>JARHVA010004216.1:1535000-1653304 GCA_037957365.1 Torreya grandis
AACTCCAATTAATAGCACGTAGCCCATGGAATGAATACACCCAATTCAAAGTGGCAAGGCATTAACCCCTCACCAACCTACATTTATTACTCACCACCTCACATTAAATTCATCCATAATTGTACTATTTGATGTTGAACTTATCATACCTTTATCCCCATTGGGCCATCACATTGCATGCAAATTATTGTTTAATGGAAAAGGAGATCGAGGGTTTGGGAGAGGAGATGATGAGAAGATCAACAACAAATTCGTGAGTACTTGTCATCAGTTACCATCACTACATACATGTGAGTATTTTTATACCTTGCTAAGACTATGAGCCAAATCATTTTAAAAATGTTAATATGGATTTAAATTTTTTTTGAAAATAAAATAATTTTGTTTGTTCAGTTTCCATCATTCTTTATATTCTTAAATTGTAGTTAATTTTGGTGTACTCGATTCATGAATAATTTTAAATGAATCAATTTTACATAGAAGTTTTAATGGGAATATAAGGTTTTATTATGTAGTATATCCCCATTAAATATTGAGATAATAGTGCTCAGACCCCATTAAATCTTCAACAAATAGTGCATAGGCAATGAAATGAATACACTTGGTTCGAAGTGACAAAGCATTAATGCCTCACCACCCTGTAGTTAATACCCACCACCTCACATTTAATTAGTCCATCACCATGCTATTTAATGTCAACCTTCTCACAACTTCATCCCCATTGAGCATCACATTGCATGCACATTTTTATTGAAGGGAAGAGGAGATGGAGGGTTTGAGAGATGAGATGATGGGAAGAGTAGAAATAGCTATATGAATGCTTTCTATCAGTTGCCATTATTGTGTACATGTGAGGTTTTTTATACCTCACTAAGGTTGTGAACCAAATTGTTTAAAAAATGTTAAAATGGTTTCAAAGGTTTGCTAAAAAAAAAAAAAATGTTCACTCAATCCATCATTCGTCACATTATTAAACTGTAGTTAAATTCATTGACTTAATATATGAATAATTTGGAATTAATGTGTGTTGTTGTTTAAGGGAAGAGCAGATGGAAGGTTTTATATGAACAGTGAGATTTACTTTATTTGCAAGTGGTAATTGATTTCACCATTTTTATGTGCTATTTTCCTGCTCTCTTTGATTCTAAGTGTTATTTACCTACTCTCTTTGCTTCTAAGTTCTCTTTGCTTACTCTATTTGGTTACACCATTTGTTAGTGCTATTTAACTGCTCTATTTTCCTGATCTCTTTATTTGTAAGTGTTATTTTTTGCTCTCTTTGCTTTCACCATTTCTAAGTGATATTTACCTACTCTATTTGCCTACTGTCTTTGCTATTTGTAGGTGATATTTTTTATACGCCACTAAGGCTATGAGACAAATGGTTAAAAAAAATGAATATGGTTTGGAATGTCTGTTAAAAAAGAAACAATTTTGTCAATTTATGTGAATCTTTGTTGGAATTCTCATACTATAGTAATCATAGTTTAACTCAATATAGTCTATCTATAAATCATATATAATGAGTGGGTTTTATTTTATATCCACCCTACACAAGTTGAACGTAATAGTTTTTTTTAGTATTCTAGGTTTATTTATTTTGACCTTATGATAAACCGGTCTTAGAAAAATGAATGGCCATTTAAAGTTAACTTTTATAATAGGTTGCTATTATGATTTGGGTTTTGTAATTCTAATCCCTTTATTATTAATAAATAGGTTTAAGATGAATAATATTGAAACAATGATCAATTGCATGCATGCACTTCATATGGATAAGTAATTGATTTATTTGTAAGAATTACATTCATATGAATTATATTTTTGAAATTCAAACAAAGCATAGGCCGAGCGTTATTAACTGAAGTTTTGAAGATACACATTTAAAATCTACTTAAATTTATGAAATTATTTTCTGGGCTTGTGGAATGCACTGTGAAAAGAATTTCTTGTTGACTATAAGAAGTAATGAAATTCACTCTATAATAAAGTGAATACACCAACGAAAACATTTTATTATTGACTATAATAAGTATTGGAAGTCACCCTATAATAAAGGAGTTTATTAAAAAAATCCACTACTACAAGGTGTCTTTAGATGCTCCTAATATTGAATGAAAACCATTAGGGCTTCGTTTAACAAACTGCCTATGCTCTTCCCCTCAACACAATGCATATTCAGGTGAAAATTATTATGAATTACATCTTTCAGTAATTTTTTTATTTCTATGAGTTTCTAGATTATAATTACATGAAGTTTAATAAGAATATGGCTCTTCATTGGTCATTTTGACATTCATTACTAACTATGGATTTACAAATGATGTTTTTAAACCTCACTGAGGCCATGAGCCAATGTCTTAATGTTTGTAGTTAATTATTTCAGTTTTAAAGTTAATTTTTTTATATTAAAGCTAAGCATGAATAATATTTTAAGAATAATTAGTTTCATGAATGCAATTATTACAAAGAATTATTTTCATTTATTTTCATGCATCGTTTATTTTTGTTAATCATCTATGAATTCAATATAAACAATGTGTTGTGCCCTAACACACACAACCCATTTTTTGATTACCAATAAAGACCCACTATTGTTTGAATATTCTTACTCAAGCTCCTATGAACATTATAAATCTATGATATCTATTTAATATATAAATGACTAAGGTTGTCCTCAAAGTTTAAAGTTGTATAATTTTAAAATTAGAAAAATCAAAGTTTGGGTATTAATTATGATTCATTTTAAAATTTAGTTTTTTATATTTTTTCTTAGAAATTGACTCTATGATTTTTATTAACTAATAGAGCTAATGTGTCATGACCTAGTGTCTCTATGATTTTCATGTGTCTGTAGGACTATTTACAAAGACTTATAAATTATCCATGTTTGGGCCCTACCTTCATTATGTTCCAAGAAGTTCTTAGATCTCTAAGATTAGGAAAAGTGGCAACATCATGTTAATTGAATCCCTTTGACCTTCCTAAAAATTGTAAATGTTCCAAAGTTTTTAAGCTTTGATATATTGACAGATGGCACTATCACGTTACTTGGAATGCACCATAGTTTAAAAAAGGTTTTGTACCTTATCTAAAATTGAGTTACTACAGGCTGTCCATGTGGTTGTATGCACCCAAAATTTACATGTTGTGATAATTCCAATACAAATCTAGTGATGATGTAATGACCTCTTGCTTTGTGTTCCATAGGGAACTCTCTAGTTCTTTCCCCTCCCTCTACCTTACTATTCCTCCCTTGACCCTTTCTATCCCCCTTAGTTTTTTAATTTCAGAGCTTCTTTTACCTCATTTCCAAAAAATGGCTATGCATTATAGAACCACCACTCCAAGTAACAAAACCATCACCCTAAATTATAAAACTACCCCTTCTGTCATAGAATTACTATGGTGGATTTGTAACTTAGGTGGTAGTTTTAAAAAAAAGTAGTAGTTTTGTATTAAAACCAATGGTTTCATAATTATAAGAGAGTTTTGTCACCTTAAGTGGTGGCCGTGAAACCATCCCCTATATAAAGTAGTGGTTATTTCATAGTGTACATGTCTTCCAAATTTAACTTCTATGATTTTTTTTTGACACATTTTGGATGATCAGTGTCATGTTTATTATTTTAATCACTTTGTGTTCACCTCCAATCAGACCCAACTCATTACCTCTTCTATTTTATCATCTTCAATTCCTCTTAAGTTGAACTCATCATCAAACTTAGTTGAACTCCTCCATGTAAGCTACAAGAAAACCAATTTTAGCCTAATTTTAGCACCAAAAATTTCCATTATAAGTTGTTATTATAAACATTTGAAGACATAAATTTGATAAAATTACCTAAAGATACAACCTCATTTTTTTGATTCGACTACATAGCTACAAGTGAAGAAGTTTTCTTAGTGAAAGTCGCTCAGACTTTACAAGCCAAGACATTAGCCAACCTCAGTTTAGATGCCCTCTATTTGTGGTTGTGTCTCCTCTTTTCCCCCTTTATTTCATAGCTTGTGCATCCTTTAGCTAGGGAGTTTCTAGAATTTATACAATAACATACAGAGCTAACAAACTCAGGATTCTTTTATAAATACATCAAATGCACTTCAACTAATTTATGCTAGAATTAGGCTAGAGTTCTCTTGATTTCCAATATTTTTTTATTTATTAAATTAGATTTAGCATAGCTTATTTTTTTGATAGATTAGTTTACATAATTATAAAAAGATCAAATTTGATACTGAAATAGATCTATTTATTTTCATTTGTCTTTGCTATAAAAAGATATAATTAGCTTTGATTTGTGTTTGTATTTAATAGATCAGTTTTATTTAAATTATTAGTACATCTAGTCAATCATTTAGGAAGGATCTCAACAAATATTCAATTTAATTCCAGCCAAAACAACTTTTCTTTCTTTTAATATCTAAACAAGTCTCCTACACTCCAAAAAATCATCTAGGCAATCACAAAAACATAGAAAAACATAGATGCATACACAATGGTAGTATATTTCTGATTTTATTTGTTTTTATAGAGTTAAAATTATTGTCATTTTATTTCTTGTAAAATAAAAAATTAGAACTTGTAGCTCTTGTCTCTAATCTAGTAATTCATTCATAAAAACTTGTTCTTAGCAAACTAGGGGAGTTGAAAAACTAGTTTAGTTTGTTTGTGAATAAAGAAAACCAAAAGAAAGTGTTGTGTTGTTTTAGATTCAATTTACACATTTAGTCTACTCAAAAATAATCAAAATAGATAAAAACATAGTCACCTAGTTTGTATATAAACAAAAGCTAGGGAAATTCTACATTTTGCATAATAATATAGTTTGTTTCTCTCTCTCTTTTCATGCAATACAATTTGGAAAAAGATTAAAAAAAAGTTTTTCTTTTATTTCCTTTTAGATTTGTCATTATTTAACTTTCAACATTTTATTTTCAATAAAAAAAGCATTTATTCCCATAGAACCAAGAAAAGCCCAAAAATAATAAAAATAAAACAACAATAGTGCCAAAAAGCCTTACCAACACGTGTAAGCAAAACACATTCCATTCAAGCCTTGTCCATTCATACAATAATCCTACACAAAGCTTTGTCCATTCGTACAAGTACATAATACAAATTCTTGATTCAATATTTCAGCAAGTGCACATTACAAACCATTACTTGAATAAGTTCATATGTTTTTCCTTGGCTTCAGCCTAGCCTTCTTTAGATGATCCTTTCTAAGATAATAGATCTTGTCTGGCATGGTCTATTCCATAGAGTTAGAGCATCTGGTCCCACCATTATCATGTACTCAAATATTAGTACCAAGTTAAGATGTGAAGTCTTCTACTCCACTTCCATTCCTCATCTCATTGTAGATTCCTTAGCTTCTTTAGAAGAATAAGAATGCATTCCCAACCCACCTATTATTGTTCTCCCATAGAACAAGGGACATTAACACAACATCATCATATTCTAGCTTCTCATCTACCCTTCCTTCTTCTTGTTGGGTCTAGACTTGTATTATATCATCCACACTTAGTGGATGACATTGACTGGGAAAATTCAACCCAACAAAGTAGACATTTTTCCATGAGTCATCTAACATGATCTCCTCCATCTCCTTGGTCCTAGTATTGACAAAGAGATTCACCTTCTGGTGATATTAGAGAGTGAAGGACCTTGCATCTCTATTTTTTCCCAATTTGACACTCTTAACAAGTGTCAAGACATTATTGAGATATTTTGGTTCCCATACTACCACCTATCCCAAATCTCATTCCCCCAAATAACTAACCAAACCCCTAGCCTATCCATTATGTCGTCTGACTCGACCAGACTATAGGGAGTCAAGTGCATATTTTAGCATGTGTTATTTGTGTGTATATAAATTGGTGAACTTGACATGAAGGACTTCATCCTTTGTGTATCCATTTCTTCCTTTTATCCTTTCTTCTTCATCATCTTCCTTCCTTCCATTTATTCTACGACTATCCATATACCCCTAGGATATGTTTTAATATAACATTGACAAATATTTGACCTAAATGGATATAGGATAAGTCACCTCATCTCCAGTGAGCCTTAATTAATGATTTGGGAAAATCCAACCTTTGACACTAACATGGATTAACAACTTTATGACTATTCTCTCCCCAACATGTAGACATAGAGCATGGTTATTATTCAAGAGATATGTGACGTATCTGAAACTATAAGAAACTACCTCAAATCTAGTAATATGACCCTTATGGGTGGAGGTATGATCACCCTCATATGTCTATAAGGCCACCCATCATCTTGTAGAGCCCAGATGTAGAAAGCATCACCAAATATGATCATTACATAGGAAGGATTTTTCATTTAGAAGATGAGGTCAACTATATGCAACCTATTGCACTTCCAATAGGAATTCAGATGCCTCAAACTAGTCAAAATCAACTTTAATCACCATTTTTTATATTCCCATCATGAATGAACCTCTCCCCAATACCCCATCTCACTCATCTATCCCCATGTATTGGAGACCCATGGGCCCAATACTAACACCAGCCAAAATTGACTCATCAACACCCTAGTAAGTCACATCCATGACCTATAAATTAGTCAATAAGAAATCAGTGAAAGAATGAGCTCAAATCCACCCACCCCCTTCTTATACCGTTCAAATGACAACTTACCTAACACCATAATGATTAATCTACATGCTTATACCGCTGTAAGAGTATGTACCACCATAAGACCACATATTTCACCAACCACTTGGGGATATCCTCACTTATAGGGTCCCTAGCCTTGACACCTCCAAAACCCATTCTTATTACCAAAATCCCATTCAAGATCTAGTAGAGAGTGTATATATGTATACCCCACTACTGCAAAATAACATAGTAGTAAGAAATTCATTATTATTTACACCTCCAAGCCATGTGCCTCCCATGTACAATACCCATGTATAGGTAGGCTATGTCCCAAAATACACAATACCAAGCTACCCAAAAACTGCATTGGAACTACCAAAATAAATTGTATACACTCCATAATAACAAACCACATACACTTTACCACAATAGGTAATGATGATCCCTATGTCTCATAATGTCCCTCCATATTTCCATATGTATTCTAAATCTACATAGCTAGATAATTATTTTAAAACCTATTCCATCCCACTTTATCAAGTTCCTTTGATTCCTTCTAGTGGCTACTAGGATAACCCATATACAATCCTAGCTCCTCATTGTATTCTCACTATAATGACAATAAACTTTAGCAACATGAGGACCTATGCTGAATATCTCAAGGAGCATCTCAACCCTAATATACGATGGGTTACTCTTATGAAACCCTTACCAAATATCCCTAAGTTCAAAGGATAAGGGGATCCTAATGCACACGTGAAAGCCTATGCCATTGCCATTAGGGAACTCCCACCTTGGGACATATTAGTAGTGAAGATCTTTCCCAAGACTCTTGAGGGGTTAACACTAGACTAGAACCATTACCTCCTCAAGGGATCCATACATCTTTTTCACCAACTTATGGTTGAACTTTTCAAAGCCTTTAACATGAACAAGCTCTTAATGACTACCATACAATAGTTATTATTGTCTATCAAGTAGGAATACTATGAGTTGGTTTCCCATTTCATCACAAGATAGTGATATGTCCTATACTCCCCTGCTATTACACCTAATATGGATCAACAAAAATTATGTGATATTTTCCTAAATTCCATTAACAAGGAAATGAGGGAAGATGTTCATAATTTATCATATGAATAAACCATCGAGACTATCTTGTATAGTGACTAGGTGACCATTAACAATGGTTGGAAAAATTATGGGACTAACAGATGTATTTCCACCCCAAACCAAAATAATGGGGGGTCTCAAAATACAAGCCTAAACAATGCAAATAAACAAGATCCTAAAATATTGAATTACAATAGGAATGAAAGCAACGATGTTACTGATCAAATTAAGAATCAAAACCCTATAAATGATAATCAACATCAACCTATAAATAACACCAATACTAACAACATGGGGGTTGGGAACTATAATCCCCTCTTGCCATTCATGCAATTGATTCTAATTGACTACCACCTCATAATATGAAATATCAAAATCATAACCAAAATTAGTACCAACAAAATGAACAGTACCCCCAATTCCAAAAGCATGGTTACTCCTTGTGAAATAACCAATAAGGGTTTAGGTAACAAGGACAAAACATGAGACCTAGGTATTATTACACTTAGATATATAGAGAATATAAAAAAATCATACACAAAATCTTGGAAGACTAAAGGTAGACATTTGTTGACATGTTCCTAGGAAATACCAGTGTGAATAACCAAACCTCCTCAATGATCATGGTGATCCCAAAAACCAAAACCTATAAATCTATCATAACCCCTTCCCAAACTAATAAACATACCTTACTCAAAATCAGTAGCAAGGTAACCCACAGGGTCACCTCATTCAACACAACCAATCCATGATGGTAGGTACTCATGATACTGAGGCCTCCACCTCTAGAACCACCAACCCTGATGTAGCTCCTCAATTAGGAGTGCAAGGCAAAACCAAGATGACAAGAGTCATGGAATTAGAGGTAGAAAAAGAATAAAAAATTGTTACTCACATTAGGGAGTACCAACCCATGGTTCTCCACCCATCAAACTTATTAGAAACAGAGTCAACCACTAAACCCATGGGAAACTATGACCTAATATCTAATTTTACTAAAAATTCTCTCATATTTCATTCTTAGACTAGATCAATAACTCTCTCACTTATTTTTTATCCTTACTTGATGCCCTAGGGCTAGGACATTTATCTAGTGTCACCCTTCCTTTGCAAGCTCAAATTAACGACATTGACGTAGACATGTTTTTGCTTGGTCAGGATACATAGGAAGTTGGTTATTTCTTTGATTTATGAAGCCTTCCCCTAATTTTTAAATATCAAGGAGGGGAGATCTAACCCTATTTATATAAGTATGGATCTACAACAACTACGTGAAGAGAGATATGGTTAATGAGGAAGTAGCTATTAACATTATCCCTTTCTCTTTCTTATAAAAACTTGGTTATGGGGAAACCAACTATTCTATGACACACAACACATTATGAGGTTATGATAGTCTCAAATCTAATTTTATAGGGACTATCATACTCTCGATCACCTTGGGTCCTAATATGATACTAATGAATTATACATCATAGACAAGGACACTGATTATTATATGATCTTGGGAAAACTCTAGATACATCAAATGAAATCTATATAGTTTATTTTATTAAATCTAGTTCCTACACCTGGGAAAGGATTTTGTAACCCAAGGAGACCCTAAACCATTCAATATATTACAAACCACCATGTACAAATAACCTAGGCTACACATTGATTACCACTTGCCTATCAATGAGGTCATGAAGCCCCCATAATTTATTGATGTTAATGGATCCTCGAAACCCAAATTGGTCATGTTGAATAAAGGGGCAAAATACCTCAATCCTTATCAAAGGATAAACCAAAAAAATGTACATAACCATAGCTGAAAATATCTCTAACTTTGAACTAGTCATCGATACAATAATTATGCCATGTCTACTACTAAAACTATTAGTGTCCTAGAAAAATACACTCCCTTGGTTTTTTCATTTGATTCATAAGGATTGGGGACCTATAAATTCCATGGGACTCGAGGCCAATAGCCCCATGAGAATTTAGCTATCATACTAAACCTTTTCATGTTAGAGGTGTTTACAAGAAAATAAGCTCCCCTATACAATGACCATCTCAATAGTTATCATTATGCCCAACCAAAAGCCAACCACATAAGAACAAGACGTAATCCACATCTCACCCTCGTTACTTCTGATCCACTTTAGAGTATGCTTGTAGACCATACTATGATAGGGACCTATCAATTTTCTAAGATCCATGACTCATTAGGCTTGATCCCTATAGAAATATTAGTGTTTTCCTCTGACCCACACTTGGTATTATTTTTAATCATATGTAAGGTCCATCGATAAGTAGTCAAGTCATTCCCCCTCTTTGGGCCATTCTAATGCTCAATGAGAGGATTCATAGTGTGACTATGGGAAAAATTGAAATCAACATTAGGACTCATGATTACTTATGGTTTCTTGAGAAAGGACCTCACTTTTCCATTGTAGAGGAAGAAGATCCCCAAAAGTCACTCATTGGATTCTTACAAGCCTTCCCAGATATAATGAAAGGACAAATAGTGTTACCCATGTCATACCTATAATATTGTGATCTACATAGCTACACCAGGTACTTCCTCTTCTAAGGCAAGATCCTAATTACATTGACATAATCCCTACACCTAAACTAAACCCTAACTACGTTGTCATACTTCCAACCCTAAGGGAAAATCCAAAAAAGTAGCCTTTCAAGTTTCTATAAATTCTTACCTACCTTGATTAGAAACCTAGAAAAAAACCCTTGGAGTTCCCAAAAAGTCTACCCTTCCTTCAACCATAATGTGAGAATGATCCCTCTATACCTCCATAATCCATTTCACCTACCTCACATAGGAGAAAAAATCATTACCTTCCATAACTTAAAAACTAGAGACCCCAAAGGGGACCACTTGACATTTTCATTATTCACATGGTAAAATTTTTAGATGACCAATAAACCTTACCTAACAACTGCCCACCTTGTATGCACGATCACTATAATCTCCACTATTATGAAGCCAAATTCCATTTGGGAGTCAGGGTAGGAGTCATTCTCATTTTTATCGAAGTTTCCATTTCTCTCTAAGGGATAATCATGCCTTTTGGATTAAAATTAGGCTTTGAGTGTACAAGTAATGTAGTTGAATACAAAGATTTATTATTGGGGATGCTTATTGAAAAATTCCTAGGCATCCAAAACCTAAGGATCAAAAGAGATTTGTAGCTTGTTATAAACTAAGTTTCAAAAGTTTACCAGACCAAAGCTAAACACCTCAAGTTATACAAGGCTATTATCCATGAAGTTGCAAAGGACTTTGATTTCATTTTTATAGAAGCAGTCTTTAGAATAAAGCAAATAACTTGTTGACACTATAACTACCTCATCTTTTTATTTTTTTCCCCATACGATAATACTATAATCATATTTCATAGTCTCAATTAGGACAAAGCCTTTCATATGAAAGACTCATAATGATAACAAAATCACCCACATCAGTCAATACAAAGACCCCAAGGTCTTAGACCTAACCAACAATGATGAGGCCATCCTAAAATTCTTGAAATTTTATAATGGCCTCCCCTCATTCCATCATAAGAGGGGCTTATCCCTTACCCACTATCCTATCTCAACCCTCAAAACTAAGTTTTATGAGTCTTACTTCCATGTGGAGGATTAACCCTCCTCTGATGATGAGCATGCTATCTTCAACATTGAAGGCAAAGACCCTGATCTTCCCCTAACTCTTGACATATTTGATGAAGGAAACACATCCCTCATCAAAGTAACTATTGACATTAATATTAGAATGGGAGAGGAACCTAAACTCCTTAATTTGCAATATTCACTCTTTGAACAAGAGCTGAAAGACCACAAACAACCCCTCATAGATATTTCAAAAGCCTTCTCTTTATCATACACCTGATAGGTATCAATCCTTACATAGTTATCCATAATCTAGTTACAATGCTTTATGTGAAGCTTATCAAGTAAAAGCTTATACCCATCAAACCTAAGGTCACTTTAATGGTAAAATAATAAGGAATTAATCTTTTAAAAGTTAGCTTCATTAAGCCCATCGATTACTCCAAATGGATGTCCAACATGATCCCTATTCTAAAAAAGAATGGTAAAATTAAGATATGCATAGAATTTCATGACATTAATACATCATGTCCAAAGGATGACTTACCCATCCCATCCATTGACATCATTTTTGATGATACCACAAGGTACAAACTATTATCACTCATACATAAATTTTTAGGATATAACCATATTCGTATTTACAATGAAGACCAAAGAAAGACTTCATTCACTACACCTTGGTGGACCTTTTGATATGTTGTAATTCCCTTCAACATAAAAAACATAGGGGGAACATATCAAAGGGCCATGACACACATTTTTCATGACATCATCCACAAAATAGTAGAGGTTTATGTGGATGACCTTCTCAAAAAGGAAAGATGATGCAAAGACCATTTAGGAGTGTCACACATTATCCTCACATGTCTAATTGAGTATAGAAATAATTTCAATCTAGAAAAAATGTGTGTTTAGAGTCATTGATGAATTTTTTTTTGGGTATATCATCTCCCAATGTGGGATTGATATTAATCCCACTAAGATCTGAGTAATCTTAAAAATGAGCTCTCCCATGGATGAATAAGGGATCAAGACTTTTTTAGGAAAGTTGAGAGTTATTTGATGATTTATCCTTAACCTTTCTTACATCATTCATCCCATCAAATTTTTGTTTAAAAAGATGAGTGGCCTAACTTGGACGAGCAATTGTCAAGAATCATTTGAGGTAGTAAAATGATTTCTTATGTCTCCTCCTATGATCATGACACTGAATCTAGATAAGTCTTTGATACTTTATATAAGGGTAACTGAGGTGTCCATTGCACGTGTGTTGGCTTAATAAGATGACACCGGTAAGGAACATGTAGTTTATTTAATCAATCAAATAGTTATCAATTATAAGACATGAGACACTCAAGTATAAAAAGAATCTCTAGCAATAGTATTTAAAACCAAGCAGCCATGAACCTATATGCTTAATCAGGAAATGAAGGTTATCATGAGATTTTAGGCTTTGAAGATTTTACTGTCCCAACCAACTCTCTCTCAAAAGGCTATATGCTTCATTACATGCCTGATTAAGTTTGAATTGACTCATGTCAACCAAAAGTTCATCAAAGGATAGATCGTCACTGATTAGTTGGCCAACTCACCTTTAGAAGATAATGACCTCATCGATAATGATTTCCTTGATGAATTGATATAATATATAAAAATCCTATCATTAGTTCCTTTCCATAGTACACAGACATCATCAACTATCTAGTTGACCGTACATACCCTGAAGGTGTTAATTCACAACAGAGAAGATGCCTTCATGTCATCACATCTAGATATGTCATATTAGATATAGTCCTCTATCATAAGACCTTTTACAACATGTTGCTTTGATGTATTAACCAAGAAAATTCATAAGAAGTCCTCTTTCATTGTCATAATGGAATATGCAGTGGACACTTTGGCAACCACATGATTGCTCAAAAAATTCATAGGATGGGGTATTTCTAACCCACTTTATACCATGATTCTATTGAATATATGCATAAATATGAAAAGTGTTATCATTTTTCATATGAGATATACATTCCTATTAGGACATTAATACCCATCACCACCCCATGGCCTATCTCTACTTGGGGTCTAGATTTGGTCGGTAAAATTTCCCCTACTTTGGATGAACACCATTTTATTATCATAGTGACAATCATCATCAAATAATTCAGTACAAAGTTCATCCTAAATTAAATCATTTATCAATTCGAGATCTTAGAGGTCATCACAATTGACAATGGGTCCCCCTTCAAGAGCCCCAAAGTTTGTGAGTTGTGAGAGAAGTTAAAAATATCACACCACTCAGCCTTTATATACTATCCACAAGCCAAAAACCAAGATGAGGCCACCAACAATACCTTGAAGTAAATTCTAGTCAAAACTATCAGATATTCTAAGAAAAATTAGCATTTGTAGCTTTATTTCATAATGTGGGATATAGGACAATCATCAAGGCACCTATGGGGGAAACCCCATATTCACTCGTGTTCAATTCTAAATATATTTTACCCTTAGAAGTAGAAACACCCAATCTTCACATTCACCTACGAGGCCTCCTTGATGAAGAAGAATATAAAGAGGGGTGCCTAGCTAATTTAGAACTCTTAGATGAACATCAAATTACTTTTGCTAATAATCACATTGCTTATGCTGATCGCATGTGTAAGAAACATAATAAAAAATTAAATGAGCACCCAATCCATGTGAGAGACCTTGTCCTTATACTCAACAGTCGAATTGATAAGAGGAAAAGAGAAGGCCAAAAATTTAGACCCAATTGGTTAGGCCCCTACCTAGTGCCATAAGATTTTAATAATAGAGCCTATCAGATATGCACTCTAGAAGGCAATGAGTTTGGTGATTTTATTAACTCTTTACATCTAAAATATTTATACATATAATTATTAAAAATCACCCCATGTTTACCTACATTATATTTTCATATGTTACATGTCCCCAACATAGTAGAGATGTTGTTTCATGATTTTTTAGTTGGTTAGTTTATACAATATAAAAACATTCAAAATGAAGCATATCACATTTACCTCATTCTCATATTTTATTATCACCTTATAGTAGGCATTCTCAAAATTAGCATGTCACATTGGTCTTTATCTTAGTTCTTATGAGCAAAGTACACCTCTTTCGCTACATTTTATTATATGACTAAGATGAATGCTAGCCTATAGTGGATTCGATAATTTTTTCCATGATAGAGTCCCCCTTTACATTACCTTTTGAAAACAAAATAAATAGTAGCATGCCTATAGTAAGGTAACTTTACTCACCTTTCTTGTTCCTTGGTGGTCAGCCTTTGCATCTTACTGGCTCCATGGGGCCAAGGTTTGGGGGTAAAGGCCTTACAAATAGAAAAATAGACACTCTTAGGAGAATCAAAAGCTTATACAAATACAAAAGTTAAAGTTATACATCTCTCACCCTTTTTTAACCTTTAGTTTTGAGACCTCACATCTTACTAGTTGTGTGGGATTGGAAATGGGGAGAGATACCCCATTACTCACCTATATATAGCCTTTGGTGATAAGCCCATGTGTCTTCTTGGTCATATGAGACTAGGTTTAGGGGCTCATAAATAGAAATAAAAGATAAATTCAAAATTAGTGTCAGATTAGAAAAAGTGCCCAGATAAAAGTTCTTTAATAAACTTGCCTACATGTCTATGTTTAAATAAGGCAACCTTTCCCCATTAATCATTTATATTAGAGATAGTTATCTCTAGGTAAAGCCAATAAAGTTAGTGTTTTATAAGTTTAGTAATAAATAAATATTCACCTCTACTCATAGGGATTAGGTCATCTTCTTTTTTCTTGCAAAATTTTGATTTATGTTTTTCATTATTTATCATCTCACATTTACCTTGTTCCCCCCTTCATTCCTTGTTGCAAATTAAAAATCATATGTTATGTGATCGAAGAAATTAAGTAATCACCTGTAAAAAAAATATTAGCAAAACTATAGTCATAGATAATACATCCATTACACTAGATCATTTTTTGTATATTCTATTTCCACATATGCATTCCCCATGAAAACATATCAAAAATAAAGATATATATATATATATATATATATATATATATACATCCACACTATCACATGTCTAGTCATATAAAGTGCATAAAATAAGAAGCTAATGAAGAAATTAAAATTCACATCGCATAATGTTGGAAAATCAATGAGAGATATGCCAAACACACACACACACACACACACACACACACACACACACACACACACACACACACACACACACACACACACACAGAGTAAACTATCAATTTTATATAATGAAAATGTCTAATACAAGAACCTACATAGAGGGCTAATGTGCCTTAAGGCATCTAAAAATAATCAATATATACAATGGCATATCAAAAATGTCTATATAAATTATAAAGAGCATATCCTCCTCTTATCAGAGTGTTATAATGTAGAAGAATTCCCAAGGCTTTGTCTCTAATAACATCTTCTGTTATTACCTCCCTTTGAAGCCATCAACCATGTCTTGCGGTTGGAGGCTTTGTCACATTCCCCACCCACCATGGTGTCTACTAAGGCTTTCATTCTCATCGCCTTGGATAAAAAATTATTGTTATCTATCCTCAACACTATCACCATCATCAAATCATGGTATTCTAGGGTAAATACATCTATATGGTGGTCGATCCCTATAGGAATCTTGAGGTCTACCAAAATTTGGTCTCGAGTCTCACCAGTGCTTAGCTAAAAAAGTTTGATCAGGTTGTCCCTAATCATCCACCTCCATCCACCCATAATAAATGAATTCATAGAGTACACAAGATGAGTCAAACCTAGCCAATATAAATATCAAATACATATAAAATTAGATAAGTAATAAAAAAGAATCAAAATAGGAGTTGTAGATTTATACCAACTACCCCAACCTAATGGTCCTCATCTTACGAATCTCCCTATAAATGACTCTAGGGATAGGGAAGTTTCCTATATAGGGCATACTAAATTATTGGGGCATCTGATCCATGGGGTGTTAGTCAATTTGTATCAACCTATCTCAAACTTGGGTTGTCCCAAGGATCTCTACAAGATAGACTCCTTCATTTACCCATTACCTAACCATGTGTTGGTAGCATGAAAGGGTACCATGTTTATCCATTTGGTATTTTTGATGTCTCTTGGTGCCCCAATTGACACCCCCTTTGATAAGGGATCATCCTCTCATATACCCAACCCATGAAAATGGTCAAGTGGATAATAGAAAGGGATAGGTGATCAACTTGGTATAAGTCTCCATAAGTCCATACCAACATCTCCTGACTCCAAACATAGTGTGTCTCTCTCTCCTCAATGTATTATATGATCGATTACTAGCTATACGAGAGCCTATTTGTGCCTTTGTATCCCACCAACCTAGAGGTAAGGATGATAATGATATCCTTTTTTAGATTGGGGATCAACAATCCCTCAACCTGAGAAAGTCTCGCTCCACACTTTACACCCACATCAAATGCACTAGAATCCCCAAATTGATTTGCCCAATTGTGAACCTATATGGGTTGTCAGCATCTCAAATAGACACCAATAAAATGGTCATAGGGAGACTGGTGATATGATAAATTTTTATGAGAATGATCATCCACTCTTTTAGGGCCTACGAGAACATGAAAGTGTTC
This sequence comes from Torreya grandis, assembly GCA_037957365.1. Taxonomy (NCBI): domain Eukaryota; kingdom Viridiplantae; phylum Streptophyta; class Pinopsida; order Cupressales; family Taxaceae; genus Torreya; species Torreya grandis. The sequence goes on from JARHVA010004216.1 coordinate 1,552,022, forward strand.
TAGTTGGGATCCTAGTAAATCAAGAGATCACATAATAGACAACTAGAAGAAGGAATAATCCTTGCCTATGTAATCTAGCGTATCCTCGCTTTATTGAGAAGGGACAACTCATTAGACATTAGTAGTTTTAACACTCAATGGATCCACTCCTGCTCTCAAGATTTGCTCCATCATATGTATGCCCCCTACAACAAACAAAGAGACCCTAATTTAGCTAAAAAATCAATTCTACCTACCAAATAAGTCAAATTATACACACTAATAGAACCACCTCAGTTTGCAGGTGGTAGTTATGAAACCACTATAGGGAAATTACATAACTGCCTCAAGTAGTTCTATAACTGCCCTTGGGTGGTGGTGACACAACTACATCAAGGTTGTTATGTTACCACCATGGTAGTTATGTAATCATCACCCTGTGAAGGGTGGTCATTTTGTCTGCCACTCATGTCCCCTATAAATATCCTCAAAATCTCATAGACATGCACCCAAAACCTTGAAAATTTTACAAATCCCTAATCTACCCCCTAGATAATTACCATAAAGTTGGAATTTTTGAAATTCATCAAAATTAGCCAAGTTTTGATCAAAATTTTAAAATTGGAAAATATAGAAAAAGTTAACAAAACCAACTTCTTTGTGCCCAGCAATGCCTCCCGCTAGTACATTCACCATCGTATCTTCACCCTTGTCCCATCGACTACTTTCATGCTTGAAACAATCACTAACAATCTAAAGCTCAAAATTTTCTCAAGACAAATGACACAAATGAACTATTTTTGGTAATTTTTTGAATATATTGGGCCCTAAACTAACTATTTTAATTCAATTTTTTTTCAAATTTGACATAATTCTTTGTTTAAATGTTTATTTTCATGTTTTAATGTCATACTTCTCTTAGATTCCATGACTAATGTTTCAAAACTAATGTTTTAATTAGTTTCTTTATTTTCTTGTAGCAAGTTTTATGATTTTGAAGGTACACATGCATTGGCACTAGGCTCATTCCCTTGACAAGATGATCCAAGTAGTATGATTTACCCTACACATATGGTACATATTCTTTCCATGCTTCAATCACATAGTTTATTTTTTGACTTTTCAATAAAACTGCACTTGAATCTCATTTTTTATTTGTAAGTTGTATGGAGTCTCGACTAGCTTTACTCCACCACCTAAGTAAGTAAGGTAAGTATTTCTAATCTCTCACACGCCTTGCTTGGGACTACACATTGCCTACTCATGATAAGGTTCCCTCTAGAGGGGTAATATGCATGTACCCAAAATTTATATGGTACGATACTTTCAATACAAATTCAGTGATAATGTAATGACCTCTTACTTTATGTTCCATAGGGACCTCTCTAACTCTATCCCCTCCTTTTACCTTCTTATTCTTCCCTTGACTCCTCTTGGTCCCCTTGGGTTTGAATTTCATGGCTAATTTCACGTTGTTTCTAAAGACTAGCTATGTATTATAGAACCACAACTCCAAATAATAAAGTTGTTGCCCCAAATTATAAAACCACCCCTTTTGTTATAAAATCACTGCAATGAATTTACAAATCAGGTGATGGTTTCAAATAAAAGTGATAGTTTTGTATTAAAATCATGATGGTTATGTAATTATAAGAAGAAATTCTATCACTTTAAGCAATTGTTGTGCAACTGTCCCCTGCATAAAGTGGTGATTCTATCACAGTGTGTCTTCCAAATATAATTCTTGTGATTATAGTTTTTAAATGTTTAACATGACTAGTGTCATGTTTCTTATTTTAATCACCTTGTATTCACCTCAAATCAAAGTCAACTCACTTTTCTTATTTTGATCCTCTTTAGTTCCTTTTAAGTTGAACTCACTATCATATTTAGTTGAACTCCTCCATGCAAGCTCTCAATTTCTCCTACAAGAAGGTCAATTTTTGTTTGATTTTAAAGCTAAAAATTACCATTAGAAATTGTTATTGTCAAGCTCTTCATACAACCTTGTTACAATTTCTTAGATACAGCCTCTTTATTTTCGACTCGACTACACAAATACAAGTGAAGAAGTGCTCTTGGTGAAAGTAACTCAATTTTTTCAAGCCAAGACATTAGTCAGCGTCAGTTTAGCTATGAAAAATTTATACCAAGAATGTTTAGTAATGACTTTAAAGAGTGTAGAATTTAATAAAATTAAGAAATAATATTACCTCTCATGGAGCAAACCACAAATGAGACAAATTTTTTTAAAATAAGAAATCGATAGTATTAGAGAAAAACTTATATGCTTTTATTAGAAGACTTACTACTAAAATCTTCATAAGTATAAGATTGAATCAAGAACACAAGAGAAGAACAGAGAGAGCTATGAGTTTTTAGTGAGAAAATAAGAAGGGGAAGGGATCTTTAATAGAGATAGAAGAAAAGAATAGGAGTTATAATAAATCCCATGATTACCGAAATCGATAGTATTAGAGAAAAACTTATAAGCTTTTAATTAGAAGACTTACTACTAAAATCTTCATAAGTATAAGATTGAATCAAGAACACAAGAGAAGAACAGAGAGAGCTATGAGTTTTTAATGAGAAAATAAGAAGGGGAAGGGATCTTTTATAGAGATAGAAGAAAAGAATAGGAGTTATAATAAATCCCATGATTACCTTACAAGATTTATATTTATGTACCACTTATGATCTATTCCCTTAGAGTTGAGAGAAGTGTGTGCCATGTAGGAGAAGGAGAGTTACATGAAAGTAACTCTAAATCCAACAAGTAGATTAGGGAAGTGAGTGATACATCATAAAAATAGAAATAAAGTTTATTTATAAATATAATAAATACACACATGACTAAGACTTAATAAAAACCTATAAACCTAAGAAGGACCTAAATTAAGATTATTCTATAACACTCCCCCTTAAGTTTAAATTTGGGGTTACAAAAAATGGAGAAAACTTTTTACAAACAAAGAAGGGAGTTGAAATTACATAGGACTCCCCTTAATAAAAACTTTTTTTAGGAGGAATTATAAAATTTTAGATAAGAAATAAGAGAAAGTGTCATCAAAAGTCGTAAAGATGAAAGTGTGATCACCAAGAATCTCCAAGAATCCTCTTTGATTACTGTGGTCAATTTACAATGAGACAAAGACCAACAATAAAGATTAATGATCTACAAACTTGTAAAATAAATAAGCTAACACTAATTTTTCAAGTTAAGTAACTATTATGCCAAAAATACACTCTACATACAATACAAATTTGAGTAAAGATAACTTCCATTATAAAATACCTAAACCTACATGAAAAGAAGTTAGTCAACATATTCAAGGCATTTTATTTTTGCAACAAAAAATAAGGAATGCATAAAAGATTGATTTTAATCAAAATGGAGACAAAGAAGATGTGTCACTTGCAAAATATATCATGCATGAAGCATTAGAAGAATTACCATAAGAAGACATATCAAAGTCTGTAGTAGATTTATTTTCTTTAAGAATTTAAATAGTTTTACCTTTAGAGGTATGAGATTTAGTAATTTTCTAACAATATAAAGTATCATGTATGAATTTACCATAAGATTTGCATGGATGCAATTTTTAACATTTAGCTATGCGATGCCTATTTTTTCCATAATGCACATAAAGTTTATCATTTTTAACCAAAGAGTGTGCATTAGAAGCATGAGAATCAAAATGAGTTGCATTATAAGTCATTCGATGAGGGGAACAATAAAATTCAAAATTTACATTAGAATTAGATGAATCATTAAAATTTAGACCTTTATAATTTATATTAGGAGGCAAAATAGGTTTGAGTATACTAGTTGTACACTTACCTAGTCTACCACCTGAGTAGCCCATAGTGTTCATGATTTTTAAGCTAAGGTTGGTAGAAGGAGTTTGAGAATGTGTAGGAGCACAAGTAGATTGATCATCATTAAAGCTATTAATATTAGCAAAAGACATAAATTTTGCATTTAACATGTCAAGAGAGTTTTGTATAGTTATCATTGTCTCATTAAAAGTGCATTGAGGAGTGTTAAGAGTATCATTTTGACATGCAATTTGATGTTTAAGAGCACTAATTTCATTTTTTTTAATGCAATTGTTTACGTAATCCTTTTAAAAGCTAAAAAAACTAATTTAAATACCATTGCATGTGAATATACAAGTTCTAAGCTAGTGAAAAAGCCAATAATACTTAAAATAGATTTGTGTGACAAAACTAAACTTTATATTAACTTGTAATATAAATCAACACCAAATTTATTTTACAAATTAAGCAATAGATTTAGAACCAAAAAAAACTTGGTCTAGATTGGAAAATATTTTACTTTGTAAAAAAAAAATTTAACCAAACATAAAAAACTTGATTGCACAAAAATATTCCTTTCAAAAAATCATTTTTTTTCCCCTCTAAGAAAGAAGATATTTATTTAAATATATTTCAAACAAAAGAGTACTCAATGGATTCAAAAAATAAAATTTACCTTTAAAGTGAATATAATTGTGCTAATTAAGAAGATATCTTGAGCAATGATTATTATGAACGCCTCAAGAAAAGGAAAAAGCAAATTATGCATAACATAAATAGTATAGGAAAGAAAAGAAAGGCCGAGTACAGCCAGCGTAGAATAAGGATAACGCCAATTATTAGCAGCCACCATGATTTATTAAAAGGTTAGAAAGGATTCAAATCTGATTCTAAGGATAGAATAGAGTGATACATCAAAAAAGTAGCAATACAATGTATTTATAAATACAATAAATTACACACAATTAAAATTTAAGAAAAGTTTATAAACCTAAAAATGATTTAAATTAAAATTATTTTTCAATGAGTTGCTTTCCATTTGTGATTGTGTTTTATCTTTTCTCTTTCTGTTTCAAGGTTTATGCATCTTTTAATGAGAGAGTTTTCAGAATTTATACTAAAGCATACATAACTAGCATATTGAGGATTTTTCTATCAATACATCACATGTACTTCAACGAATTTATGCTAGAATTAGGTTAGAGTTCTTTTGATTTCTAGTATTTATTTTCTTTATTAAATTAGATTTAATGTAGCTTCTTGTTGTGATAAATTAGTTTCTATGATAATAAAAAAAAACAAATTTAATAGTGAAATAGATATATATTTTTTCATTTGTCTTTGCTACAAAAAGAGAATGTTAGTTTTGATTTGTGTTTACATTCAGTAGATTAGTTTTCTTTCAATTATTAATATATCTCATCAATCATTTAAGAAAATATCTCAACAAATATTCAAGTTACTTCTAACCAAGACAACTTTTCTTTCTTTTAACATCTAAACAAGTCTTTTACACTCCAAGCAGTAATCTATGTAATTACAAAAACATAGACAACCATAGGTACATACATAAGGGTAGTATACTACTGATTTTATATAGTTTTGGAGAGTTAAAATTATTGTCATTTTTCTTCTTGAAAACGAGAAAATTAGAACTTGCATCTCTTGTTTCTATTCGATCAATTCATTCATAAAAACATATTCTTAACAAATTAGGGAAGTTAAAAACCTAGTTTAACTTATTTGTGAACCAAAAAAAACAAAAAAAAGTGTTGTGTTTTTGTTTTTTTTTTATAGATCAGATTTATTACTACATTGTTTGTATATTTAGATTAAATTTACACATTTAGTCCACTCATACAAAAAAAATCAAAACAAACAAAAATAAGTAACTTAATTTACATATAAATAAAAACTAGAAAAATTCTGCATTTTGCATAATAGTATAGTTTCTTTCTCTCTCCTTGCATGCAATAAAAATTAGAAAAAGATTAAAAAAACAAAAGTTTTGATTTTGTTTACTTTTAGTGTTATCATTCGTTTACTGAAGCATTTATTTTCATAGAACCAAGAAAAGCCTAAAAATAATAAAAATAAAACAAAAATAGTGCTAAAAAGCCTTATCCACATGTGCAACAAAAATACATTCCATTCAAACCTTATCCATTCGTACAAGCATCCTACATAAATCTTTGTCTATTCTCAAAATCACACATTATAAAGCCTTGCTTCAACATTCTAACAAGCACACATTATAAGCCGTTGTCTGAATTAGCTCATACGCTTTTCCTTGGCTTCTACCTAGCCTTCTTTGAATGATCCTTCCTGAGACATTAGATCTTATCTATCACGGTCTATTCCCTAGATTTAAAGCACCTGTTCCCACCATTGTCATGTAATCCTATATTAATACCGAGTTAAGATGTGATGTCTTCTACTCCACTCTCATTCCTCATCTCATTGTAGATTTCTTAGTCGCATTAGAAAAATGAGAATGCATTCCCGACCCACCTACCATTGTTTCCCCATGGAATAGGGTATGTCAAAAAAACATCATCATAGTCTAGCTTCTCATCCACCCTTATTTCTTCTCCTTGGATTTAGTCTCATCTTATATCATTCACACTTAGTGGATGATATTAATTGGGAAGATTCAACCCAACATAGTAGATCTTTTTCCATGACTCATCTAACCTGATCTCTTCCATTTCCTTGATCCTAATATTGACCAATAATTTCACCTTCTGGTGATATTAGAGAGTGAAGGACCTTGGAGCTATGTTTTGACCCAACTTGATGCTTTTAACAAGCATTGAGACATTGATGAGATATTTTGGTTTCATCACAAGAATCCATTACTGCCACATATCCCAAATCTCATTCCCCCAAATAACCAACCAAATCCCTAGCCTATCCATTACATCGACTATCTTAACTAGACCTTAGGGAGTTGAGTGTATAGTTTAGTGTGTGTTATTCACATACATACAGTGGAAAAAAGACATTTAATTGGGACAAAGTTCACTTCATAGAAAATTTTAAGTCTTATGAGTTTCTAGAGCCCCGAGATCATGTTATATGGTGAAATCCCATGAAATTAGAATTTAAAAGGTCAAATCAAAGCCTAATGGCCCCATAGCCTAAGTACCTTGAGTCTTAGAGATTTGAGATCTTGAAAATTGACACAATCCCATTAACTCAGAGCATTCTAAGGGAAATATCAAGTTAATGGCTCTATGGCCCCATGGTCCTGAGTCTCTATAAATCCAATATCATGCCATGCATCAACATCCTGGTCACCTAGAGCCCTCTTAGAAGATTGAATATTTAAAAGTTTAAATATTTGAGTCTATGAGTATCCACAACCTTGATATTGATCCACATGGCTCAATCTTATTAACTCACAACTTAGAAGCATATAAAGCAAGATCACATGTCTCAAGACCCCAAGTGAATGAGAAATAGACAAGTGTCATGATCAAAGATATGTGTGGCCAGATTACACATAAATGATCTCAATAACTAAGTAAAAGCCGATAAGCAAGATATTGACACCTATCTTAAAGTCAACAAAAATTTACCATATGGTAAACAAAAAATCACCAAAGTTGATTGGTAAATTTAAATCCAAATAAGAATAAAATCAAAATTCATTATTCACATTGGTTTCACATGAATTATGCATTCAAGGTACAAGGTTTGGTGATATATGCAAAATCCAAGCAAAGACAAGTCACTTCACCATTAATCTATGAGTTGAACATTACAATTCCAAGCTCTCAAACAATCAAAAACCTTAGTTTTTACTAGTGAATCTAGAAAAACATTCAAAAAAATTTGTGAAGGAGATACACAATCTTAAAATACTAAAATGGCTTCTTTGAGACCACCACATGGCCAGGCCCTTTATGCATATTTCATTATTGGGAGGATTGAGTACACAAACACTATATTCGATAAAAGTGCCATGGACTTCAAGTTTACCTACTATTCAACCATCTAAAATGCAGTGGAGTCTATAGTGCGATATTTATCACAAGATCATATATCCTAAGAGGATAAGTAATACATTGATAAATTGATACCAATTAAGACCATGGGGATCCATAACATCGCTATGAAGATAAAGGTAATTCCCTGCATCAATTTGCTTTGTGATTTATTTTTTAATGGCACTTTCTCTAGGGATTATTTGCATCTTAAAAAAGAAAAGTATGTAGTTTAATATGTTTTCAGATGGGAATTTGAGAGGTACCTTAGGCTTATAGGCCCTGAGGTTGCTTATAATCAGATCTCGACTAATGTATGGCTTGAGCACAACACTATGGAGAGGAAATTGAAATAGTGGTTAGTGAAGGGTCAGAGGTTGAACCTTAAGGGAGGCATTTATACCAATACCATAATCAAATTTAAGCTGGGAATCAAGATATCCATGGCTCTTATGAATAAATTATATAACTTTACTAGCCTTATTTATGTGTAGGTGGAATGGGTCCTATTGTTGGACATTCTCTTGACTTATGATAAAATTGTGATTCTAGGGGAGATTATCAATGTTAGTTTGAAGACACAAATATTTAGACATGAAAAAAAGAAAGTTGATGGTAATTTTAACATGATGTCCTATCTATTAGATGCGGTCATTAGGATGGTCCACATAACTCATGAAGAACTATGATAGTTCTCTGCATAATACTCTGATAATAGAATTTGTGAGGACTACTCTTTCCTACTTGTTTATGGATTTACAAATGAGATTACCATTAGTTGTGAAGAAATTTATCCTCAATTATACCAACTTATTCATAGCACTTAGATGCTCAAAATATCTAAGAATTTAAGGAGCATCACCAAAATAAGAGATTATTGGTACTACCCAGACTAGACCATAATCAAAATTGAGGGAACAAGAGCACCTCCTTTGTTTTTTCCACACCACATCCCATACAAAGTGGTAAAATAGGAAATTTCATACCAATTATATAATAGTATAGATGAAGATTTTGGCCTCAAACATGAGTTTTATTACCATAATACTCACTTAAACATCAAACAACTTTATTTTGTAGTGAGGTCACACTTTAATCAAGTGGGGAAGGTCAAATCCCATTACAATTTGAAGGTGGTTCAATTCAGGGAATCAGGCCCCAAGGGAAAATTTAGAAACTATCTTCAATTCCTTAAGGAAAAAAAGGGGAAACCATTATATATGGTCACCAAGAATATAAAAATGACGCTATATTTTTGAATGCATCAGATGATTCTAAAGTTTGGATCCATATGAGAGATAAACAAATGTCAATGATCATTGCCTAGGCCATCCAATATGACCCATAGATTACAAAAAATTAGGAAAATGAAATGATAAGGAAAGTAAAAAAATTTTGGAGTCATCAATGGCCTCCAACATAACCACAAAACCCAACATAATAGGACCAACTTCCCTCTCCTACATAAAAAGAGACTGATATATTAGAGGGAGAACCCAACAGTCAAATGAAGGATCCAAATTAGGAAGGATATTATTAGAGGTCTCCTTAATCCTCATCTATCCTCCACTTCTCATTTTTCTACCACTTTGGGCACATCCACTATAGTTGAAAGGACTATGCCTCCTCTAGATAGACAAACAAGTACATTTTCTTGGGAACTTTTCCCTCCACTTACAACAGTTACACAGCTAAGTCTCCCATAGTTTTTTCAAAGTTTATTCTCATATATTACATATAATCCTACTTCCCCTCAATCACCTCAAGTAATTTCATCTCCATCCATTACCACTAGTGAGGGGACATTTCCTCAAATACTCCCTACTATACCAATCTCCTCTCCATCCACTCTTGCCTCTACCACCATTGTTCCACTTCCCATTCCTTCACCATCACCCATAGTGGTAGTCCCTAATATTATGGATAATTCATTGGTTTCACATTCCCCCTCACCTCATATTCCTTCTACAGTCACTTACCAAAGGAAACCTAGAGTCCTTCCATCCTCCAAATTATAACAACTGGAAGAAAGACCATCATCAGGTCTTTCTACTCTAGGAGGATCCCTTGATGAGGAGACAAATGAGGAAGAGAATAGACATGTAATATCACTAGAGGATTATCTTATGGATGAGGAGAAAGGAAATGCATAAATAATGAAGGGACTAGGGTAAAGGTTAAGTGTGGAAAGAGCCCAAAATGAAATAGAGGAAGAGACAGAGCTAGAAAAATCCAAATCAATGAGCCTGAGAAATTTATATGAATAAGAAACTCTAGTTGGGATAATAGATGAACAAATCCATACTGAAGAAGAAATAAAAAATATTAATAAGGTAGTTTCTTCTTTTGCTTCTTCCATTACTATTGTAGATACTCAAGCTACAAATTTTCCACCTAGTATTCTTAGGCCACCATTTTCCAATTCAATTGATTTTTATATTCTTTCCACGCCTACCCAAATAATGGATCCAAAAAAGAGAGTCTATTTTTAGAATTTAGATTCATTTTATATTTTTGATCTACAAGGACCACCAATCCCCATAAAATATTTGGCTTAATTGGAGTTATAATTACCACAATCTGCACCCATATAATTGGCCACAATAACAATTTTGAAAACTCCAAGCTTGACAAAATATGTGGTTGAAGTCACCACTCAGAGTGAAACATCATGATGGTAAAGGATTATTCAGCCACCCCTCCAATTCCCTATTGAAATAAGTGCTTCAATGATAACTCCAATAATAACTCCACCTCTAATGATTACTCTACCCTATACCTCTAAAGAACCTAGCCAACCTAAAGAAGAAAGGGAAATTATTGTCTCCCAATGGGTTAAAGAGATATAAGGATGGAGAGGTGAGACACAAAATTTGGTCATCACAAAGTTTCCTATAGTCTCCACCCATTTTGATAAGTAGAGTGGCACAATCTAGACGGTAAGAAGGAGGAAAACAATGAACATAAGTACAAGGGAGGGGATAGATTATAATAAATGGAAAACATGTTTCCCTTGGCCAAAAAGCCTAAAAAGAATTAAAATGACCTTATAGAATATACAAAGTATTTTTGTTCTTTTGTAGATTCATCTAGAGAATCCATGAAAGATATATAAGAGTCAATAAGAATCACAACAAAAACTACTATAGAGACAAATCATCCATGCCCTCGAAGCAATTGTAGATAGTGTCTAGAGTGCATCCACAAGGATGTGTAGCATTTTGAATACTAATCGAGTCTCTAGAGGTGAGACTCAGCCTAAGAGGGTGAAGGTGATAAAATTATGGCACCAATTAAAAGAATTAAAAAAGAGGCTTAGCTTCCTAATTCAGTGTGTAAGAAATAATGCATTCAATCATTTGAACCTAATGTCTATCCAAGATGTTGCATGGGTTTTAAGTTATGCAATTTCAAAAAGGGATGGTGCCTTTAATTGGAACATGTAGATGAAGGTTTTTATAGGGTATTTTGAAAGATAAGAGAGTGAGGCCTTAGATATCCTAAGAGATATGAGCCTCACAAATGTGATAACTTCTATGGAGAAACTAGTAAACATGCGCAATTTTGAAACACTTTTTAAAATAGTAACATATAACTTTAAGGAGGAAGTTGAAGGAACTATCTACAATACTAATGATAAAATTATGTAGTTGATAATTTTTTACAAGGATAAAGTGACTAAGGTTGAATCCCTTGGATTAAAATTTAAGATCTCTAAAGCATAGCATACAAGGTTGATTGTTGAGTTCATCAAGGTATTTAAGCCTTCCATGCTCAATTTTTATATTATCAATACAGAGTTTTAAATTATGCATGTAGTATTTGAGAAAATCAAAGCCATAGATAAAGCTTCCAGATCAATACCAAGCACATAATTAGCTAAAAGTGATACCACATCATCATAGGGTCCCCACTTTTATAGATGTTTAGTAATGTATACTCCAATAGGGCTAGTTTTGATTCCTTAAGGAGATACTACAGCTACATCTATTTATAAATTGTCACGTAACTATTTGCCTCTTTTATTGGTTTCACATTAGCACCACCTTAAGTATGTTTATGTATTTTCATGTTTAAATTAAGTTGGGATTGATGGTTTTTATATATATATATATATATATATATATATATATATATATATATATATATATATATATATATATATATTGGTGGAATAGTAGTGAGTAGACCAGTTGTTTAATCATATGATTTAGATATGACATGAAACTAGATCTAATTGAGATGGATAGAATGATGGATCTAACCTAAGATGGGTCTGATCAAAATAAACTCGAAAAAAAAATGTAGTGCAGGAAAGAAGATTTGTGAATCAAACAAGATGAAACCTTTCTAAGCTGCTTCTTGCACTGAAGGATGGGCAAGAAGTTAGGAACCAATGTTTACTACAAGATATTGTAAGTACATAAATAATAATACATAGTTAAGATTCCAAGGGAAAAATAATACAGTGAACGTTAGCATATATAATGAAAGGTTTATGCATTTATGAGACTACAATTGTACAATTACAAAGGGAGATTATGATTATTACATAAAGGCATTCAAATTAAAAATATCATAATATGAATAATTATATTATAATAATACTTATGCACAATTAAAATAATAAGATACCAATTTTATGGAACTTCTTACAAGGTTTACAAGTTTGGAGAAGAACAAGATTTGCACATTAAGACCAATTGCAGAACAGTCCTTTAAATTTCCTAGTAATCTTGATAGCAAAAATTCTCCTCCCTTTGGGATTGGGAGGATAAAAATATATATAGGATTGGGGAAGGGATGCCTCATCCTCCAAGTTAAGTCTAAGTTTACATCTTCAACAATAGAACTGGGTGTTAAAATCATGTAGAACATACATGTACAAAAGTGTATACACAAATAGGATTTCTCAACCAATACACACACACATAAACACACACACATATATGTGTGTGTGTTTATGTGTGTGTGTGTGTGTGTGTGTATTGTTTGAGAAATCCTATTTGTGTATACACTTTTGTACATGTATGTTCTACATGATTTTAACACCCAGTTCTATTGTTGAAGATGTAAACTTAGACTTAACTTGGAGGATAAGGCATCCCTTCCCCAAGCCTATATATATTTTTATCCTCCCTGATGGGGAATCCAAGAAAAAACACACCTGTTCTGATCCCACTTGTTAGGATCTTGCTCCTCAGAAAGAGTACAATATGATTACCAAATGCAAGCAATTAAACATGCGGAAATAATCCAGAAGTACAAGTAACTAGAATTCACAAATAGCACAGAATATGAGAGACAATATACAATCTTATATTAATACTCGTACAGAAAAGAATACAATCAAGAGACGCCATGCTCTTCCACCTTATAGAGGCTTCCCACACCTCAAGTGTATAGTAATTCTTCTTCAAAATTTCACTCTCCTACTAAAAACGGTCCCAACACACAACTCACACATAGAATTGGTGTTCACCTCTCCAACCAGTCAGTAATAACCCTACTAGTTCACCAAGTACTCTAAAGTACTTCAAGTAGATCTTCTCATGAACCTGCAACCTACAATTCAACAGACCATACTTACACATGTAGATCTCCTATGAGCTTGCAACAACCTGCAACTCAATGATCTTACAATGGAAGGATCTTCCTTGCCTTCCTTTTTAGCTCATAATTACAATACATGCCAATGGGTCTATAAATAGATCCCAGACTTAAATAATAACTTAGACTCTTAATTTAATAATAATAGACACGTAGCTCAAGACTCGAAATAGCCTTTAACATGCAAAAAACCCATTCAACTAACTAACTGTTTGTGCAACGAACAGTTCTGGAACACACAGGTGACCAACGTCGGTCCCTGTCTAACTAGTGCTGACCGACATCAGTCGACTCCCTACCAATGCCAGTTGCCTTCTACATTCATCATGATCAACGTCAGTCATACTACCAACACCGATACTTCTGGAACTTTAGCATCCTCCTCCATGTCTGCATAGTTGAAGCTTTTAGCTCCACAACCTAACAATCTCCCACTTGGAGATAAATAGCTGCAACTGTACCTGTACCTGTACATCATCTAGTTTGTTTCCTGGCACTGTATCCCTCTTCAAGATCACTCTTAAATACCAACCACCACACATCTTGTGGTGCAACCCCTATCATCCAAATCACCTGCCACATCTGCATCTACAAACCATGTAGAAAAGAACTTGAACCTGCATAGCATGTGCACCTGCTGATGGTCCCTCTAAGAATCCACTGAACTATCCTCCAGTGCTTCTTTCCCAAATTGGCTCCTAACTTTTTGACAACTCCCATTGCTTGGGAAAACTCAAGTTTAGTACACATGTACTCAACCTCATTATGTGAATCAAGACACTGTTCAAAGAACTGTCCAACCATCGGCGTGCTAACCGGTCTCAAACAATCATCCTGAAACAAAGTCAACCTGTGACCTTCCATGTCCCTAGAACACACTCATGCCAAAGAATCTTGCTGCTTCTAGATTCCTCATGACATTCTTCTGAACTAGATTTACCTTTAGTTCAGCAACTCCCTGTATTTGTAACCCTGCTACAAGCACAACAAATAGTAATAGGATAATGTAGCTAATATTATCCAACCTGGTAAAGAGAAACACAATGATCAAACCTCCATTATCCTGCAGCTTATTCAAGACCATATACCCTGGCCTTCTGTCTCACGTATCCATTCCCACTCTTCTTCATCCTGAACATCCATTTGTCTCTCAGTGCTTTCTTCCAGCTGGCAACTCCACCAAAAAACTCCCATTTGGCTCTCCTCCAAGGAATCACATCCTCATCCATGCCAAGCTCCCACTGTTTCCTGGATCTACCTGCTCTGCTTCTTTAATAACTTCCTAGTTTTATACCATCATTAAGAAATAAGTAGTGTAAAGAAGGGAAATGATGAATTTGAGGCTTACTTACCCTTTAAGTCCTCCATATGGGTGCTTGAGACTCCTTGACAGCTTGCTGTCCACCCAAAATCTATCTCAGTGACCGATGCCGGTCACATCTCAGTCTGCACCCAACCGATGTCAGTTCCATGTGACTACCTCACTACCGACGTTGGTTCCCCCTGACTAATGCCTGCATTTATCTACCTTGAGTCACTGATGTCGGGCTGCACATAGCCGACATTGGTCCCTGTCTGGACACCGACGTCGGTTTTCTAACCAACGTCGGTCTCTATGTTTTTCTTGTGAAAACTAACTTTTTCCCGTGAGCTCTTTTTGGATCAAACCCTTGTCCAAATCAACCCTGCTCTACTCAAAATTCCTCAGCCCCTTGAACTGAACTCTGTCTGTCACCTTCTCCTTGAAAACCAAGGATTTCTTATTCTTGTCACTAACATCGTATCTCTCAAGAAATGTCACCTTCTTCTTCTACATATAGAAATCTCGATTCATGCTTTTCAAATATGAAAGCATACCCTTTGACTCAAGAACATGCATC
Source organism: Torreya grandis (assembly GCA_037957365.1). Classification (NCBI taxonomy): domain Eukaryota; kingdom Viridiplantae; phylum Streptophyta; class Pinopsida; order Cupressales; family Taxaceae; genus Torreya; species Torreya grandis. The sequence continues at coordinate 1,567,299 of JARHVA010004216.1, forward strand.
TCTTTCTTATTCATGTGACCAAGCCTATTAAGCCACATCTTTGAATCTACAGCTGAAGTAGATAACCCAAAAAGAGAATCAGTAATACAAGTAGATAGATAAAGCGTACCTACTTTCTTACCTCTTGCTACAACAAATGCACCCTTGGTAACCTTCCAAGAGTCCACTATGAGAGTTACTGTGCAACCCTCATCACCCAAACTTCTTACAAAAATCAAATTTTGCTCTTGAACTAGGACATGCATGACCTCCTTCAACACCCATGTGTTACCTGTCTGCAATTTCAGCTTCACTTTCCCTTTGCCAACCATCTGACAAGGCTTACCATCCCCTAAACAAATTTCTCCAAAGTCTCCCTGGACATACTCATAAAAAAATTTCCTATTTGGGGATGCATGAAAAGAGGCACCAAAATATAAAACCCAAGATTCTACTTTATCCAAATAACATACTAGAGCATCCTATGCAACATCTGCTTCTTCTTCATGTCCTTCATGTTGATCTTCACCCAACCTATAATCTCTCTTTAAGTGCCCTTGCTTTCCACATTTCCAGCAAGTTATTCTGCCATACTTGGACTTGGATCTCCTTGATCTCCCATGCTCTATCTTCTCTCTTTGCCTTCCTCTGCCTTCAACACTCAAAGCATTTCCTGATGATTCACGTGTGCTTTTTCTACGTATATCTTCATTCAAGATTACACTCAAAACATCATCCAATTTTAAGATTTTTGAAGTAGATGCAGTATTACTAACTGCCATTACCAAATTCTCCCAACTTTCAGGTAATGAGCATAAGATTAAGAGAGCCTTAATTTCATCATCAAAAACAATATTGACTGAATTTAACTGGTTTATCAAACCATGGAAATCACTAAGATGACTATGAACAGATCCACCTTCCAACATTTGCAAATTAAATAATTGCTTTATAAGAAATACCTTATTCGAAGCTGAGGGTTTTTCATATAAATTTTCCAAAGATTCCATCAACTCTATCGTTGTCTTCACATGTGATAAGTTAGAAATCACAGACGATGCAAGACTCAACCTTATAGATCCCAGAGCCTTTCGATCAAGAACCTCCCATTCTTCATCCTTCATATCCCAGGGCTTGCAATCAACCCCTCCCAATGGTAAGTACAAATCATTCTGATACAGATAATCCTCAATCTGCATCCTCCATATTTGATAGTTCTTGCCATTAAGCTTCTCCATTCTTAGCTTACTGTCTTCTGCCATTGCTCTACTCCCACTCAAACAGAAATCCCTGTGAGTAACCTGTAATCAACACACACTAACCAGATCTGATACAACCTATTAGTATCCCAACCAAAATCTCTGATACCAGTTGATGGGGAATCCAAAAACAAACACACCTGTTCTAATCCCACTTGTTAGGATCTTGCTCCTCAGAAAGAGCACAATATGATTACCAAATGCAAGCAATTAAACATGTGGAAATAATCTAGAAGTACAAGTAACTAGAATTCACAAATAGCACAGAATATGAGAGACAATATACAATCTTATATTAATACTCGTACAGAAAAGAATACAATCAAGAGATGCCACGCTCTTCCACCTTACAGAGGCTTCCCACACCTCAAGTGTATAGTAATTCTTCTTCAAAAGTTCACTCTCCTACCAAAAATGGTCCCAACACACAACTCACACACAGAATTGGTGTTCACCTCTCCAACCAGTCAGTAATAACCCTGCCAGTTCACCAAGTACTCTAAAGTACTTCAATTAGATCTTCTCATGAACCTGCAACCTGCAATTCAATAGACCATACTTACACATGTAGATCTCCTATGAGCTTGCAACAACCTGCAACTCAATGATCTTACAATGGAAGGATCTTCCTTGCCTTCCTTTTTAGCTCATAATTACAATACATGCCAATGGGTCTATAAATAGATCCCAGACTTAAACAATAACTTAGACTCTTAATTTACTAATAATAGACACGCAGCTCAAGACTCAAAATAGCCTTTAACATGCAAACAACCCATTCAACTAACTAACTATTCATGCAATGAACAGTTCTAGAACACACGGGCGACTGACGTCAGTCCCTGTCTAATTGGTGCTGACCGACGTCGGCCGACTCCTTGCCGATGCCGGTTGCCTTCTGCATTCATCATGACCGACGTCGGTCATACTGTCGACACCGGTACTTCTAGAACTTCAGCATCCTCCTCCATGTCTGCATAGTTGAAGCTTTTAGCTCCACAACCTAACACTCCCAATCCCAAAGGGAGGAGAATTTTTTCTATTAAGATTACTAGGAAATTTAAAGGATTGTTCTGCAATTGGTCTTAATGTGCAAATCTTGTTCTTCTCCAAACTTATAAACCTTGTAAGAAGTTCCATAAAATTGGTATCTTAGTATTTTAATTGTGCAAAAGTATTATTATAATATAATTATTCATATTATGATATTTTTAATTTGAATGCCTTTATGTAATAATCATAATCTCCCTTTGTAATTGTGTAATTGTAGTCTCATAAATGCACAAACCTTTGATTATATATGCTAATGTTTATTGTATTGTTTTTCCCTTGGAATCTTAACTATGTATTATTATTTGTGTACTTACAATATCTTGTAGTAAACATTGGTTCCTAACTTCTTGCCCATCCTTCAGTGCAAGAGCCAACTTAGAAAGGTTTCATCTTGATTGATTCACAAATCTTCTTTCCTGCACTACATTTTTTTTTTGAGTTTCTTTTGATTGGACCCATCTTAGTTTAGATCCATCTCAATTAGATCTAGATTCGTGTCATATCTAAATCATATGATTAAACAACTGGTCTGCTCACTACTATTCCACCAATAGGTTGTTTAAAAAACCAATTGTTTAAAAAATTCAATACCTCGTAATTCATGCTTTGGAGTGAATCTCTCTTTACCAATCCTAAAACTTTAGAGGCTACCTCATAATGTTCCATGGTGTACATACAATCCACATTTACACAATGTCATGCCAATGTGAATTAGAAAAGTATTAGTAGGTGTCAAATGTGGGATAATTAAACTTTATTTAGTAGTGCTCACTTCATGTTATGCACGCACCCTATTGGAGGTACCACAACAATATGTTATTTTTTATATCATGACCTTACTATATATATTTTCATTGGTTTTCATGCATGATTAATCCTTAGATTTATTTTTGGTAACTCTTTATTATGAATTTCATTCATGAAAGTGGTTGTTGTTATAATATTATTCATACCATCTATTAGATAAGTTAACCTTAAATGATTGGTAGTTTTTGTAATCCATAATTACTCATTTTGAATGATTCATATATTGACTACACTAAATTGAACTAAAATTACTATAGGTTCTTAGCCATAGTGAGGTATAAAAAAATTTACTTGTAATCAATAATGATTAAACAAAATCTTCGTGCTAGAAAACACTAGTGCAAATTGAGATTGCTCCCTTAAAATTTTTGCTTCATTTGGCCTACAAAATATCTATATTTTCCAATCCTAAGACTGCACCCAGTTCACCATTTCTATATAAGTCCATATAAATAAACCTATAATACTAAAAAAACCATTTCTTTCACTCTAGGGGTACATATAATCCCAATAATTATCCTTGAACCATAAAATTAATTAAAATGCAGTTATTAAAATTTAAGAATTCATAAAATGATTCACAAATTGACAAAAAATATATATATTTTTAACAAATATTAGAAGCCATATTCATATTTTCATAATATAAAAATATTATAAATATGTCTGCAATTAGGCTAGAATCAAAATTAAAATAAAAGACTGTAGAAATTAGTTTTATATTAGAAGTTATTGTTCAAATGTTTTGAATATGAAATTAATATTTTGGTGAGCCTTACATGTTTTCTTCAATTGTGCATGGACTTCAATTAAAACAGTAATGGACATCCAAGGAAAAACAAATAGAAAATAAATTGGATGTATAGTTGGGCATAAAATGTTGTGAAAAATGACAACTTATTTTATAAGTTTGCACATGTTGTTGTATACTTGATAGGATTGTGACTAATGATAGTAAGCGAAAGGACATATTATATTTAACAAACAATATAAAATGTATATTTTTAAACCCAATATTTGCGTTTATCCATACAAATATTAAATTGAGATATCTGTAATTAAAATATTGTGTACTAATAATAGTACAACATCTTGTATATAGATTAAAGATTTTTTATGAATCTGTTCCAAATATCAATGTTCAAGTATTGGCTATAAATATGTTTGTAATTAATGAAAAATATATCTATTTTTAAAAAAAAAATATGTTCTAGAGTTGGGTCTCATACCCTCAAATACCCTCTCAACTATTGGACTCCACTCAACTATCAGGTTATCTCCCTTAGTTACTAGGAAAATATGACATATAGCTTTTAAAAAGTTTAAATTAAAAGGTCATATGAACGTTTTTCAGCTTTTTAACTATAAAATATGGTTAAAATTTTTCAAACAATTTTTTTAGGCCATTAAACAAATATAAGTCTATTAATTAAGTTTACATTAAAAAATATATTTAATATTGCTGATGAGATGTAGGTGAATTGGTTAAAGTGATTTGGTTGTGTCCATCTCTACTCAGGTTTAAATTTTGTTGGGCATGCTAGGTTGGTTATGGCCATTGGTGATGTTTGGATGGTTGAGGTCATTGGAAATGTAGGTGATTAACAATGTTTGTTCATTTTTTGGTGATATTAGTGACACTAGTATTGGTTGTATTAGAGATATGGGCCTTTGGTTGTGTCCCAAATAAGTTCATAGCTCTAGTCTAAAAGTGATTACACACACACACACACACTATTGAATGAATTGATGTCATAAAATTTTTACTTGATAAACAAAGTTCACCATCAAATTTAACCTTGGGTTAGATTGTGTATTTAATTATGATTTTATCATTTTTGTGTAAATATTTCATCAACTAAGTGTATAAGATGAAGGTTGATGCTAGAATGATGAAATATGACATGGAGAGGATGAAATAAATAAATAAAGACATTGAAAACCTCTTAGATGATGTAAATAGTGTAACATAGGAATGACATGAGTTCTTGGCAAGTGATATTTTGAAAAAAATCCTTAAGTTTTTTTATGACTAAATTTCCCAGAGGTGTGTAAGAATTTTAGCTTCAGAGGAATGCTCATTAAAATTTTGGTAATTTAGTTTAGTTCAAAGTATAAAACATTGAAGTATAATGACCAAAGTACATATAGAAATCAACAAATCTCACATCTCTCGATGTGGATGCACACAAGTCCTACCTAGGCCCACATGACATGATAACTCCCTACTCTCTCCTCAAATTCTCCCAACTAATGCAATGTATATTCATTCTCCTAGCATATGGCATCATATATATCTATCAATACCTGCATGATCTCTATAGTGCTCTACTTGAGGGCACTATATCACTCAACCTGTACAAGTAGGTCATCTCGCTTAGTGGAAACTATGTGATAAGCTACCACCACCCTAGCCACTAGATCAAAAAGGGGAGCATGGGCACCCATGATGTCCACCACTCTTTCAATAAATACCTCTTTAGATATATCCATAGTTACACTCTGAGTGAAGGCCCATAATACATGATCAACCATGGTGGCCCACTTTTGGTTACCTACAACTAATAAGACCAAATACAAATAAGGTACATTTATTATATCAATTAAATGCAAATCCAAATAAATTATTTAAATTTGCTTTTAATAGCCACCTCATATGTGGGTTGTGGTTCCAAGGGAGATCCACCATATCCATATTCTCCCCCACCACTATGTACTACAGATAAAACACCAGCCATGAAAACTATTACTAGAAATAATAATGGCCAATGGGCCCCTGCCCATCATTGTGTATGAGAATTTGTACATACTAAATCATCCCATAAAACAAGGGGTATTATGAAATATCTCTCATCACCTAGTCAAGGGGCCAAGTTACGGGTGTTAGAACTCATATATCATTGGGCCTATGCCCACTCTTGACCATCTAGTGCTATGAATATGAAGCCAATGGTACCGCATTTTCTATACCAAACGATTGAAACACATGATTGTACTAAAATATCTCATGATATCCTGATCAATAAAAACCCAATCAATTATATCTAGACCTAACTCTGACATGGTGTAAAAATTCTTCTTATGCCATAACTCTCATATATGCACAAAAAAATGAGTAAAAATAAGTGTTAGCCATTAGATTCTAGCATGAAAAATCATATTTCTTGTTCATAATTCAAAACTATAGCTAGACATTAGCATTGGAAGATAATGTCAAGTTAGGAGACATGCATTAGATGCTTCCATCAAAATCTAGACACTAATGTTGGCAAACCAATGTTATTGTCCAATATTTTGATAGAAGTGTTTGTCAGAATTAAAAAAAATCATGTTTTTGCTAAAATTAACAAAATTTGAAAAAATCAAAATTACCAAATAAATTGTAAGAAAGTATGCTTACCAACTCATTAAATTCCTTCCCGACTAGTGTTGTTTGAAGTAAATCAAATCACAAAAGTTGTGGATCTCTCTTGTGTAACATTGTAAAGTCCTCTCCAGAGCTCACACTTATAAAAGGTTTAAAATACAAATGAAATGGAATTTTGTTTTCAAAACTCAATATATGGCCCATAATTTTTCAATGGTCAACACTCCAAAGGCCCATATCTTGAACACTGGTTGTTCAAATTCAAAATCATATGTTGCATTGGGATCCAAAAAATGAGCTCTTCCACTTTATACTAATTTCAATTTTTTTTGTGACAAACCAAAAATCACCTAAATTATTTTAATACACCTAGGAATCATTAAAATTTATGAATACTAATAAATCAATATTACATTCCCACTTACAAAATTACTAGATCATATCACAAATACATAATCAAATCCTACATGGTCGATCTATATACATCATAGCCATTTTATCATTTTTTGATGTGGTGCCTACTATATTCTATCCCCCTCATCTCAAAAGGGTGGGGTGTATCAATGGGGACATTCCATAGAGGCAAGACTTCCTCATTTACATAGTTTCAGATTACTGTGGGGGCATGTAAAAAAGGCATGACCTCCACACTTATTTAGTACCCTACATCTCCATATTGCATTGGGGGCATGTTATGGAAACATGTTCTCCACATTTACACTATTTTTTAGATACTTTAGATTTAGTGGGGGCATGTTATAGAATCATGTCCTTTACACTTGCATTAATTTCAAAATTTTCCATATTTTATTCACAATATATGGTCTAGATATATATTTGAGCCAGTATTCTATACCTTGGTACTGTCACTATACATAAATTACATAATAGTGGTGCATATGTTAATCAAAATGCACCAATATACATATAATACATCTTTTACACCATATATGATAGGGGGCATGAATAAGAGTTCACTCCTTGTATTTATCCAAACATTGATTTATCTTCCAAATTCACTAGATTATTATGGATTTGTTACTATATCATGGACTATTATTACACTATGGACTATTATCATACCCAGTGTGGATTGATATCAAGTCAATTTATATGCAGTAGTTGGTTCAATTTTAAATGTTGGATTTTATTAAATCATTCAACCTCACTAGATTTATAAGTTAAGTTTGATTAAATCTCTCAACTTCACCATAGTTATAGGTGGGATTGATTAAATCACCCAACCTCACCTAATTATGTTGTAGAGGATTTGTTTGATTAAATCACTCAACCTAAAACATATCATATATATGTTCACATTTCAGTTGTGATGGTTGAGATGTAATACTCTCAACATTCATAACACCACTCATCATATACTAGGTTGGGGGCATGATCACCTCCCAACTCTCCTTATCCCAGATATAACACCTTTAGGGTAAAACCAAGTTGACAACTTGTGAACTCATTTATTTTGCTTACCAGAAGATGGATGAGGTCTCAAGTCCCCTTCCACTTTTGTAGTCCTCATAGTCGAGCTAACAATTCCAAAATCATCACTATGCAACATATACATGTGTGATTTATCCATGCTCTTTCTTTATTTAGATGTTTTCTATTATTGATCATCTATATATTATATACACTAATTACTTTGTGACATGCTTTTGGTTTTAGGTAACATTCAAAAAAAAGGTTCAAAGAGAGTTCAATGAAAGACAAGGTGTGTTGTACACATCAAGGTACACATTTTTCTTTTACTTTAAACTAGTAATTTTAATTTCATGCATTATTGGATTAAGGGGAGGGGATGCAGATACCCATATTTGGTACAAACATAGTTTCACAATATGTTTTTCATATATTTTGAATGTGTAGACCACTTGATAGAGTTAGGCTTCCAATGGCACAGTCTCACATGGACCTCTTTAGTTCTATGTTATTTTGATTGCTTTATCTGCCATTAGGGCATGCATGTTGTTTAAATTATCTTTTTGTCCACTATGTGATAGGGATCCATACATGTGTTTCTATTATCTCTATATTTTTAGCCTCTAAACACACATGTTTGGGTTAGACACCTTTGTCAACATAGGTGTCAAACCATGACATGAATGTCTAGACTTATCATTTTATCATGTTTTGTACTTTTCACGATGTGACTATTTGTTTAGCCTCACGTGTTTATTTTATTATTGAATTTTTTCACATCAATACATCCTAATTAAAAATTAAGAGATCCCTATATATATAAGGCTATGGTATAGTTCATTTTATCAAGCATCACCAAGGAAGAATCTCAATTAGCATATACTTGGTATTATTCAAGAGCTATTGAACTACACTAAACATAACAAAACTACTAAAATTAAAAATATGAAGCATTCTAGAAATTAATTTTATCTTGCATTGCATGTACCAAGGGTTGCAATAGGAGAAAGAGAATATAGTTTCATGATCACCATTCGACACACACATATATATAAGAGGGAGAACTACATGCGATTCTAATGTCCTCTTTGGAGTATATGGCTATATAGGCAACTCTTAGAAACAAAAAGGGTTATTAAGGTTAGATCGAATCATGTGTTAACCCTGTTTTACCAAGTTAAAAGAGGTCAAATACAATAAAGCTAATGTTTTGCTTGTTGGCTGGACTTCACACACATTTTGATATATTCTGAAGGATAGAATAAACCTACAAGTGATAACACAACTTTAGTAAAGATTTAGTTCCATTCATGTACATATTATGGATTAGACACCTACAACAAGACTTAAAACCTACATCGACACAAGTATTGAAAACTTAATGCAAGCATTTAGGAGGAAAAAATAGTCAAAACACTAAATGGGTAGAAAACAGAGCCTAATCACTATCCTGAAATGATTCTAGGTCACTACCATAATCCATAACAAGATTATCCTTTGGATGTATAGTATGTTATTGTATTTATTGTACATGGTTAAATAGGTAAATTCCCATTGTTTGTCACATATTTCTAAATTTTGAATACTGTCATAATGCATTCAAACAATTTTATTCACTTAATGTGTTTATCTATTGATCCCATTTAGAATAGAACAATATCCTTGTAGATATGGAATACCACATTTTTTCCTTTTGTGACGTAAATAAAGGAATAAGCATGGTTGAAGTTACTCATTATGATCATGCATCCTATACTTGTACTATCTCACTCTCTTACCTTGTATAAGAGAGTAGTTATTTGATGCAAAGAATTATTTTTAGTTGGAAATAAGAATGAATGTATGGATTGTGATGTCAATATTGATTCACATCAATGAGAATTATTTGATATAATTTTGTTTTATTGTCCTTCTATTGTTTCATGGATAAATACAATCCTTATGATGTGGTTTTCCTTTTAGTTGGTAGCTAGATGATATTTATTTTATGCTATTAATCTATACTTATTGTATTTAAACTTCATGATTTTGGAACAAAATTCTGATCACTATAATCCTGATGTGGATATCATAATTCTTGATCTACCCACATTTCATGTGAATAATCAATAACTTGATTGTATTTAAAATTTACCCTTTGACTATAAACTAATTATTGGAATTGATGGTACAACTTATTGCACTCTTCATTATATAGTCATACTTGGTTGTGTTGCTTTGTTAATTTTTAATGTGAAGTTGAAACCTATAGCATGCATGACTAGTGTATTTCTATGAATAATCATTCTGAGGTTTATGATTGAACTAGAACAACATTATTGATGGTGCTAGCTTATGATTCTTTGAAAAATAGTGTTTGGAATATATATTGGTAACATGTTTTGTCTTGTAATGAAATAAATTTATAATGAACTCAATTTTAGGGTTTGTTTTGACTATAATATCTCAAATGCATGATTTTGAAACATAAGAAAGGTTAAGAGAACTCATTCTATATGTTTATGAATCTTGGAATGAATACTTGATCAAGTCATTTGTGGAATAATAGTAATATTAACATTGTATTAATTGAATTAGTATTAAATAGGGTCATAATTTGTATGATTCTATGGGATTGGTAGATTTAAGGCCCATTCATCTATCTCATTGTGCTATGATGTTAACATGCTTGTCATTATGATAGGATTCTTTCCATAATATGTTCCCCTCTAATAAACTTATGAATTGTTGGGTTGTATGATCTAAAGTATTATTTAACTTTATGTTTTGTTAGTTTAATTTAATGTTAGTAATAAATGTTAGTTGGTTCATGTGATAGTTAGTTGAGTGTTGTAATGGAACCACCCGTAAAATATTTATATAATATTTTACCTTATTTGTAGAAAGATTTACTAACATAATAAAATTTAATATTATTGTCAAATATTTTATTAACAATGTAAGTTCACAGTTATTTATCCATTTACCTAGGCCAACAGTGGTATTAGAGCCATGTTTTGAAGGAGATTGAGGGCAATTGGAAGAAATTGAATCACATTTTAGAAGCAATCCAAATAGATTTGGAAGTAATTTGATGTTTTTTTGTGAAGTTTTATGTCCTATGAAATAAGTGTTACAATTTTTTGGCTGCATATGCCATGAAAATTAGACTTGTACGACCATATCCAGGTAAAAACATTTGTAAAGATTTATGTGTATTTACATTATATGACCCATGTAATTCATTTATACGGCTTGTTACTTAGATTTCTGGTGATATATCCCTTCCAAACATGCCCAAAACTAGATTTGAGCAATGAAAGGAAGTTGTATGACATTAATATGGCCTTTGGGAGGAAATTATCATTCTTTAATCAATTTTATATTTTTGTATGATTTAAAATCCTTGCTAATAATTGATTAAAAACCCTACAAAGCTAATTTTAGGGTTAAACAATGGTCAAATATGAACTTTTAGGCTACAAAGGTTCAAATTTCCATTGGTATAACCTAACTAGACATGTACAGTGTCTAATCCACTGTGTTGGGTGAATATTTTGTCAACCAACTAACTAGTGAGAAAACTAGGTCTCTTCAACCACAGCATAGGGAGATTGGTTGGCCAGGTGTGCAGATTTACTGCATCAACAGGTGACAAATCTCTCCTCTCATTAAGGGGAGGTTCCCTATAGGAATAAAGGTGCTATATACTATATATATAAGCTGAAAATAACACTCAAGGGTAGGATATATCATCCATCTCTCTTCTTTCAGAGATGATATTCAAAAACAACAGAGAAAATATTGGTGAAAACACTAAAGGCACTTCTCTTCTTTCAGAAGTGTTCTTGCAGGAAACAGTAGGAGTTATTTTAAGTAGGATAAGTAACTGGTAACAGAGTACAGAGTAACCAACAATCTAAGATGTAGCACAAAGTCTCCACCTTGACTGCTCAAGAGTGAAACACGAAGAACAATGGGGGCACAAAGTCGTCCCAAGGTCCTTTACACAGAAAGAAACTAAAAACACACACTGAAAATAATTATGTCAGCACAAAGTCTTAAAGTAACTAGTTTCATGACACCTTCCTTATCACTTCCACTAGCTCTGCTTGTTAAATTGCATAAACAAGAATACATTTAGGAAATAGACATAAGAACAATCTCTTAGAATGATACAAGCTATAACAACACAAAGTCTGAAAGTAACTTGCTTTCTGATTCAAACAAAGAAATATGATAAATAATCTGAGCTCAAAGTCTCAGTGATGCCTTTCAATTTGGGCAGAGTTTTGCTTCTAATAACGGGAAGATCTCCTTTGTATCAAATGAGAGATTATAATATATAGCACTCCCAGGAAGACTTGGGTGTTTGTTTTCATGAAAAAGGCCCATGATGCATTCAATGCCTTGAATGCATTTTTAGTTTTATCAAGGAGGGCCATGCTAGAATAGGATGACTGCCTTAACTATGGCGTGTCCATTCATCTAATATGTCTCTTCCTTGGTATGGACTGTCTGGGCCTTTCCCTAGTGTCTGTGCAGCTATCCAATTGGCCATTACTTCATGGAAGAAAAATAGGTCGTGTCCTTGATTTGGCATGATTAGAAGTCTGCTTGATCCACTGTTTCACCTACTGGAAATAACTCCCTTGAAGACATTTTGGCCTTTCCCTCTTTCTGCTATGATTTGAGCCCTTGGGATATATCCTTAGCTTTGTTGGCTCTTTACATTCTTCCCTTTGGTGTTTTGGCCTTTGAATGCATTCAATCCCATGCTCAAACTAATTCCTTCGTGTCTTTCTCACTTGCTTTAGTTGCTTTTCATTGATCTCAGCAAGTGACATGTGGCGGCCTCAGTGAAAATCTGAACGAATCTTAGTGAAAGAAGATTTATAAGAAACTTGAAATGCAGATGCAGACATTTGTCATGCTCCATTGAGTTTTAACAGGACATGTGGCATGCTCTGTGAGGATTTGAATACCTTTTGAGAGTCTTGCAGAAGATGACACGTGGTGGTTTCTGTCAAGCTCCTAGAAACACTGTAGAAACATTCGAAACTCATTCAGATTCAAACCAATGATGCCACTTGTCATGTTCTACTTGACCTTAGCAACTCACTCAGGGCCCACCACAGTCCTTACAACACAAAGGGGAGAGATTGTGGATGTTGACACTTGTCATGCTCTACTAAGCTTTTCAAGGGACATGTGGCATCTTTCATAGCTTTGTAGAAAAACATATTACAACCTTTCACCATTGCCACTTGGTGCTTTCCACGTGATTCTGTGAGAAGCTTTGAAACTTATAAGAAGCCTAAAACATGGATGCTGACACTTGTCACACTCCACTGAGTTACAATGGGACACGTGGCATGTTCCACTGTTTCTTGGAAATAAACTATAAAGTGTCTTGACATACGACACTTGGTAGCTTTCGCTCTCAGGCTTTTTCCTTTTGGGCAGTCCTTTTCTTAGCTGCTCATTCCCTTCAATTTCTTTGGGCTTTCTTCCCGGGTGAATTCCTTCAGACAAAATGTCTAAAGGATTTTTGTCTTAGTCATTTTCTTGTGGAAAATACTTCTGAAATAATTCTTTCGGACTCTCTTATTGAGTCATTTCCATCGAACAAAAAGTCCAAAGGAATTGTTCCCTTTGGGCCTTTGAACAAATTTGAAGGAATTCGATCTTTTTTTGTCTTCTCTTTGACCTTTAAACCAATGTTGCCTGCCCTCCACAAGGGCACTTGGCTCTTTGGCTTTGGGGCAGCCCCTTGAACCTGCTAATTTCAAGCATGATGAGTCCGTAGAAACATATCTATAGATTTCATAGTTTTAACCCTGCAGAGTCCGTAGATTCAAGCTTACAAAGTCTATAGATTTCTGAGAAAGCTTTGAAAAATGAAGAACCTAAATGCTCAAAACAATTTTTGAAAGGGGAAGAGAGGATTTCGGTCTGTGCAGGGCCAAAATAGTCCATAGGTCATCCCAAAAATGAATGACATTTTTTGGGGACAACACACTCCATCAAAAATTCCTAAAGATTGATTGGCATTTTGAGTATTATATCTGAATTTACTCATAAAAAATTAGCCTTTCCTTCATATGAGTGGATTTTTGATCAAACAAATTAGTAGTATGGTGTCCTATAGTGTAGAATGGAGCATTAGTTTGTTTTTATAAGCATTGAATATTTATATATTTCCAATTTTTATTTCAAGATACACCCTGTGGGTCCTACCAAGATAGAGAAGCATAGATTTTTATTAACATGCAAATGAAAAAAATGCTGAGTAACTTCTATTTACAATACAAATATTTTCATTTTTATTTTTCAACTCAACAAAATAAGGGATAAATAAAATAGTTTCCCTTTATGTTCTCAAATTGATTGAAGACGAGTTAGCTAATAAGATTTTTTAAAGGCACTCTTCAAAGAAAGGTCAAGAGTTCAAACCTCCAAATTATAATTTTATTTAAATTTTCTTTTGGTCACATTTAATTTTGTCACATTCATCATTGTGAACATTGTATTGCGGTAATATTTTTGACTAGTCGATATTTTAAGCAAAGGTGGTCATGTGACCATTCAAGATTTAAGTTTTTGGATGTTACAAACATAATATAATGGTCTATTTTGTGTTTTAAAACTTTCATATATGATTTTTGTAACAAATATATTCAACAATATATAAAGGTGCATTTTTAATACAAGCCCTCACCTTTAAAAGGATAATTTTCATGATAGCTCATGCTTGTGCTATTAATGAATACAGTGTCCTTTACATGTCCCTCAAAATCCTTGTGATTGAATAAGTGTAAATGTCACACTAATGGTTGGAGGATCTATTGGAGGCTGGAGGACTATTACCCTTCTCTAATTAGCTATCTACTTGGAGTTTGAGTTCAATAGTTGAATAATTTTTTTTGGCTTGTGTGCTTGCTTTCAATTTTATTTTTGGATTTCTATACCTGATATTCATGACAAGGAATAGATAGTGTTAGTTTAATTTTATTTATCTCATTACACAACTTCTCACCTCTCACTTGATAGGGGAGAAGATATAACATTGGTAGGTGTTTGATCAATCATCAGTGACAATATGATTTGATAGGGGTTGTTAGCACTATCAATGTTGAGCAAAGGTCATTAGTATTTGTTGGGAATCAAGAAGATTTTCCATATAAAGTACAATTTGGTCACTTTGATGGGCTTCTGGGTGGAGACTTATGTGGATCAATGTAGTTAGACATGCCTTGATCGTGTTATACTATAATATGGTATGATGATCATAAGGGATGAGCAGGCTTTGATCATGTTCATCAACTTTTTATGTCATAACTCATAAGGTGGGATTCTGTATGAAATGACATCAGTTTTGATTAGTACTAGGATGTACAGTGTGCCAGTTGTAATTGCTTTAGAGTTTATTTGATGACTTCAAAGTCATTGCTCATATTATTTTATCTGTTATACCCCTTTGGATCAAGGGGGAGTTTTTTGGGTTGTATGATCCAAATTATTATTTAGCTTTATATTTTGTTAATTTAATTTAATGTTAGTAATAAATGTTAGTTGGTTCATAGGATAGTTAGTTGAGTCCCGTAGTGGAACCACCCGTAAAAGCTTTATATTTGCTTTTGCCTTGTTTGTAAAAAGATAACTTGACATAATACAATTTAATATTATTGTCAAATATTTTATTAGCAATGTATGTTCACATTTATTTCTCCATTTAGTTGAGCCAACACGAGTGATTATAATATGTTCATTATTTATATAAGGACTCAGTCATATTGATTATTCAATGCTTCAAATCTTACTTAAAGAGGATATGTAAAGATAATTATATGTTTTGAGAAGGCTTTTCATATATTTATGAACATTCAGTACTATATTTACTTGGAGAATGGTTGGAAGCTCCAGTGTTCTCTTTCTTAATGAAGTTATTGTGGTTTTTTACTCTTTTACATCAATATATAATGAGATAAGGTTTGACCACATGCTTAAAGTATTGAGATATTGATTGTTAAATGGGAAAATTATAAACAATATAATTTTTTTAATCCAATCACGATATAGGGTGTGGAAGTTACCTTGACTAGCATGTTAACTATTTTGTTTCTTATAAGGTGATTTTCAATATAGATATTAGTTGTCTTGTACCTTACCACTAGTGGATTATTTTAGAAACCTTATAGTCAATGGATTCTATTAATTTACTATTATATGATATTTTGATGGTGGGGTAACATGAAATTATAATCATGTTAAGTATCTCTTATCATAGAAAGTAGGCACACTAATTTTAACTAATCTAGACATGATAAAAATAGTGGTGGGACATTCCATGTTTGGAACTATGACTTTGATCCATCCATTATTTGTTGGAAACTCTATGGTTGACTATCCCATGAAGGAAGATTAATATGACTGATTGAAAACCTTATATTCACTTGTATTCATTGTTTTCCCTTAAGAAAATTAATCCATGGAAACCCTTTCTAGAAAGAGGTGATGAACCTAAAAACATTGTCTAGGAATCTGCACTTAAATTTTAACCAAATAAATAAAACACTAGTAGATAAATTAATCATTAGTTACATGAGGAAACATTGTACTTGTTAAACTAAATTAAGCCTTTATTATTTTGGCTATTTGACCATGTTACTAAACCTATTCGGTCATCCCAAGAACTACATTGTTCTGACTATAATGGGGTGTGAAAATATGGGAAGAATGATGGTATAGCCTTATTTTTGGTACAAGGTCCATCCTTACACTTGACCCTCCTATGTAGTATGTTTTATAAATCTATCCAAAATAAAGAGGACTTTAGTATGGCTGGGTAGGTCTACACTTTTGATCAAAGGTTTAGCCAATGTTTCTATGTCAATATCTTTTCCTCTACACAATGACCTAAAATAGTGGTGCATGCTAACTATCATTTTTATGGTTAGAATTAGTGGATTAAATTGTGAAAGTGGTGAAAAACATAATTTAGGTTTATAAAACACACTTCTAATATGCAAATAATTAGGTATTGAGCCTTAATATCTCGGTACGCAAAAACATTTGTGGTTTGGGTTTTTTGAAGTTATGAAAAGTTTATTGTCATGCACAAAATTGAGAAATGAAGTATAATAATAATTGATATGGTGAGAAAAATTACCCTTACCATTGGGTGGATGCACAAAGTTGGGGGACAAAAAAGGTGACATCCCCTAAATTTGCAATTTTTTTGAAAAGGGTGTATGTTTTTTTTTAAAAAATTTCCAAGGCTCAAGATTGTGCCCAAGCCTAAAGGACATACACCCTTTTATGTTTAAAAAAGGTGTATCCCTTTTCAAAGGGCATGTGCCCTTTTTTGTTTTTTTCATTTTTATTTCAACATTTTAAAAACCCATGACAAATTCTACATGTTTGAAGTTTTTTCAATGAATATTTCTCTCTATTTGCCCATAAACCACGTGTTTGCTTTGGATTTGTATCCCACCAATAGGATTTGAAATTTTAGTTGCTATTTCAGGTATGCTTATATTTAAATTTAATTTTTTCCATTTGTATTTATATTTATTTATACATATAGGGTTTTGAAATTAAATTTGCACTAGATTCTCTTGCATTGCTTGAAAAAATATGTATTTCTATAATTCTAGATACACAATTAAACGATGGACCCATTACATGAATAAAATGTAAAATAATACCATGAACAATTTGATTTTGCACAAGGATAAGTTCAATTTTATGAATAATACAATGCAAAATGTCAATAATTGTAAATAATTTTTGATGGTTTGTATCACTCCTCAGTTGATACTATTGTCAATTAGACTCACATCCTTGTGAAGGTAGTTTTAGAATTTCACAGTCTATTGAAACATGAAAACAATCCCAAGCTATGGGTGACCTAATAAATAGATTGAATCTATAGATTCTAAGGGATATCTCCCTTTGGTGTATCACCGAGGATCCCTAGTCCATGTCACAAATTGATGAGGAAAAGGGAAGAGGAAAAAGGTAAGAAAGAAACTTGAAGGGAAATCCTATCTATGATGGTGATACACTGAAAATATGACCTTCATCTACTTGACATGCACTGAGAAGATGAATAAGGATGTGAATCTAATTATTATACTCAAATAATAACCTCTGAGCATTAGTATTTCACATAGGGGCTTGGGTTTGTGCATGATCTAAGACAATTATTCAATAGGTCTGTCAAAGACACTAGAGAGAGCTTGCACTTGCCATATAAATGAGATGATAAAACACACTATGCGACCTAAAAGGATGAGCTTAACACCTAAAAATAGGTATAATGGAAAGGATAAGATGAGAGGAATCTTTAGCCATCACTTTCATCTCCCAACATACCATGAAAATACACTAAAACATGAGCTTTTGAGGAGATATGAAATCTATCTTATTCATCAAAAGAGGAAAAATATAGATGTTCTTCGAACATGGAAAAATTGATATTTACAATGGCTTGAAAGCTTGTATATATAGAAGAAAGGACAATTGAGAAGAGGGACTTTCATGTTAGAGTGGGGAACTGAGAGAAGTTACCAATAACTACGGATCCCTCATTGTTATTCTCGAGCTCCTCAACATTGAAAGCATGTAACTACTTTGATCATGAGATCAACCATAAAAAATCACGACAATCTCCTTGAGTGCCTCATGCATTCAATTCCCTTCTTTAAGAACTAATAAATCCATGTCGAAGGTAGTTGCATGTCCCTGTCAAGTGTGCATGATTCAATCTTTGCATTTAAAACATGGCCTGCTCTTTACCATAGTCTTAGATTATAGATCTTATATTCCTATGTGTTATTGATCCACCTGGACTCATCTAATCAAGCTTGGGTCACTTTTCATGTTCTTTATGTGAGTTATAGACCATGTCATCAGAGTTAAAAAGAGAAATCCTTGTCTTTTTTATTGATTGGCTGTCAAAATCCCACTAGGAACCTTTTGAAAACCTAGAATTTTCTCATTTTTTGACCTCCCATCATGATATATTGACAAGTGTCAAGCTCACAACAATCTTGATGAACCCTTTGAAAACATGACCTTTATGAATAGCTACTTATCGAGGCTCAAACTTTGACATTTATGAGCCCATCATTTGTTCCTTCAAAATTTTGTATTCGGCCATTTCTTTGATCTATTTGCTCATGGAAAATTATCTCAAAATAATTAACCTTTTGGGCCAATCCCTTTAGACTTTTTTTATTTTAGGAAATTTTCTCGAAAGAAATTCTCTGGACTTTCCTTTGTTTCGGCAGTAATTCTTTTAGGCTTTTTGTTTCAGCACTTTTTCTGAAAGAATTTCTTTTGAAATTTTCTTGGGCTTATTCCTTTGGAAGAATTTATTTGGAATTTTTATTTGAAATATTTCCTTTGGGATTTTCATTTGAAGGATTTTTTTCAGGCTGTTCTTTTGAAACTTATTTCTGTAGATAATTCTCCCAAAAGAATTCATTCCTTTTCTTTGGCCGCGAATAATTTTATTCAAAAATGGACCTTTGGATTTATTGTAAAATGCCCTATTTTTCATTTAAAATTCCCTTTCCGAAAGGAAAGTACCCTTCAAATTTCTTGAAAATGACCCCTTTTTTTGAGAAGTGCCCTTCGGAGTTGTTTGTAATGAAACTTTCAGAATTTTGCAAATAACTTTTTCCAAAAGGAAAGAACACTTCAAAATTTTGAAAAAGTCCCTTCAGAATTCTTGAAATGGTACTTTTAGAAACCTTGAAAATAAATTTTATAAGAGGAAAGTACCTTTCAATTTTTTTGAAAAGAACCCTTTGGATTTTTTGTAAAGAACCCTTCGAAATTTTTGAAATGGAACCCTTCAGACTTTTGAAATGGACTTTGAGTTTGTGTTTTTCTCAGAATTTTTGGAAAAGTCCTTTTTCTGAAATAATTATTTAGAATTTTTGAAAAGTCCTCTTTCTGAATGAATTTTGCAAATGGTCCCTCCAGAATTTTGAAAAAAAATCCTTCGGGTTTCTTGAAGATGGACCTTCCTGAAAGAATTAACCTTTCAAAATTTTTGAAAATGACCCTTTTTTGGACCCAAAGAAGACTTTACAATGCTTTTCTCACAAAAATACTCTGAAAACCAAAGTGAATGTCTCAAAAGCCCTGTTAATGATGGATTATTTCAAGGACTTTTTAGAACCAATAATTGACTCACAAGACAAACTAACATGTTAGGCAAAGTTTCAAATGGTAGGGGTGACAATTTGACTTACAAGGTCAATATTGTCAATAGATACTTCATGCAATTCACTTACCAATACACTAGAGATTATTTTTAATGATGTATAAAATGTAAATTCATAACTTGATGCAATGTTGCATCAAAGAGAGGTCCTGAAATAATTTTATTATGATACATTATCATATGAAGATGTTAAGAAAAAAATAGAAAAAGAAGATGTGTGTGTTTTTTTTGTTAATACTAGAACCAACCAACCACCATCAATGAATTATAAACATATTAATAATGATTGGTGTGTATATGAGAGGATAAAAAATAACTTTTGGGATAGGTGGTGGATGGTATTTGATGAGGCTTCATGCAACAATAATGAGGTTCTGTTATACTTTTTGAAAAAACTCTACCATGAGTTTGTGTTACTAGAAATTACAAATCATTTTAATATGAAAGCTTCCTAAGGTAGGGGAGGTGCATCTTCATTTGATAGACCTAGTTCTAGGTGAGACCAAAACCATGTTAATCAAGTTCTAAAATAGAAGGATGATAACACATGCTTCTCTCCCCAAAATATTGTATTGTAGTGTATAGATGGATACCTTTGAGGTGGTTACGAGTTTGAAATAAGTTATGATTAACCATGATATGCATGCATTGAATACTTATGCTCAACCTACAAGTGGTGAGATGTTTAGTAGCGGTATTGGTGCTAGTGGTAGTGGTGTTGGTGGTAGTGGTTTTGGTGGTATTGGTATTGATGCTAGTGTCCCTCCTCCTTCCACTCATAATAAAATTCATGTGCATAATTTCACATCATGGAAGTGTATGGGACCTCTTGTTCAGGTTCAACATACACATACTACATTTATGAAAACTAGACCTACCTATGTGCATCATACTAGTACCCAACCAGAGAATTTAGAACCTCATGAGATTATCATGCTAGAGCATATGTCACTTGTAGATTCTTTAAAAACACATGATAGTAGTATACCAAACACTATGTCAGTTGTATCACCTTCACTGATAGCCCATTGTGGAGGAGTTATCTACTTCACCATCTGTATTTGATACACATGTTTAATTTTAATTATAGTTTGTTTATATTTGTAGAAAAGTGTATAACATTTATTTTCTAGTTTGAGTTTATTTAATTGAATGATTTATTTGATTGAACTTTTTATTTTGTTACTTGCATAGATGATTTGTGATATTTTGGGTAGCTCAGTAGGCATCAATTCTATTTTAGAGACTACAATTAGCACTGGTGTACCCTATGCTCAGGTTTGGAAACTTTCAAATTACATATTTATTATCCCTTAAACAAAAAACTATATTTTAAGATATATATTATAGTCATAGATTTTTTATCATGCTCATTGGATTCACACATTATTCACTTATTTAGATGATGAAGGATGCTATGGGCACCCCTCATATACGACAAGAAGGTTTGCCTGATGTTGGGGTTACATTTGAATATCCACTTTCTCTATATTAGGTCATGATTTAAGGACAAAGACTAGTGAGAACACATAGTAAATTATTTTTTAGCTTCAGGCAATGATATTCTATGTCATATTTACACAAATGTATGCACATCTAGATCTAACCATATATGTATGCTTCATAGGATTCTCCATCATGGGTGTATATGCATTCTTGTAACCCTATACATCCATTTAGATAGAATACAATGAGTCTAAAATCATTTTGAAAAATTTTGTTCTTTAAAAATTTATCATTTTTAATATATAATTTTAATGCACTAAATTTTATATTCCATATGTTGTGCAAACATTACAATTATCAGAGGTTGTGGATCAAATATTTGATGACTCACATGTTGAGAGGAAAGTCTCTCCTTGTATTGAGGCATCCAATACCCCTAGCTCTACATATATTACAACAAAGCATAATTTATTTGCAGGCAATGAGGAGTGGTAGAGCTAGTTTTATATTCCATATGTTGTGCAGACACAACAATTATCAGAGGTTGTGGATCAAATATTTGATGACTCACATGTTGAGAAGATAGTCTCTCCTTATATTGAGGCATATAACACTCCTAACTCTACATATATTGCAACAAAACACAATTTATTTGGAGGCAATGAAGAGTGGTGGAGCTAGTTTTAGGGGTCTAGTTGTAGGCATTATCAATTTTCTATGCCAAAATGGTCTACATTGTATGCCAATATGGACCACATTGAATGCCGATATGGGATGAATTGTATGCATATATGGTGCATTTTATATATGTACATGTTATGGTCTACATTTTTTCTTGATATATGTCCTATTATTTATGTTGAAGTATGAAATAGAACTTTGCATATACACATATATACTATTCGACAAATCAGCTTCCTTTATTTATATGTATTTTCTATTTTGATCATTTAATGTTTACACATATTATTGGTTAGTGATCATCAATACTTTATATGGACCTTTCAAAAATCCACATTTTGCTCTAAGTTAGGTACTTCACCATTATGTATATTTTACATTTATATACACGATATGAAATCTACTACTAGGAAAAATTTTAGAGGCTATTTATAGTTAAAATACTACAAGTAATTTTTTTTTTTTAAAATAGTTAATTCTATGAAAATATACATAGGTCAAATAGCCTCAATTTTATACAATTTCATAGTTCGAAACATAGATTCGCCTTATAGACTATACTCAATTTTAATTTGGAACATAGACTCATTAGAGTTACTATACATTTATGGGTCTGATTCGCCAATAAATTATACAAGACATGTATAGGTTAGTCTAGAATCGCCATGTATAAATGTGTGTGTGTGTGTGTGTGTGTGTGTGTGTGTGTAATAAGGACCACCTAGGACATAACAAGTTTAAGGTAATAATTATATTTTATTCTATGAAAATGTTTTGAATATTCTTTGACATCACATGTTTTTCCTTCTATATGGTTTTAATAACTAAAAAACTTGATAATAAATAATTTTTAGACCTAATGTTTATTTTATTTCTAACCTTGAATGTGGTGCAGGTGGAATTAAAGCTACAAGGATTTAGGTTTAGATCTTGTCCCAAATTTTAGTGAATTGGCATCATCATATTGAGGAGATAAATAAAAATTTAATTTTGGTCCAACACATCACCTATGGGATTATATAAGTTGTTTGAATACATATGTGACGGTTTCTTGATTTTCTTGCTATTTATGCAAATTATTGGTGGAAGTGAAACTTTGGTAGTTGTAAGATTAGGATGAGTGACTGGGAATGAAGGTGTAGATAATTTCTAAGCTGGTTTCTTTATGATTGCAACTGCAAGGTATGGATTTGTATTTTTTTAATTCTAAAGACTAAGAGAATTTATTTGCATACACAATCATCTATCTTGAAATGAATAAATATAATGATAAGTTCCTTGAAAGTATTTATTTAAAGATATTTGATAATGGTTTTTTTATTTTTATAGTCATTGATGCAAGCTATTGGTAGAAGTGAAGCTATGGTAGTTGAAATATTGGGATGAGAGATTGAAAATGAAGTTACATACAATTTCTAAGCTAGTTTCCTTGTAATTTCAATTGCAAGGTATAAATTTGTGTTTCTTTTATTTTGAAGATTGAGATCAATTATTTTCATGCACAATAATCTATCTTGAAATGAATAAATATAATGATAAGCTCCTTAAAAAATATTTCTTTAAAGATATTTGCTGATGGTTTCTCTATTTATCTAGTCATTGATGCAAGTTATTGGAAGAAGTGAAGCTCTGGTAGTCGAAAGATTGGGATGAGGTGAAAATAATTTCTAAGCTAGTTTCTTTGTGATTACAACTACAAAGTATGGTTTTGTGTTTCTTTTATTTTGAAGACTGAGAGTAGTTATTTGCATGAATAGTGATCTATCTTTAAATAAATAAATATAATGATAATGTCTTAACCATAAGCAATAATGATAAGGTATACCAAAATATCTTAACCATATCCATAATAAATAATGGAATTTCAAATATTTTTTTATTTCAATTAATAAACCATGCCAACTAAAATATAATTATCACCTTAAGATTATTGTGTCTTAAGTCACAAGTGGTCCTTAACACATTTATAAAAATGAGTTAAAAAAATATGCTCTTCCTTCTATATGATTTTAATGACAAAAAAATTTAATAATAAATAATTTTCAAACCTAATGTTTATTTTATTTCTATCATTGAATGCAGTGTAATTAGAATTCATGCTATGAGGATTGAGGTTTAGATTTTAGATTTTTTTTTAGTGAATTGGCACCGGCATATTGAGGGACCCCAACAAAAAATTTAATGTTGGTTCAACACATCACCCGTGGAATTAATAGAAGTTGTTCAAATACATATATGATGGTTTTCTCAAAATTTCTAGTCATTTATACAAGCTATTGGCAGAAGTGACATTGTTGGTCCAATATAGATACTTACAGTTCATCACATTATAGATATCTCAAATAAATTTGGTATAAATAACAAGGGAACATCACAATATAGTTATACATCTCTATAATAGAGTTTACAAATATTATAGACATGTTCTCTTAATCAAACAAAAACAAAAATACATAAATTACCTCTTAATCATTTATATATTTTGTATTATCTTCAACAAGTTTTGTCAAAATCTTGATAAAATAAATATCAAACTCAATCGCAAAAATTATTGTCCTTCCTCAATCAACCTCAGATTTCAGATGCCTAAATTTTAAATTTCAACATTCTAATTTTCTTCATTTTGATCTTGATAATTGTTATTTGCATTTTATTCAAAATTTGTTGGACTCAAATCTAGTATTATAGAACTGTACGGTGTTTGAAGAATTATTAGTCAATCTTCTTCTTTTAGATGTTAACTGCTAAATTTTTAGAGCTTTATCAAATGGAAAATCAAGGACATTATATCTAGTTGTATAGAGCCTCAAACAAGTCTCCAATTTTTGTCAATTTTATTTCTTAACTTTGACTTTAAAAATGACAATGCACTAAAAATTATCTCATCTTTCACTAAGCCCAAAATCATTGTTTGACATAAATTAACAAGATTAAAATATTTTGAAATACCATCACATAGTATTTCACTCAAAATTAAGGTAGTTCATAGTCTAGTGATTGAGACATATTCAAAATCATGTTCCAAAACCTATGTTAAATCGAACAAATTGTTCCCTTAGCTTTGAGAAATCTAAAATGCCTTCAGTTTGTTCACCATTTAATTCTACACTGTTGCAGAAGTGTTGGTCCAAGGTTTTGATTTTATTCTAAAAATATGATGAGTTAACACTTTTCCAATATTGAGGGTACATCACAACCATGGATTCTAGTAGTTTACCCTAAGGAAAATGATATCTAATTTCTGAAGAATTTTTTTTTGCAATTTATTTCAAGGTGTAACTAACAGAGGATTCAACCTCAAGGAATCAATCTCTTATAAAAGGAACTTATTTGAGTCTATTAGATCGACCAACAATATCAAAATTATGAGTTGTGGTATGTATTCAATTTATACTAAGTACTACACATGATCTTACTATATGTACTGCATAAAAAGAGTTTTGGAGCCTCATAATCATACTATATTTTGTTATTAATTGTTTAAGGTAATAATTATATTTTGGTTGGCATGATTTTTTAATTAAAATAAAAAATATATTTGAAAAGCCAATATGAATGTGGTTAAGACATTTTGGCAGACCTTATTATATAGTTTATAATTTTAAAAATATGAAAATGTTTTGATTATTGTTTCAATTATGTCATCCTCACTTTTGATAGTTATCTTTCCCTATGGCCCCATAATTGATTTATACTCTATACTCTAAATTTTTATCACTATTTTTACTATACTTAGTTTATTATATTATCTGATTGGTCTTTACCACATACTTATTTTAAACAAACAAGAAATTGATTTTCTCTAAAAAATAATGACATGCATGACATTTATTTTAAATAATGCATAAATAAAAAATTGAATAAATGCAACAGAGCCTCATGATCATACTATATTTTGTTTCTAAATATTTAAGGTAATAATTATGTTTTGATTGACATGGTTTGTTAATTGAAATAAAAATATATTTAAAATTCTATTATTGAATATGGATATGATTAAGATATTTTGGCAGACCATATTATTATTGATTATGGATATGGTTAAGACATTTGAAAGACAATGTTTTGAGCAAATATCTTTAAAGAAATGTTTTTTAGGAAACTTATCATTATATTTATCCATTACATTTTTTTAATACTCAGTTTATTAAATTATCTGGTTGGTCTTTACCATATACTTATTTTAAACAAACAAAAAATTGATTTTCTATGAGAAATAATGACATGCAAGATACTTATTTTAAACAACAGACAAAAAATAAACTAAATAAATGCAACAAAGCCTCATGATCATATTGTATTTTTTTTTTTAAATTTAAGGTTATAATTATATTCTGGTTGACATGGTTTATTAATTGAAATAAAGAAATATTTGAAAGGCCATTATGAATGTGGTTAAGACATTTTGGTAAACCTTATTATATAGTTTATAATTTTAAAACTATGAAAATATTTTAAATATTTTTTTCAATTATGTCATCCTCATTTTTCATATTTGTCTTGCCCTATGGCCCCATAGTTGGTTTATACTCTATACTCTGATTTTTTTATCACAATTTTTGTTATACCCAGTTTATTATATTCTGTGATTGGTCTTTTGAGATAATTAAAGAGGTCTATACTCAATTTTATACTTAGTCACATGGACATCAAATTTAGAAGAATGAGGTTTGTAGAAGGAGACTAGCTTTGAAAATATAAGAATTGAGATTATCCAAATCTACAAAAATGGGTTAATCTTGATCATGGTACATAGTTTTGAAAGAAATAAGAATTTTTTATGTTAAAAGTTACTTTGTGGTCAAAATAAGTATGTGTAAACACAACAGGGAATTCTCAACACAAGAATATGCTCTCACCTCAGTTAAAAAAAAAAGAAGAATAATAAGAAGAAATAAAGAAAGAAGAAAATGATGAAAATAATAGCATGATAATTCCACACAAGACCCTGTGTTAAAATGATAAAAAAAAATCTAAGGATAGTAGAAAAGCTTCCACACAAGAACCTATCCTTAAACATCCATTTTCATTGGCCACTTTTGTTTGAGATTTCAAAAGATAAATTTCATTATACTTATATGAATAAAATCAATTTGAGAAACCCATTTGAAGTTAATTCTAATCCATGCATATGTACCATGATGTTTTAAATAGTGGAATGCATGAGATTAGGTGTAGGGGAGATGATGAGCCCATAAAATGACTCATTATATCCATAAAATAACATTATTTTTCTTACATAGTAAATGGATCTAAATGTAGTTTCTAAACTTATGATTTATTTATAATAAAATAGAAAGTACATATCATAATTCTATCTTTAAAATTCATTGTTATCTATTGGTTAGTTATTTATAATGATTATTAAGAAAAACTTATCAATAAGTGCATACACAGTTCAGACTAAGCTAAGAATGATTAAAAGGATGAATAGTAACCATTCAAGAATAATGTTTGAGTAGTGTTAGTGTCTTCTATAATAGATCCAACATTATGGTCAAGTTACAAGCCTACTACAAAATCTTATAAGATTACTATAGTAGTTGCAGATTACATCATAAACTCCTATAGGCTCATTACAGTAGCTACGGATTACAATAGGCTTGCTACAACAGCTATAAATTACAATAGATTGCTATGGACTAGCTATAAATTATATCAGACCAACTATAGACTAGCTACGAATTGCATCAGACCATCTATGGATTTTAGTAGGCTTGCTACAGATTTCAACAAGCTTGGTATAGATTTTAGTAGGTTTGTTATGAATTTTAGCAGGCTACTACAGATTTCAACAGAATTGCTACAGACTTTAACAAAATTGCTATAAATATGTTTGAAAAGTATTTTTAAATATATTCTAATATTCCATCTATTATGAAGAATGCTTTCCATTTAGATTCTTTCTATATATATATTTATATGTATAGATTTTTCATTATAGGCTGTATTCAAATATAAATTTATGTATTTTGATTTGAATAAATAACTCTCTTCATATTAGGTGGAGATCAAGATTATGCTGTAATATATTTCATTATTAGAATAAATATCTCTCTCCATATTTTGTAGAGACTAAGATAAGATAAAAATATCTCAATTATTACTCCCAAATAAGGTGTTAGTTGGAAGCATAGAATTATAAATGTAACCTTACACACCCGAATGAATTAATCAATACACTTTTTATTTTTCATTATTCTGAGTAACTTTTTCTGAAACCTATTTTCTAAGTGAAATTCTCTTCCGAGGAATGAGTTGGCCACTCAATTCAAGGAAGATGGATCAATGTGATTTTATTTATTTCTGTATTTTGTAATTATTACTTTGTTATAAATTCTTATTTTTTGTTGTTGTAATCATTCTTTCTTATACAGTTTGTGTGAACCTTTAGATGTTTTGTTTGTTTGTCAATTCAATAATTTAATTTCGGTTAAGTGTGATTTACCTTCTACAAGTGTGTTTTAATTTCTACAAGTGTGATTTACTTTTTGTAAGTGTGATTTAATTTCTACAAGTATGATTTACTTTATGCAAGTGTGATTTCTAATTCCTATAAATGTAGAGTATGATAGAAGGATCCATTTGCCAAAGATCTCTTTCTCCTATTGCAGATAACCTTCAAACACTAGCCCTAGATTAACATTATTAAATGAAGGGGATTGAGGATTGCCATCAAAATTTAGCACTTAAAAAGGAAAATTTTAATATTTAAAAAGAATGACAAAATTAATTATTAGAAAGAAGGAACCATAAATAAGATCTCAAATTTAGACTTCTCATCCTTTAACCTCTTTATCCATTGGTTTTTTAATAAACATAAATTACCTCCTATAAAATAAATCTACGTAAGTGTTTCAAATTGCTTAAAATCCTAGAACCATGAAACCATACAACTTAAATTCATTTAACTTCATTTCTATTAAAGTTTTAATCCTGTGGTTGTGGGAATTGTAAAGTGAGCGGTAATTGTAAGAGGAGGCCAAGGAGGAATATAAGCAACCAACAATGAAGTACAATCCAAGTAAGAAATACAAACCCTACATGTCTTGGGAATCTTGAAGCAAGTGACAATTGCAAGAGGATTTCAAAGAAGAGTTTAAACAACCAACAATGAAGTACAATCCAAGTAATAAATACAAGCCCTACATGTCATGGGAATCATGAAGTGAATGACAATTATAAGAGGAGGCCAAGGATGATTCTAAGTAGCCACAAATGAAGTACAACCTAAGTAAAAAAATATTTGGTTTTTTAATAAACATAAATTACCTCCTATAAAATAAATCTACGTAAGTGTTTTAAATTTCTTAAAATCTTAGAACCATGAAACCCTAAAACTTAAATTCATATAACTTTATTTCTATTAAAGTTTTAATCCTTTGTGGTTATGGGAATCATAAAGTGAGCGGTAATTATAAGAGGAGGCCAAGGAGGAATATAAGCAACCAACAATGAAGTACAATCCAAGTAAGAAATCCACACCATATATGTCGTGGAAATCCTAAAGCAAGTGACAATTGCAAGAGGAGGCCAAGGAAGAGTTTAAATAACCAATAAAGAAGTACAATCCAAGTAAGAAATACAAGCCCTACATGTCATGGGAATCATGAAGCAAGAGACAATTGTAAGAGGAGGCCAAGGATGCTTCTAAGTAGCCATAAATGAAGTAAAATCTAAGTAAGAAATATAATACATACAGATTTGCATATGTTTTCATGTTTTTAATGAATTTTGCCTATCTTTAAGGGATTCAAACTATTTTCATGTTATTTTTTCATCAAATCTTTACTCGCAGTGTGAAAATCATTTTTCTTTATCTTATATCAAAACCCTTAATATTAGACACATTTTGGCTATCACACAGGATTGTTCGTTTAGTAATGAGATCAACAACATATTTTAATTTGTTTGGGATTATTTTCTTAGTAACGAGATCAACAAGACCTCAAAAATCTCATGAATGTGTGTTTGGGCAGATGTGGCGATTACCTTTTTAGAGTCATACACACCTTCTTAGGGTTTAGGTTTGGGATTGGTCTATATAAATTCTTATTCATGTTGTCTCTCATGTCTTCTTTGTTTGGATTTATTCACTCGATCAAGTGTTTGAAATGGTTGGACTGCCCCCAATTTCATAAGACAAAGCAAAATAGTCATTTTAAAAAACTTAGGGTATTTGCCCTATAAATGTGTTTGGAAAAATGGGTTTAAATTGGATTTTTTGCCATTATTTCTTGATTTGAATATGACACTTGATTTTCTAGTGATTTATAATTTTTTTGAAAGAGCTAATAGAAATTGCTAGTCAATTTATACTGACATGGCAATTTTTCCAAATATTCGCTAATAGAATTATACCTAAGCTCTATAAATTTATAATATTTTATATTAAGCTTTTAGGGGTCCATTATTAAAATTATCCCTATCTACTACAACTTTTCCACAACTCTTTCTATACCAAATCTTGCCCAAAAATGTTGTTTGTGGGGTTACAAGTCTTATAAGGCTTCTTAACTCAACTATCATTCTTAGAATTTAAAAAAACCTTTATAAATTTCTTTCATACTTGACATGTATAACTAAACCATATTAAGTGATATAAATCAACTTCTAAAAGTAAATGTCCTTGAATCCCAATTTGGTTAGTAGGCCAAGAAGGTCTAATTAGCCTTCTCACTTCTTTTCTTGATTTTTTTTCTCTTTTAAATATTATTTAAAGGGTTATATTAGATTTTTATATGAAATATTTTACATGCATAAACAACATTCAACAATCTTTATTTTTCTCTAAAATCACTTGAAGCTTATATTGAGGTTTTAAGACTATTTTCCATAATACAGTTAGATTGAGTTTTTATCTTTTATCTCTTTGTAGGTATCCAAATGACACAAAATTAGATTTTAATGAAATATATATACCTCATATAACTCTCTTCAAAGTTTCATAACTTAACCATGAGCCATTTTTGAGATATACTAGTTTTAATGTTGCCCCATGAGGGTTTTAGCCGTATTATAAGACTACAAGTCTGTGTTTTGAGGTTTTGCATGACCAAAACGTCTCATAATGAATTGAAATTTTTTAAATGCCCTTATTATACTTATAATAATGTGATTTAAAAATTTATATATAGTTAAATTTTGAGATAAGTCAATTTTTATGATCAAATCTTAGGGAGGGTTTCCTCAAGGCCAAGAGCTATAAGAATCACTTTTTGATATTTATACTTTGTTTCAAAAATCATAAAATATTTTTTAGAGTATTAAAACACATATTACACCCCATAAAACTCATAAAAATCCTTAAATCTTTATATTTTCTTCAAACTTGATCATTTTCACTTTCATAAAACCCTATTTCTTAACACAATCATCTAAATTTATAAGTTGCAACTTAATTAGTCCTTCTAGAGATGTTTAGGATCATGAATATATTACCTCAAGATATTTTTAATCAATTAAAATCTTCCCATGATGTAATATACTTTTAAACCAATGTAATATTCAATCTTATCACCTTAAACCCTTACAAATATTCCACTTTCTCCTAATTCAAACCTGTAACTTTAGATTATAAGCCTCTTTGTTCACTTTAAAATATTAAATAACTAAAACATGTAAAAAAGTTCCATACCATTCAAAATAAAATAAATATTCATCTTTATTTATTCATGGCTTCTCTCAAGCACAAATTCTATCCTTTCTAAGCTTCACAAATCTCACACAATCTTAGTAATAACTGAAGATCAAAGAAACATCATAAACATCATAAATACTACAATAAAATATATTCATGAAGGAAAATTAAATAATTCAAGAACTAAAAATACATCCATATCTTTATTCACAATGTATATACAACTTATTAAGGCCTTACAATACCTTATTTCCTTGAGACCACATAAGGTCTACATTGTGGGATGTTTTGAGGTGTTAGGTACTAACCAAAGGTTCACAATGTTTGTAATGGGTTCAAAGTGGTACTATAAAGTGTGTTATAATGAATTAAATGTGAAATTCATTAAAAATACAATGTAATCCAAGAATAGAAAAATTTTAACTGCCCTCCATGTATGAAGATGACCTTGTGAGAAGTTGTTTTGCATGTTTAAAAGATAAAACTGCATGTGAGTGAGAGGGATTATTGTGTATAATTGTAGGAGGTTTGGAGAATGGAGAAGAAATATTAGGTAGACAAAAAAAAGAGAATAATAGAGAACTTATACCAAGATGAAGATGTGTTGTGTGTCCAAAAGTTGTAAAAATCTAATAAAGAAAGAATGTTTTGTGTCTTATTATGTTGGATCATGCACTATAATGATTAGGAATGTTAGGAAATGGTTTCTCAATAGTGTCTAAGGTATAATGATATAAATAATTTCTCTTAAGATCCCAAGATTGTCTAATTTGTATGCCTCAAGTCTTGAAACTCAAATACAGTCCTACAATCCAGGAATAATTTGGTAAGTTTCATCTTTATTAAGATTGTTTACTGAGAAATATTCTTGAAATAGATGAAAGAGGGTGATTAGAACCTTACCTAAGTGTTAGCGAGTCTTGAACATGCTAGAAAGATAAGATAATGGATTCTTAAATCTCGTAGCCTATACATTTTTGTGTTACCAGTCTAGAGTTTATCAAGACGAAAAGTTTTCCAAGTGGAGTTTTATCTAGTCAAATGAGCCACATATTTCTAAGTGGAGATTTAGACTAGGGCTTCTAAAAATAAAGTAAAATAAATTTTATTTGAACCACCCAAAAATCATGAAATTTTGTAATCAAGTGTAATTCAATGTGTAATATAGGATTCATGAACTTTTGGAGTGGTAAAGTACCATACCGTACAGTCATCATCTCTGTGGGAGTGCATTTGGCATAGAAAACCCTAATTGTCAAAGAGGTAAATTGAGTTAGGTAGTCTACATTTTTAATAGAGTCATCAAACTTTATGTGAAGTAGAAGGAGGATAATGGGTATCCAAATATATATTTAGTTTGTATAGGAAACCTACAATTTGTTCTCAACAAGGAGGTTTGTGTGTTTGGAGGGCTACAAGGAAAATAAACCATAAAGAATAAAGGGAGTATAAGAAGAGTTAATGAATGAATAAAGGATCAAGATGAGTTGGTGTAGGTTAGATTTAATTGATAGAAGAAAAATAAAGTAGTATAAGGCCTTAGTGAATAAATAGGCCTTTTGAGCAAGTTGGAGGTGTCTAGGCCTATGGTCCTATAAGACAAGAGATGAGTTTGCATAAAAAAGATATTGTCAAACATGTATAAAGGTGATTGAATGGAAGGATAAGAATTCATTATCAAATGTTTAATTGGGTTCAAAATTAGAAAAAATAAACCTTTAGTCCTATTAGGATATTAGAGAATGAGTGTGTTTTGACTAAGCAAGTAGGATGGAGAGTGTGACTATAGAAGATGGTATATGAAGGTTGAAAGTGTAGAGAAAAATGATGATAGATATGTTACCTGAGTAAAAATAGTAATAGACATGTACCCAATCGATGAACTATCTATGCAGGCATGTCTATATGGGTGTTTTAAGGTTAAAACAACCATTACTTGGTCTTCATCGAGCCTCAAGAGTGAAGGTTGTAATTGATCAAATGCATCCCTTAAGATAATCTCAACATCCTTGAGTGTGGAAACTGAGGGAACTTTGGTTCTATGTTATAGGATAACTATAAGGGATATAGATGAGTCATTAGCTCCCACACTTTCATGGATGATTCCTCTAAAAAATCTCAGGAGGATTTTCTCTAACTCGAGGTGAGCAAGATGTGACAATGAGTTTTCTCTCATAGCCAAATCTCTCTTAAAGGGCCAAAAGTTAGCTAGTGGGGCATATATTCTGACCCGTTAGCCTAATTAGTGAACCATCTACATGAAGACATCTGGATGGGCATTTTAAAGCTAGAATCACCATTTATTGGTATTTATTGGGCCTCAAGAGTGAAGGTTGTAGCTGATCAGACACATCCCTAAAGATAATATTAGCATCTTTGAGTGTGGAAATTAAGCTAAACTTGGTTTTGCATTCCAAAATAACCATGAGTGATAAAGATAAGTTGTTATCTCCCACACATGCATGTATGAGTCCTTTAAGAAAGATTAGGAGGATTTTATCTAACTTGGGGTGAGTGAGATGCGTTAACAAGTTTTCTCTCACAACTAAATCTCTCTTAAAGGGCCAAAATTTGGTCAGTGGGTGGTGTATATTATAACTCATTAACCCAATCTATGAACCATATACACAAACACATCTAGATGGATGTTTTAAGACTAGAATGACCATTTTATAGGATCCATTAGGCCCCAAGAGTGAAAGTTGCAGTTGATCGGATGCATCCTTGAAGAGAATCTCAATGTCTTTGAGTGTAGAAACTAAGTGAACTTAGGTCATGCATTTTAGGAGAATAGTGAGGGATAGAGATGAACCATCAGCTCCCACACTTTCATGGATGAGTCCTCTAATAAGTATTAGGATTATTTTCTCTAACTCAAGGTGATCAAGTTGCATAAATGAGTATTTTATCATAGCCAAATCTCTCTTAAAGGGCCAAAAATTGGTCAATAGGGGCCTATATTCTAAATCATTAGCCCAATTGATGAACCATTTACATGGGAATGTCCAAATAGGAATTTTAAGGCTATAATGACCATTGTATGATCTTCATTTGGCCCTAGGAGTAAAGGTTATAGTTGATCAAACACATCCCTAAAGAGAATATCAACATCCCTGAATGTGGAAATTAAGTGAACTTTGGTCGCACATTGCAGGAGAACCATGAGGAATAGAGACAAGTCATTAACTCCCACACTTATATGGATGAGTCCTTTAATAAATCCCAAGATTATTTTCTCTAACTCAATGTGAGTGAGATGCAACAACAAGTTTTCTCTCGTAGCTAAATCTCTCTTAAAAGGCCAAAAGTTGGTCAGTGAGGGGCATACATTTTGACTTGTTATCCCAATCAATAAATCATCTCTGTAGATATGTTGAAATGGATATTTTAAGGCTATAAAAATTGTTATCCAATCTTCATAGACATTTTAATGTATCCTTGAAGAGAATCTTAGTGTCCCTAAGTATAGAAATTGAGAGAACTTCGATCATATGTTGCAAGAGAACTATGAGGGATAGAGATGAGACACTAGCTCCCACACTTGAATGGATGAGTCCTATAAGAGAGCCAAAGTGTATTTTATCTAATTCAAGGTGATCAAGATATGGAAATAATTTTTCTCTCACAACTAAGTATCTCTTAAAGGGCCAAAAGTTGGTCAGTGGGGGATATATATTTTGACTTATTAGCCCATTTGATAAACTATCTTCATGAGCATATTCAGATGGGTGTTTTAAGGTTTAAATGACCATTATCCAATATTTTTCATGCCCTAAGATTGAATATTACAACTGATCAGATGTATCTCTTAAGAGAATCTCAGTATCCCTATGTGTGAAAATTGAGCAAACTTTGGTCGCATGTTATAGGAGAACCATGAGGGTTAGAGATGAGTCATTAGCTTCTACACTTATATGGATGAGTATTATAAGAAATTATAGGAGTATTTTCTCTAAATCAAGGTGAACAAGACATGGTAATGAGTTTTCTCTCACAACCAAATCTTTCTTAAAGGGTTAAAAGTTGGTCAGTGGGGGTGTATATTCTGACTCATTAGCCCAATCGATCAACTATTTACATGGGACCATCTAAATGGTCATTTTAAGGCTAGAATAATTGTTTTTTAGTCTCTGTTAGGCCTTGGAAGTGAAGGTTACATTTGATCAGATGCATCCTTGAAGAGAATCTCAACATACCTAAGTGTGGAAATTGAGTGAACTTCAATCATGTATTGTAGGATAACCATGAGGAGAGATGAGCTATCAGATATACATTTACATAGATGAGTCCTCTAAAAAATCCCAGAAGGATTTTATCTAACTTGAGGTGAGCGAGATGTAATAATGAGTTCTCTTTCTTAGCCAAATCACTTTAAAAGGTTAAAAGTTGGTCAGTGGGGGTCATATATTTTGACTCATTATCCCAATATATGAACCATCTTCATGGGCATGTTCGAATGGGAATTTTAATGTTAGAAAAACCATTGTCCAGTCTTCATTAGGCCCTGGGAGTGAAGGTTAAATTTGATCAGACAT
Source organism: Torreya grandis (assembly GCA_037957365.1). Taxonomy (NCBI): domain Eukaryota; kingdom Viridiplantae; phylum Streptophyta; class Pinopsida; order Cupressales; family Taxaceae; genus Torreya; species Torreya grandis. Next base: position 1,603,717 of record JARHVA010004216.1, read on the forward strand.
ATCCCTAAAGAGAATCTTAACGTCTCTAAGTGTGAAAACTAAGCAAAATTAGGTTGCACATTGCAAGAGAACCATAAGGGATAAAGACGAGTCATTAACTCCCACACTTAAACATATGAGTCCTATAATAAATTTCAAGAGGATTTTATCTAACTCAAGGCAAGTGAGACAAAGAAATGAGTTTTATCTCATAGCCAAATCTCTCTTAAAGGGCCAAAAGTTGGTTAGTGGGGGCATATATTCTAACTCATTATCTCAATCAATGAACCATTTTTTTAGGCATGTCTAGATGGGAATTTTATGGCTACAATGACCATTATCTAGTATTCATAGGGCCCTGAGAGTGAAGGTTGTAGTTGATTGAACATATCCCTAAAGAGAATCTCAGTGTTCGTGAGTGTGGAAACTGAGAAAACTTTGGTTGTGTATTGTAGGATAACCATTAGGGATAGAGACAAACCCTCATTTCCCACACTTACATAGATGATTCTTATAGGAAATACTAAGAGTATTTTCTCTAATTTGAGGCAAATGAAATGCGATAATGAATTTTCTCTCATAGCCAAATCTCTTTAAAGGGCCAAAAGTTGGTCATTGGGGGCCATCTATTCTAAATCATTAGCCCAATCAATGAATCATCTTCATGGGCATATTTGGATGGGAATTTTAATGATATAACGAACATTTTCCAATATCTGTTGCACCCCAAGAGTGAAGGTTGTAATTGATTAGATGCATCCCTTAAGAAAATCCCAACATCCTTGAGTTTGAAAACTAAGCCAACTTCTATCATGTGTTGTAAGAGAACTGTGAGGGATAAAGATGACCCATCAGCTTCTAGACTTGCATAAATGAGTCTTCTAAACAAACCCAGGAGAATTTTATCTAACTTGATGTGAGTGATACCTGACAACAAGTTTTATTTTAGATCTAAATCTCTCTTAAATGGCCAAAAGTTGGTCAATGGGGGCCATATATTCTGACTCATTATCCTAATCGATGAAACTTATTTACAAGCATGCGTAAATGATCATTTTAAGGCTATAATGACCATTTTTTGGTCTCTATTATGTAATACAAGTGAAGGTTGAAGTTGATCAGACACATCCCTTAAGAGAATCTCAGTGTCCTTGAGTGTGCAAACTCAATCAACTTTTTCTGTGCATTATAAGATAATCGTAAAGGATAGAGATGAGCCATTAGATCATACACTTAGATGGATAAGTAATATAAGCAACCCTAAGAGGATTATATCTAAATTGATGTGAGTAATAATCAATAATGATTTTTTTCATAGTTAAATCTCTCTTAAAGGGTGAAAAGTTGGTCAGTGGGGGATGTATATTCTAACTCATTAGCCCAATAAACAAATAATCTTCATAGGAACATTTAGATTAGATTTTTAAGGCTATAATGACCATTATCCTATCTCCATCATACCTTAGGAGTGAAGCTTGTAATTGATCAAACACATCCCTTAAGAGAATCTCCATGTCTCTAAGTGTGCAAACTAAGCCAACTTCTATTGTATATTGTATAAGAACAGTGAGGTCTAGAGATGAGTTGTTAGATCATACACTTTCATAGATGATTTATCTAAGAAAACTTAGGAGGATTCTCTCTAAATTAATGAGAGTGATACTTGACAATGATTTTTCTCTTGCTGTCAAATCTCTCTTAAAATGCCAAAACTTGGTCAGTGTAGGTCATATATTTTGACTCATTAGCCCAATCGGCTAATCATCTTCATAGGCACATCTAAATGGATATTTTAGGCTAAAACAACCATTTTTGGTCTTATTTTCACCCCAAGAGTGAAGTTTGGAGTTAATCAAATGCATCCCTTAAGAGAAGTTCAACATCCTTGAGTATGCAAATCAAGCCAAATTCCATCGTGTATTGAAAAATAATTATGATGGATAGAGATGAGCCATAAACTCATACACTTACATGGATGAGTCTTATAAACAACCCCAAGAGGATTTTACCTAACTCAATGTGAGTGATACCTAATAATGAGGTTTCTATTGCATCCAAATCTCTCTTAAAGGGATAAAAGTTGGTCAGTGGGGGATGTATATTCTAAATCAATAGTCCAATAAATGAAAAATCTTTATGGGCACATTCAAATGGTCATTTTAATGTTATAAAAACTATTGTCTAGTCTCTATTATGCCTTAAGAGTGAAGTTTTTATTTAATTAGACACATATTTTAAGAGAATCTTAGCATCCCTAAATGTGCAAATTGAGCCAACTTCCATCGCACATTGCAGGAGAACCATGAAGGATAGAGATGAGCCATTAGATCCAACACTTGCATGGATGAGTCCTCTAAATAAATCCAAGAGGATTATCTATAAATAGATGTGAGTGATATTAGACAATGAGTTTTCTCTTGTAGTTAAATATCTTTTAAAGAGCCAAAAGTTGGTCAATGAAGGTCTTATATTCTAAATCATTATCCCAATCAATGAACTATCTTTGTAGGCATGTTTGGATGGGATTTTAAGGCTAGAATAACCACTATCTAGTCTTCATCGAACCCTAAGAGTGAAGGTTGAAATTGATCGAATGGATCCCTTAATAGAATCTCAGTATCCTTGAGTGTGCAAACTGAGCCAATTTATGTTGCATGTTGCAGGAGAACCATGAGGGATAGAGATGAGGTGTTAGCTCCTATATTTGAATAGATGAGTCTTCTAAGAAATCCCAAGAAGATTTTATCTAACTCAATGTGATTGAGATATGGCAATAAGTTTTCTCTCATAGCCAAATCTATTTTAAAGGGTCAAAAGTTAGTTAGTGGGGACTATATATTTTGACTCATTAACTCAATATATTAACCATCTTCACAAGCACATCCAGATGGATTTTTTAAGGCTAGAATGACCATTATTTGGTCTCCTTCATGCCCCAGGAGTGAATGTTGCAGTTGATCGGATGCTCCCTTAAGATAATATTAGCATCTTTGAGTGTGCAAACTAAGCCAACTTACATCATGCATTACAGGAGAACCATGAGGGCTAGAGATGAGTTGTCAGCTCTCACACTTGTACAAATGAATATTCAAAGCAAACCCAAGATGATTATATCTAAATTGATGCGAGTGATAAAATAAAATGTATTTTATACATTTTAGATGTAATCCAAGGGTTAACAGTTGAAAAGAGGTCCTGTGTGACAAGAAACAATCAACTGTGTTTGTGTTTCCTATAGGTGTCTCATGAGAGGCCTAAAAAAAGATAAGAATTGATTGTTTAGCCTTCTTATTTGGATTCTAGCATTGTATGAAGGTTTAATAAGGTAGTATGATCACTATAATACACATCAAAAATGTATTTTAAAATGTTTATTGATTGCATAGGGTCAAATCAAGTATGAAATCTAAATTAGGCCTATAAGACAAGACTCAAAATATCATGTATGTAGACCATAATTAAGGCCCAGATAAGATTGTTTCTTATTTTATTGAAAGGACAAATAGAGAGAAGGTGAAAACCTATTTTCTTGAGGTAGATAACATTAATATGAATTATTGTTTAGCTTCTCTTTATTTCAAGAAGATAATATTCTCTACTTACAACATCGACCACGTGAAGGTGGAAGCTCATCTAGTGCCACTAACCTAAATTAAAATTGTTAGTAAATTTTTTAAATATAAATAAACATATAATGATAAAATAATTAAAACTTAAAATACATTAAATCAAATAAGTTAACTATATTAATTTTAAATACAAGATAAATTTACCAATTCAATCTAACATACCTTATTGATCAGCTATGTTTGCAAGTGTTTAAAGAATTGTTTCATGGTCAGATTCACACACTTTACACAAAATTCTATTGTGAGGCTTTTCATGATATTTGATCATTTGAATATTTGTAACAATAACTAGATTTGAATAATGAAGCACCACCTTGTGTGTTTCAAAGTCTCCAAATAACAATTGTTTTATTTTTTTTATCATAGTACCTATGAATCCAATGGGATAAATTAGCTCTTCTCCATACATAACATTTATGGTTAATATTTTTTTGGTCTCTACACAATGACACAAGTAGTAGTTTGTTCCCTCATCATTATCCTTAGGTGCAATGACTATAAAAACATGCCTTGCATTTAAAATATAATCAAATTGTAAGAAGATCTAAGAAAAAATAAAGATATCACTAATATAACTAAGGTTGTATATTTAAATTAGGAACAAATTATACATAGTTATACAAGATTTGAGATATAATCAAAGCCAATTGATGATGTCATTTCATGACCTATCAATTTTTGGAGTGAATGGCTACTCTCTATAGGTGATATATGTCTACAATACCATTCATCAACCTATTATTTTGACTCACATTCATTCTAATTAAATTTTATATATGAAAAATAAAAACATGTCATATCCATAGTATAAATAGTTTATAAACTTAAATTTGAGCTTTGAATAAAGTGGAAAATATTTGATCCAGGTACTATACTGCAATCTCCATACATTGCCTTGTGTTATTCCTCCATTAGCTAAAAGAATCTTCATACATGAGAATATTTATCTGATCCATATCAAATGTTTTAATTACATCAAGTCACAATACTTACATCATTGATCAAATTAACACCATCATTGTGCTTTTTTTGCTCTTTTTTAAGGGCTCTTTTTACACATGCACTTGCACCACCATGTTCCCCTTTTCCATGCCCAACCTCAAAGAAGCTCCAAAAATTTTAAACACAATTCTTCTTATGCATTATATTTAACCAATAAAAACATTAGAGAATTATTAAATTTCCCTACACAATTATTTGACCAAATGTAGTGTGTATAAAAAATGATTTCTCTTGCATTCATATTTATATAAAATATCTCAAAATAACCTTAGACAAATTTTGGAGAATGTGATGTCATTTATCATATAAAAGTGGCACTCCCTCAAAATATTTCTATTATTATTTGTGTTATCAGGTGCATGTCTGAATGTAATATGGATAAATTTTTTAAATTAAATTAAATTATAGTATTAGGATTGAACTTCATTTTGTGGTTATAGTGTGAAGTTCTCAACAAAGTCCACAACTGAAACAATAGTTCCAATTGGGAAGTTGTCCTTGGATAGCTTGAATTAATTATCTAACCATTTTGATTTGTGTGTGTATCTTGCATATTGGTAGATAATATTCTTCTTGAACTCAAACATGAAATCAGATACAAAAACTTTGGTCTTAACCAAATCACATCTTGATGACTCTTTTCCATCTTTTAACACATACTTTGTATATTTTTACTTCTTATAAACAACTACTTGTTTTTGAAATTTATGTGAAATTTATTCATGTATACAAATCCTAAAATTTGACAAACCACCACAACTATTACAAGTTCCATCTAAACATTGTTTGGTTAAAAAAACTATCCCTCAGGTCTTTGACAACAAAAACTTTGGATTAATTCTCTTGATGTCTTAGGTGGGGAATACACCATACATTCTTATATAATCTTGTTAGTATGTAAAGTATAACATATATGATGAAAAATATCAAAATGTATAAAAAATTTAACATGTACCCTACAACAACATATGGTGCATGCTTGGTTGATTTTAACATATAGAAGCTTACACATCTCAAATGACCTTTGGCTAATTATCAATTGGCCATTAAATATTTCAATAAACATTTTATTAAATTATGTTTAGGTCATGTCTTAGAAATGTTTTGCATGTGGCTCATGGATTTTTGAACCTTTTCTTTGTTTAATATCTTTTAAATTAGATGAGACCCTTGTGTTGTCGTACCAAAAATTTTCAATCAAATGTCTTGTTCCTTCAACTAATACCTTATCTTTTAGTGGGAGTCTACCACTAACTCCCAACAATCTATGAGTGAAGGGTCATCAAGCTTTGTTCTTCTTTTTATGACATTTTTTAGATTTTTTCTATTAAAATTCAAGGATTTACCTATTTTACTAAGAATTTGAGCTTTAAATGTTGACTTACTCACTATATATTCTATTATTACTCATCTTGTCCCATTATTATATTTTTTCTAACTTTTATTGTCTTTTGCCTTAAATATATTAAATAGATTCTTTACTATTACAATATTTATTCCCTCCATGTTAGATGTTCTTAACCCTAAATTATGCATCACATGACACATTTTTTGCATTTTGATTAATTGACCAAATAGTTGACATTGTTTTATATGGCTTTTATTCTCAAATGCATAGTCCCATACATGTTGAACATGACGTTGAAATGATCTTTTTGACATTTTATTTTACATAGGTTTTATTATTTTTTCATCTATTTCAACCAAATACCTTGGTGTTTGTCTCATTATCTTTGGAGGTGTGGGTATAGGAGCTATATTTTATATTAATTTGGGTGGTATTACCACTTCAACTATAACAGAGATAGTAGAGGGTTGACTAACTACATTAGATCGTACAGGTGAATTGAATTTCTCTTTATTAGGAGAGACATAAATTAGGGTCATTACTTGATGTTGATTATCACCATGCTCAATAACTTTATTATGATGGATGTTTCATTATATTACATTTCTTCATATTTTTCATCACTAAATGCAAATTCATTAGTTATATGTTTTACATTTTGAATTTCATCATTCAACAATGATTGATGTCTTTTCTTATCTCATTTGAATACATATCTAAATTAAATTTCATGAAATTGGGCATATTAATTTTATTTAAAATATTACTTAGTGTGGAAGAAGTACTTTCACCTTGCCCAGAAGTTGATATGGATGCTCTCCTATTTGCTTGTCTTTTTCTTTATTTTTTTCTCTTCATTTCAATTTCCTCATTTGTTAGCTCTTTAATTGATCTTTTGTGATGAAAACCTAACCCCATTATTTATATTTATGAAAATAAATCCACATCTAGAGTATAAATTGATGAATTTATCGTAGCCTAAAGATAAAGTAAATAAAAAATTTGAAGAATTTATATAGTTTCAGCATAAAAAATTAGTTTGAAGTTAAATGCAATATGAATGAGTGAAATTCATTGAAAAACAAGATAAATTCATGAATAATAAAGGGTGTACACCATTTAAAAAACATATACACCCCGTTTTGATGCACGAATTGAAACAGGAAAAACATTTATTGAAGTTTGTTGTTTTGCAAAAGGGCGTACACCCTTTACAAAGGGAAAACACCATTTATAAAGAGAATACACCATTTTTAATATTTCAATATTTCCTCTTGTGTTTTCTCTCCAAATTTAGTTTGGGTATAGGCTTGATAGGTTCGAATCTAGCTTAAAACCAACTATGGAGTAGCCCACTTAATTTTTAAGAAATTTAAGAAATTTTTTCGTGTTTGTCGACACATCTGATTAGATAGATTCTATTATTTAAAAAAAAATTATATGAGTTTGTAGAGGGGAAACCATAGTTTTTGAATATATATATAATATTAAACTATTTTTTATAATTATTAATTAATTTTTACACAATATACTTCATTATGGGTTATATACATATTGTTATAAATACTTTTATTATGTTTTGATCGTTAATCAAAATTGTATAAATCTTATACCTGGCTGATCTATATATCGTTTGCTATGATTTTAAAAAAAAATGATTTTCATGAAGTTAATGTCAAAAAATTGTGTTTGTACAATTGAAAAAATATATATTTAGAAACTATATTTAAAATGATATAATTCATATTCGTATATTATTGTCAAAAAAAATTTCCAAGTGTCTTTAACATTCTCTCTAAGTTCAAATACTGTAATTTAAAAAAAAAAAGTGTCATTTTATATCTCCCCTTTTGTTCCCTATTATCTTGCATCTACCCATTAAATTATAAACTTAAAATTCAAAAAACCAATAGAAAAAAGATATGCAAAGATCCCATGAGCTAAAGGATAAAAAAACATATCACGTGAATTAATTATATGACTCTATTTTGTAGACTCTTGAAAATGAAATTGAATATATTTTGAAAGTGGTTAAAAAATAGATATCAAGACTTAATATATATAATTATGGAAAAAAAAATTTATGGTTTGAGTTTTTTTTTTTAGGTTTTGATAAATTTATTTTCATGGGAAAAGTTGAAATACAAAGCATAAAAATAATTGATATGGTGAGAATTTTTTAAAAATATAAACAACAAACCCAGTAGACAAAGAATTAAATAATATATCATTTGAATTAATTGCATGTATTTGTTTTGTAGACCCTTGGAAATGGAATGAAATTTGTTTTTGCATAACCTTCATGGTTTGGATAGTTTGTCGAATGAGTGGTTTTAGGAGTTGAATTGAAAGACTAATAAGAGCATAGGTAAGAATAAAAATATTAGGCGTAATATTATAATATAATAATGTTGAAAAACATATTGATATGGTTAAGTAACTTGAGGAGTAATAAAATAAGAATTAAGGCCATACCGAGAATTTAAAGACATAACAAAAGGAGTAAAAGAGAGATGAGGAGGGAAAATACTCAAGTATGAACATTAGTTGGCATGGGATGCGAACATATAGAAGGTAGGATATTATAAGCATTCGAAAATCCATTATTGTTTGTAATAAGTGTTTTCTCACCTATAGATTTTTAAGTGGGATTTTCTTATACACATTTTAATATGTAATATTTCACTTATTTTATTGGGATGTTTTGTTTATGTTTTCAAAATATAGTAATTTAATGTATTTTTTCTTTATCTACATCAGAATGGTTAATAATATAAAATTCATTAATATTATTATCATTTAAATCATTTTCATTTTCATTATTATGTATTTTCAATTATATGTATATAAAAAAAAATCATTAATCTCATTAAAAATTATCATTTTGTTTTTCAAATGAACATGAGTATTAGTAAAAGGAAGTTCCAAAAATTTATATAATATACAATTAATTTTTTTCTTCACTTATCTAATATCTTTAAGTGGAATAAGATGTAAATATATAGAACATATAAACAAAGGTTAAAAATAACACAAAAGGAGTTAGAGATAATGATTTAAGAAAAAGAAAAGCAAAACCCTAGATAAATCAAATCTATATTAGTGAGAGTTAACCTTTGAAAGGAAGGAAGAAAATAAAGTGAGGGTTTATGTAAACTCTGGGAAAAATCAAATCCAATAAGTAATTTAATTCTATAGATAATAATGAGAAATCAAAGCAATTCAAATTCACCAAAATATGAAATTTTAATTTTGGGTATAAGTTGGCATGAATTCACCAAAAAAAAATTAATAGAAAGTGTGCATAGTTAGGAAACACTACATTAATGAAATGGTACATTTAAATCTAAAGAAATATAGAAAAACAACACCTTAAATGGAATCTAAGATATATGAAATATACAAAGATATAATTTAAGATGTTTAAAACGAGAAAATTGGGGTTCATAGAGACAAATGTGAATTATGACTCACATGTGTGTTGTTAGAAGCTGAAAAAAACTATGTGAAAATAGGTTTAGAAGTAGTTTTAGAGAAATTCCAAAGATTTAGTGCAAATCAAAGTAGTGTAGAAAAATAATCAAAATTGAGATATTTAATTTTAGTCATGACCAAAATCATACAATCAATCTTGGCAAGATAAGTTTTGATTCCCAAAATAAGGTTTGATTTTAATCGGATGATGTTAGGATTTCTTGAAAGTTTGTGAACACCTTTGTATGTGTCTTCTAATCATAAACATATCTCAAATTATTAAATTGGGATATAAATTTCCCTGAATTTCTTATTATTTTTTGCAAACCCTAATCCACTCCAAGATAATTCACAAGATCATAATAAATATGGGTTTAGTTACTAGGGGTCCACCTTAGTCATAATTCTATTCATAAATAGTTTTACAGTCCATCCACATATAGTCCAACAAGTAGTCCAACGTGATATACATATATTGACTCTTATCCATTTGTATGAGATGAAAAATCTAGTAAATTTTATATTTTATTTCACTAATCCTTTAATTTTTAGTACAAAGGTTGCATCTACTTCAATAAACAATAATTATTAAAAAAAAAAAAAGAGTACATCATATGATATGAATTCCAATCCTTGATATCCTTGTGTATTTTTTTATGTACATAATGAATTCTAATCATGTTTGTATATGTACAAAATGTTTGAAATCAAAATAAAACCTATTAGTGCACAAGCCAACAATAGAAAAATTAAAAAAGCCAACAAACAAGGCAAAAAAGACCACAAACTCTAGGGACATGGGTCATGGGACCCACAAGGCAGAAGTTATTAAGAATAAATAATTTGATTCAAGTCATGACCAAAATTGTATACATTGATTTAACAATAAAAAATATTGAAGGATTGATTTTGGCAAATTGACCAAATAAATCTTGAAAATAATTATTTTGACTTTTTGGGAATATTGGGAGATCGTGTCAAGGTAAAAAATTAGACTATCTATAGATTTTTTAGTGTTTTAAATTGAATGGTGATATTATCATAGACTTAAAGTGAAGAGAAATAAAAGTTTTAAGGAAAACATAAAATAAAGGAAAGCAAATATGGCCTAACACAAGGGAAAATATGTCAATAAGAGCTTAATTTGAACTAATGATCAATATATACAAAAGTACATAAATAAAATAAAAACTAACTAATCCTTCACAAAATTAGGTATCAATAAGTGTATTATTCGCATTATTATATATTGATCGTTAAAAATATTATTCAAATATCAAGTAATAAATTATTGAATCATAAGTATAAAATATAATAAAATTAATAGAAATATAAACATATCATGAAATAGTTGAGAGCCAATATTTTTCAAGTGGAGAAAATGGTAATCCAAAAAAGAATCACTTGCTATTAAAAGATGGACCAAAACATTTATAAGTTACTACAATGTGTACAAATTAATTTTCAATATAGAATAAGAGAAAGAAGAAAGTAAAATATGTAAATAATATAAAAAATCTTAGAAAATATTTAAAATAAGTGTATAAAAAAGATACTCATTGAATCTTTAAATAAATTTAAGAGTAGAAATAAAATTATAAAGTAACTCCAATCACCGCCTTAACCAACTTTATAAGTGTATCCTTAATGTTAAAAGAGTTACATATAAAATATAATTCTAATATTTTTTATAATGAGGAATATATTTAATAACATAAAGTAGGAGAATGTTACATTCCATCTCACAATCTCTAAATTATGTGAATTAAAAATTTATAAAAAAATAAGAAAATTATAATTTTAAAATATTTAAATTTACTTAAATAAATAGTAATTTCTAACATCCTTACCCCTTAATCATTATTTTGAAATTATAAAAGAGAAGAATCCCCTCTAAACAAAGAAGGGAGGTGACATTACATGATACTCCCTTTTTGATGAAAACTTTTTTTAAGAGAATAAAAATATTATTATAATGATTTGAAGAAAAATAAAAAATAACATTTATATCTTAAAAAATCTTGTATTTATTATTAAATGAAATAATCAACAATATCATAAAAATCCTCTTCAAAAAATAAGGCCACTGCTCTTTTAAATAATTACTAAAAATAAATAAAAAATATGACTATAAAATATCCACCCTAACTTACAAAACAAAAATGATTACATCAATTTAAAGTTAAGCACAATATTATATCATAAGAAATTTGATCTATATATATTTTTAAATGATTACATAAATTTAAAATTAAGCACAACATTATATAATAAGAAATCTGATCTATATATATATTTTTGTGTAATTTTATTTAAAAATAATAATTTTTCCTTAATAAATTATAATTTACCAAAAAAAAAAAAATTAAACACAAAGTTAATTTAAAATAATTATATCTATAACTTTATAAAAATCTCCAAATAATAAGAAGGAATAGTATCAAAGTGTCAAAACATGAAAAAAAAAATGATTACAAATTTACTCCAATTCAAAGTATAAATCATATGCACAAAATGATTAGGAGTTACAAAACATCATTTAAGCATTAAAAAAATAGTGATTATATAAATGCTAATCATGAAAATGAGAAAAAAACAAATTTTAATTTTTTACTTACATCATTTAAGCATTAAATTTTTTTATTTAAATAAATGTTAAATATGAAAATGAGAAAGAAACAAATTTTAATTTTTTACAAAAGTAGATTTACCTTTCTGAAAAGAATATTTATTTAAATAAGGTACACTAATTTTCATTGAAGACATCAAATATTTATGGATGCAAATTTATTTAATTTCTAATTAAATGCATTTAATTATTTTTTAACATTAAAAAGAGTTATAACTACTATAAATTTTATAAGGATATAATTTTTAACATTTCATAATATTATATTTATTTATATGACAATAATTATAAGGTTTATTATTTTTAACTAAAAAAAAAAAAAAAATTATATTAATTTTTACATCAAAATTCATAATAAGAAAATGTCCTACAATTAAAAAATAACATGATTTCAAATTAACTTTAAATTCTTAATAACCAAATCCTATAAATTAATGTTGTAAAAAAGAAGTTTGAAAATACATTTTTTATTTTTATAAAACAACTTTCATTATAATCTATTGATTTCATAATTTTAAATCAAAAATTAAAAATTTGATTTTACAAATATACACATCTTTTATAAGAATAAACAAAATCAAATTTAATATTAACATTAAAGACTTCATATTTTATTTAAAATATAATTTAATCATTAAACATGTCAACTAAATTTTATAGAATTTTCCAATAAGTGATTAGTTCTCTCATAACATTCAAGTTGAACTTTATGAATAATACTTTTATTATATTTTTCTTATTTTTAAAGATATAATTAAATTAATTATCATTTTGGTTCGTAATCCATTATAAATAATATATTATACTTAAAATAATGATAAAAAATTAATTTAAAAATTAAAAAAATATTTGATTTAAAAAATAGATTTATAAATAATATAATGGTATTAAAATTAAGATGCACTCATTAAAAAATATATATTCTTTTTTTAAAATAATTTTTTTAAGCTTTTCTTGAAAATCGTGGTAGCTTAAAAAACTTATTTCAAATGAAAAAAAGAAAAAGAAAGAAAAATTACTTTGTTTTATATAAGATCAACTACTTCAAACAAGTATGCTTAAAGCATTAAAAAACTATTTCGAATGGTAGTAGACAACAAACCAATTTGTTTGTGTTTGCAGAGGTGTTTTTACAATAATTGTGTAGCAAATGAGTTGTTCAAAGATAAAGGAGGGCAACAAAAAGAGGTTTTCGATAGCTAAGAGTAGTAGTTTGGAATAAAAAATAAAAAACAACTTCTCATAATAAAGTTGACGATAGATTGGTATAACATAATAGACATATTTTATATTTAAAAAAGTATTTAATATCCTCAAAAAAGTTTAGATGTATAAAAAAAATGTTTCATACTTTAATTGATAGGATGTAGGTGAGTTGGTAAAGTGATTTGGTTGTTTCAAGCACCACCCAAGTTTAAATCTTAGTTTGGTATCAAAAGTTAGTTGTGGTTGATCATTAGTATTTTTAGGCTGGTTGTCGCTGATCATTGGTATTCTTGGGCTAGTTGTGGCCATTGATGGTATTTTCAGACCAGTTATAACTATTTGTTGATATTCCCAGACCAATTGTGACCATTATTGGTAATTCCGGTATTTATGATAGATGATTACTTTGGGATCTGGGCCCCCGATTGTGTTCCAAACTAGTTGGAGCTACGGTCAAAAGCAAATAGGATAAGGATCCCACCAAAACCAGTAACCATAAAAAAAATGTCTCATACTCTAAAAAAATAGTTCTTTCAACAAACTACAAAAATAAAGGAAGTAAAAGAAGCCTCTAAGGAAACAACCATAAAAATTATAGTCTAATAAATTTGAGTTAATGCAAAACAATTGTTAAAAATAATGGTGACATGATCTTTCTTATTATGCGACCTAAAATAAGCATTATCTTGCTTTTAACCCAATCAATGATATATATATTTTGATACTTATTATACAAATATTATTTTGATACTATGAAAAATATTATTCTAAAATCAATAATTAAATTATTGAATCACAAGTAAAACATGTAATTAAAAAAATAAAAAATAAAAATAAATATATAACCAAAAAAAATTATATCTCAACAAAAAAAAAATATTAAATATATAATAAAAAGTTTAAGATACAAGATTTACCAAATGGAAAAACCACACTAAAAAAATATTATTGAAAGATGGCCTAAATAATTTACAAGATATACACTATGCATAAAGAAAATGACAAAGAGAAAAAGAAAAATAAGACAATAAAATCTATGTAAGAACTAAAACAATCCTAAGAAAATCTTTAAAAATATATATCAACGAAGACCCATGGACTCTTTGAAAGTTTTGGAGTGTAGAAAAGACATTACAAAGCAAATCTAATTAGTAACTTAGCTAACATTCTAAGTGTATGCCCGATATCCATGTTTCCCATTAAAAAAAGGTGAAAGTGGGTGCAAATTGAAAATTGAGTTACATATGTATTGTAACTTTAATATTCTTGAATATCTTTAATGAGATAAAAGAGGGGAAGTTTGCATGTCATTTTATATTCTGCAAATTATAAGAATTAAAAATGTGTTAGGATCTAGGAGCACAATTGATTACCTTGTATAAGCAATTAAATACGGAATTTAATCAGAAGTAAAATGTAATTAGAAATCAGAAATAGCACAGAATATGAGAGACAATACCCAATTGTATTAATACTCTTCCAGAAGGAAATACAATAAAGAGATCACACTCTTCCCACACCTCTTGGTCGTATCAGTAATCTTCTCTCAAGAGTTCTCTCTCTCAATTACAAACAAAATCAACTCAAACACAGAGTTGTTTCAACCAGTCAGCAACAATACTGCCAGTACCACCGAGTACACACACATACTCCAAGTCCGAGTACACCATGTACTCCAAGTAGATCTCACCTGATCTTGCACACCTGCAGATCAACCTAGTTTTGCACACCTGCAAACCTAGATCTTACTTACCATGTAGATCTCACCTGATCTTGCTATACCGCAGATCAACCTGGCCTTGCACACCTGCCGACCTAGATCTTACACACCCAGAAGAACCCTTGTCTTTGCCTCACCAAGTCCTTATGATTCTCCCTTGGATAGAACCCTTCTGATTCTACAGAACCCTTGTGATTCTACAACTTACAATACAGCCCATGGGTCTCTTAAATAGATCTCATACAAACAATAATTAGACTTTCTAATTACAATAATTAGAAACGCAAACTCAAGACTAAAATTAGTCTTTTACATGCAAACAAACTGTCCGTCTAAAATAAGACCAGTTCTGGAAGCGCATGCACACATAGGCTGCTAACATCGGTGCCTGTCTGACCAATGTCGGCCGACCCATAACCAACGTCGGTTACTGTGAACACTGAAGATGACCGACATCGGTTGATCAGACTGACATCGGTTGCTCTGCAACTCAGCAAACTCCTCCGTTTGCATCCTGGTGAAGCTTTTAGCTCCACAACCTAACAATCTCCCACTTGGAGATAAACAACTGCACCTGTACCTGTACCTGTACATCATCTAATTTTGTTTCCTGGCTTGTATCCCTCTTCAAGTTCAATTTTAAAGACCAACCACCACATATCCTATGGTGCTACTCCTGTCATCCAAGTAACCTGCCATATCCGAATCTACATACCCATGTAGAGAAGTGCCTGACCCTGCATAGCATGAATCCCTGCTACTGGTCCCTCTTAGATACTTGAGAATCCATTGAACTGCTTTCCAATGCTTCTTTCCCAGATTGGCCACAAACTTGCTGACAACACCCACTGCTAGGGCAATATCAGGTCTAATACACATGTACTTAACCTCATCATGTGAATTGGGACACTGTTTTGTGAACTGTCCATCCATAGGTGTGCTAACCGGTTCTACATCCTGCATCTTGAACCTCACCACTACCTTATTCACACAATCATCCTGAGACAACATCAACTTGTGATCTTCCCTGTCTCTAGGAATACTCATGCCAAATAATTTCGCTACTTTCAAATTCTTCATGACACACCTCTGAACTAACTTTACCTTTAGCTCATCAACTCGCTGCATGTGTGACCCTGCAATAAGCATACACACAACATACAGTAACAGGATAATGTAGCTAATATTATCCAACTTGGTAAAGGAAACACAATGGTTACATTGGCATTGACTAAAGCCATGCTTTGTCATACACCTGTCAAACCTCCATTGTCCTGCAGCTTGCTCAAAACCATATGACTTGGCCTTCTGTCTCACGTGTCCATTCTCTCCTTTCTTTAACCTGGAAATCCATTTGTCTTTTAGTGCTTTCATTCCAGCTGGCAACTCTACCAAATCTCCCGTTTGGTTCTCTTCCAAAGAATTCATGTCATGCTCCCACTGTTTCCTGGATTCTACCTGCATTGCCTCTTCAAAACTTCCTGGTTCTTGACCATCAGTGAGCAACAAGTTTAGGTAGTATAAAGAAGGCAAATAATGAATTTGAGGCTTACTCTTTCAGTCCTCCATATGGGCGTTTGAAACTCTTTGACAACTTGTTGTCCGCCCAAAATCCGTTCTCTGGTCGACCTTGGTCTGCACCCGACCGATGTCAAATCCTCTTGATCACTGATACTGGTTCCCTGACCGACGTCGGTGTCCACCTGGTTGCCGACGTCAGTTCCCTAACCGACGTCGGTATCCACCTGCCCGACACCACCGAATCTGGTCTGCACGTGACTGACGTTGGTACCTGCCTGTTCGACGTTGGTTCCACCTAACCGACGTCGATAACTGTATTTTCTTGTGAGTGATGAATTTTTATCCACGAGCTCACCTTGGATCAAAACCCTGTCCAAACTACCCTGCTCAAAGTTATTCAGCCCCTGTGACTAATCTCTGTCCATCATCTCTTCCATGAAAACCAAGGCTTTCCAGTTCTTAAGTTTGTCAAAGACATCTGACTTCTTCTTAAGAACATGTATTCCCTTCACACTCATGTGACCAAGCCTAAAGAGCCACATCTTTGCAACAGAAAGAGAATCAGTAATATAAGTAGATAGATAAAGAGTACCTACTTTCTTACCACATGCTAATTCAAGTGCATCCGCTGTGAGAGTTACTGTGCATCCCTCATCACCCAATTTTTCTATAGAAATTAGACTCCTCTTCAGGACTGGGACCTGCATGACCTTCTCCAACACCCATGTGTTGCCCATCTACAATTTCAGCCGCACTTCCCCTTTGCCAATAATTTGACAAGGCTCACCAACCCCTAAATAAATCTTTCCAAAGTCTCCACGGGCATAATCATGGAAAAATACTCTATTTGGGGTTGCATGGAAAGAGGCAACATAATCTATAATCCAAGATTCTACTTTATCTAAGGAACATTTAAGAGCATCCTGTGCAACAATACCTGCAACATCTGCTTCTTCATTTCCTTCATGCTGATCTTCTACCAACCAACAATCTTTCTTTACCTGCTCTTTCTTTCTATAATTCAGTAATTGATCATTCTTGCTTTTGAATTCCTTCATTCTTAGTGTACTATCTTCTGCCATTGCTATACTCTCACTCAATCAGAAACCCCTGAGAGTGACCTGTAATCATCAAACACTTAACACGCTTTACCGCTTGTTAGTTGAAACTCGCTCTGAGAACCTGCAACCTCACTCTGATACCACTTTGATAGTGGTATCACTTGGTGAACCAGCAACCCAGCTCTGATGAACCAACAACCTGGCTCTGATACCACTTGTTAGGATCTAGGAGCACAATTGATTACCTTGTATAAGCAACTAAATACAGAATTTAACCAGAAGTAAAATGTAACTAGAAATCAGAAATAACACAGAATATGAGAGACAATACCCAATTGTATTAATACTCTTCCAGAAGAAAATACAATAAAGAGATCACACTCTTCCCACACCTCTTGGATGTACCATTAATCTTCCCTCAAGAGTTCTCTCTCTCAATTACAAACAAAATCAACTCAAACACAGAGTTGTTGTTTCAACTAGTCAGCAACAATACTGCTAGTACCACCGAGTACACACACATACTCTAAGTCTGAGTACACCATGTACTCCAAGTAGATCTCACCTGATCTTGCACACCTGTAGATCAACCTGGTTTTGCACACCTGCAAACCTAGATCTTACTTACCATGCAGATCTCACCTGATCTTGCTATACCGCAGATCAACCTGGCCTTCCACACTTGTCGACCTAGATCTTACACACCCAGAAGAACCCTTGTCCTTGCCTCACCAAGTCCTTATGATTCTCCCTTGGATAGAACCCTTCTGATTCTACAAAACCCTTGTGATTCTACAACTTACAATACAGCCCATGGGTCTCTTAAATAGATTTCATACAAACAATAATTAGACTTTCTAATTACAATAATTAGAAACACAGACTCAAGACTAAAATTAGTCTTTTACATGCAAACAAACTGTCCATCTAAAATAAGACCAGTTCTGGAAGCGCATGCAAACGCATGCACACACAGGTTGCCGATGTCGGTGCCTGTCTGACCGATATCCGCTGACCCATAACCGACGTCGGTTACTATAAACACTGAAGATGACCGGCATTGGTTGATTAGATCGACGTCGGTTGCTTTGCAACTCAGCAACCTCCTCCGTTTGCATCCTGATGAAGCTTTTAGCTCCACAACCTAACAAAATGTTTATGAAAATAATAAATATCTCAAATAATTTATATGTTCTTTATACAATGAATATTTATCATGTTTATATTTTTTTTACATTTTTTTATGTGAAATATTTTATGCTTATGCTTATTTAAATAAAATTATAGGTATATATAAAGTAATTTAATTAAATCTTGTATGCTTTCAAGATGATATCTTACTATGTTATACATCAATGATTTATTTTTTCATCTTATAAATGATGTACACAATCTCTTTCTTTTAAGATATGTATTTTACATATTTATTGCACAATTACAAAGAAACATATATTCCACCCATTTTTATTTTTAAACACTATGATTATAGACATTTGGTATCATTTTTCTTTTCTAAATGAAGGAATTTATAAATTGTTTATTCTTAAAACTCTCTCCTATTAAAATACATTCAGAGTATTTCTTTATAATAACCTCTTACATTACATTATATTTGTCTAGCTTTGATTTTTAGTCACTAAAAATCATAATCATAAATACATATATGATTTAGCATATGTTTAAAGACATAATATTCTATAGAGGTATCATAATAACATCAACAAAATGAAAATTTTGCACATATTTAGAGATGTAGGGAACTCATTTAGGGCACTCCTACACCTCAATAAAAAAACTAGTTATATCATTTTAAGTATTTCCTTTCTAGATTTCCAACTATTATTATGGGAACTTATTTATATGTAAATTTTCTTATAAGTTTAATAAAAGTATTGTAATTATTGTGGGTGTAAACACCCTAATTTGGCACAAGACCCTTATTTTTAGTTTTTTTTTCAAAATTTACTTTATTTATATAATTTATATATTTAGCTTATTTCTATGATTATTCTAACCCCATAATACATATATAATTGGTCCATTGAGCCTTAAAACACTTATTAAATTTTATTCATTAACATATCTATATTTTTTTCATATAAAAACTAATCGTGCCTCGAAAACAAAGCTAGTTCATCTCATAGACAAACTTGTACATTGTATGAGTCTATCCTAGAAAAACTCATATACCTACATGTTTGTCCTTTTTTTGTGTGGCTCTGTCATCCCATTGTTGTGATTTGTGTATTTTATACATTACAATATTCAGACAACATGCATAAGTAATCCTAGTTGAACATATATATATATATATAATGTCTAACAATTCTCATTCATAATATGGAAAATCATCTAAGAAGTATCTATCTAGAGGTAAGCATAAGACATTTTCGAATATCAAAGAGCCAAGCATCTCTCAAGCCATGCATCAAATCAAATCTTATACACTAGTGACATTGTCATCCTATCTTGGTCTCTCTACATTTACTTGTGCAAAAGAAGGGTATTAGACTACATGTAGCTATGCCACCACTTTTAACGAAGAAGAGGTTTATAAACCAAGTAAGTGCATGGATATGGGGGGACAGGGGGAGGGCACAGGGGAAGGTGGGGGGGGCTAGGGGGGTGGACGGGGGAGAGGGTACAATGGGATCTTACTTGCACATTTTTTTTCTAGAAAATAAGAAACCTCAACTTGTAAAAATTATTTGAGATGCCTATATTTAGAATCTGAAGATGTTATAATATGAAGTTAACATTTTGAGTCCAATTTCTAACCTTTTTTTTTTTAAATGTCAAGTATAAGTAGGTAAAATAACTAAAATTTAAAGATGAACTCTTGTTTTGTAAGAAAATATAGTAGATAGTTCTCATGCACCCCACATTTTTTAACATCATTTAGTATTTTTTGAATTTTTTTAGAGAATTTTAGATAAGATCATCTATTTTAGAACCTATATTTTTTTTAAAAAAATAATGAAATATGTACACCTATGCTCTATCATCAACAACTTAAATGTACCTGCAATAAAAGAAGAATGCCAATAAGTAGTCAATATCCTAGTAAATTGATAATTAATGTAATCTATAATAATAACAAAAGCTAGCAGAAGAAGGAATAGACATAGTGGTACATGAACTATGTTGTCACTCTCAGAAGGCTAGCTTTTAAAGATTGTAACTGGAACTAGAAACATGAACTTAGGTGTTGAGGGGGAAAAGTCCACTTC
Source organism: Torreya grandis (assembly GCA_037957365.1). Lineage (NCBI taxonomy): Eukaryota > Viridiplantae > Streptophyta > Pinopsida > Cupressales > Taxaceae > Torreya > Torreya grandis. Next base: position 1,624,516 of record JARHVA010004216.1, read on the forward strand.
TTAATCAAAGAAGTAGACATAATGTTTGGCTCCATTGGGCCCACTACACGAGGCAAGAACAACTCCACTTATTGGCCAAATAAGTAGACATATTTGGTCTCACTATGTCTGGTAGGAACATAACTGATGTCACTATATGACGATACAAACATATTTGAAATCTATAAGGGTAATTATAAGATAATATGGATATGAAATGTTGAGCAAAAAATTGAAGATTATAAATTATTATTGTTGTGAACAAATAGCTACTTGTTTTCTAAAGAAAAACTCTCATTTCATTTATCAACTCACTCACTTATATGCAACAAATATTTTAGGTTTAACACATAATAAATAAATGTGGAAATCACTAAATGTGTGGATTGCACAAAGTAATGCAAAGTCTACCAGGAAAAGGAACTTTGGAGATCTTGATGATGACCAAATAGAGATGAAAATTGTTTTATCAAAAGGACAAAATATTATGCTTATAATGAATTTGTGGGTCAAGTCCAACTTGATCAATGGTGCTCTTGGAAAAATTTATGCTATAGTTTATATAACTAATACCAAACCACCTGAATTGCTAATGTTTGTGGCTATATATATAAAAAAATATATAGGCCCAACATGGGATGCAAATAGTCCTCAATATGTGTCATTCCATCCTATAACTTGAGGCAACCTTAAACAACTTCCATTGAAAATACTCTAGGATTTGACAATACATAAGTTACATATACTAACTTTACGAAAAACAGTAATTGATATTGGTACCATTGATTGTTAAAGCTTAATTTTTATTACAATATATTCGTATTTTACCTCCTTTCTCTTTAGATTGATATATAATAATTCAATATGTAGTATACATATGCATTAGAAAAAAAAGAACAATAACTACATTTCTTGTTAAAACTCCATCTTCATTGAACTAGTCTTCATTTCTCTCACTCTATCGACATTTAAATTGTGCCTCCCTCGTACAATTACCAATGATTAGGGAGTAAAAAGATATAAACATAAAAGATGACAATTTGATGGTGTATCCTCCACTTCATCAAAATGGACTAATGGTTCATCTTCGTCGTGCAACCGATGTGTGCGTTTTTAGTTACTTTCCTTTTATACATGATACAATATATTTACCCATTTTATCATATAAATAAACATGACAAATTACGAGCAACGCCGGTTACGTGCAGGAAATAACGGTCAACCGTCCCCAATTCGTCTTGTATTTTACATGAAAACATTTGGTAGAAAAAGCATACAACACAATCCGAGAGAGAGAGAGAGAGAGAGAAAGAGAGAGGGGATTGTGGGAGTAGAGCAAATTTGTTCTTCCTCTGTTTTTTTGTCTTTCTACTTTGCCGCCATTAACCCCTTCCCTTCCCTTCCCTTCCCTTTCGACTGTGAAAATGTCTCTCAGACCAAATACCAAAGCAGACGCACGCAAGAATCAATACAAGGTGGCTGTTGACGCTGACGAGGCCCGTCGTAAAAGAGAGGAAAATACTGTTCAGATCAGAAAACATAAACGTGAAGAAAATCTGCAGAAAAAGCGCGGAGAAGTTAATACTCAGAATAACAATGGTTACGATCCCTCTTCTCCTTTGGACCCAAAGGTGGTGGCGGGGGTGGCCTTTTCATTTCTTTAATAAAAAATTAACCTGCCCTTTCTTTTAAATCATTTCTGTAATCTATGCACTTTAATTCGACTGTTTTGTGTGGTTTAGATTACTGTATTTTGGTATGTTTGTGACTGGTGAATTGTTGATTGCAGTTGCAAAATCTCCCTGCCATTGTTTATGCGTTTGATTGTGACGACAGTACTGCTAAGGAGGCTGCTGCTGTTCAACTCAGGAAGATGTTATCTATAGGTCAGATTCTTTTATCAGCCACATAATTGGTGAATCTTTTTTTCAATTTTCTAATTTTATTTATATAGTAGTGGAGCAGTTCCATTGCCCAAAACTCATGTAGTGGTGAATATCAACCCTTTTTTTGCATTTGTATGATTTACTACTGCCTTCTTTCACTTTAGGGCTTCTGGTTTTACATGGCCATCCCTCTTGGAACAAAAAAATTTATGCTGTTGATTTGAAAAATACAGATAAGGTGTATGGATTTTTTAAGCTATAGAAGAGGAGAGAGGAGGCTGAGCATTCCACAATTAATTTGGAATAGTAAGGTATTTTTAGTAGCTTGTTGTTAGGGTTTTGTTTAGAATTTTTTATATATAAAAAAAGGAATTGAAATAAGAAAATATACTCATCTATAACTAATCAACTATTATAAGTATAAAAGTTACTTTTATTATGTAATCATTTTCATTGACATAAGAAACGTGGTATATTGAATTTATATATTACTGTTAACCCAGCTTTCTAACTAATGTAGGATTAAATTTATATGTATATAATTTCTTTGTCTCACATGCACTATCAAACTTAAAACAAAAAATAGAAAACTCTCTCTTAATAAGTATAGTCATAAGTTGGGGCACTTACTATCTTGATGGCCAGTAGTTCTCTTAACATGTATAGTCATAAGTTGGGGGCACTTACTGCCTTGATGGCCAGTAGGTTTTAGGGTATTCATGATAATGTGATACTTTTAATGTAACATTATTTTGGTAATATGACAATTTAGGTGTAATCTCTGAATTACTGTTTAGAGGAGCTGATGCTCTCTAATACAATTTGAAAGATTAAGGTGAAATTTTTAAAGTAAAAATTAATATTCTCTCCAAGATGATAGATTAAAATTTAACTCGCCCTCCATATTGAGGGTGAATAGGGGGTTCTACTCTTTTAAGTAGCTATTTTAATAGGTTTTAACGTGAGGGGTGAATATTTTTCTTCTCCTTTTTTAGTAGTTGATTAGAGATGTGTATTGTACTACTCTTGTCTGTTCTAAGTTAACTGGAATTTTACAATATCATTGATCTATTTTTATCATTTGTGGACAATGTTATAATTTATTTCTTCTGTAACATAAGACATGAGAATTCATTAGATGACAGATAAGAGTTCAAATGGCCTAGTTTGGTTTTCAAAAAGCCATTCCCAACTTAATAGTTCAGAGCATTTTACTTGTTTATATAAAACCACACCAAAAGACCAAACAGGGGTCTTTGACGAGGCACTCAATGTGTCTTACTCCGTGAGGGTTTATGTAAATCCACACCAAAAGACCAAACAATGGTCTTTGGTGGGCACTCAATGTATCTTACTCGAAGAAGATCCAGAGGTCCAAAACAGGGGGAGCTAATACCACCCATGATAATGTTCCAATTTCAGTGCAATTTGTAGGCTAAAATTGCAGGCAAGTCAATGCTACTGCTGATAATGTTGCAGTTAGGTGCAAATTCTGAACTGACGAGAGTTCTGCTTGAACTAATGCTATCTATGATAATGTAGAGCTTTAAGTGCAAATTGTAAACTAGAAATCAGTACCCTCTAAAAAACGAGACACAAAAGTTCTGTATACTCTCCAAGATTAGAACTGCAGTGTATCCTCTAAGATCAGAGATAATAGTTCATTTTCTCTGCAATATGGTAGTTAAATGTTAATTACCCTCTCCAAGGTGATAGTTAAAACTTCAAAGGTGTTTTCCTTTCACAATGATGTATTCAGAAACAGCAGTTGTCACTGAATTTCAATGGAAACTAATTCAGTTTGAGGTAATCTGTTTACAAGAAGTTTGGTATTCTTATATGGGCCTTTTGGATGCAGAACACAATCCTCCAATCGATGCTGTCATCAAGGCCGGTGTAGTTCCTCGACTGGTGGAGATTCTCAAGAGGACTGATATGCCTCGGCTTCAGGTAAGATACACTTTATGCCCATTTCAAATGTTAGTAGTTCTCTAATACGATGCAATTTCAGAGCCATTACATATGTTATGCAATATGTACTGTGTGGTATGGATTGTAGTTCCCTAATTAGTTTTGTTTAATGGGAGATACAGTTTGAAGCAGCTTGGTCTCTGACAAATATTGTTTCTGGAACATCTGAGCACACTAAGACTGTGATTGATCATGGAGCACTGCCTGTATTTGTCCAGCTCCTTACTTCCATGAATGATGATGTTCGAGAACAGGTATTGCATGCTTTGTTACTTCAACAAGCCATGATATGATCTGTTTATTACGTTCTTCAGCTTCAAAGTGGTAACTTTTGATCTTATTATGCATCCTGTGACAATCTTAAACTGGATGTCACTTTAGGTTGTCTGGGCTTTGGGAAATATTGCTGGAGACTCTCCTAGCTATAGAGATCTTGTGCTAGGCCATGGAGCACTGATGCACGTGCTTGCCCAATTTACTGATAGTGCCCGAATTTCAATGATAAGAAATGCTGCATGGACTTTGTCAAACTTTTGCAGAGGCAAACCCCAACCTCAACTTGGTCAGGTAACAAAAATTAAATTTTACCATTTCCCTTTCTTTGTTCTTTCTGCACATTGAAAATTAAGAGTGATAAGACATGAAGTAGATCACGTGTGTTTGATATGCTTCTTATTATCTGTTTTTGGCTTCTAGGTTAAAGCTGCCCTGCCATGCCTTCATTCACTTATTCATATGCAAGATGATGACGTGCTTACAGATGCATGTTGGGCTTTATCCTACCTTTCTGATGGCCCCAATAGCAGGATTCAAGCTGTAATTGATTCAGGCGTTTGCCAGAGACTTGTTGAACTTTTGGGGTAATTAGCTCAACAAGAATACAATTACTACTTCATTTTTGTATGGAGTATAATTAAATTAACTGCCACTCTCCACATTTCCATACCATGTATTCTGATCCAAAATGTTCTTTTCTATGTTTTCATAATGATGTAACTTTTCAATTGCATATGCTGTTGTTTAGTAGGTATCCTTCACCTTTTGTTCTTGTTCCTGCTTTGAGAACTGTGGGCAACATTGTCACAGGTGATGACATTCAGACTCAGGTGACTATCCACCATTTTCATTTTATATGTCCGAATAAATTGAGTTACAGTTTTCTGTATATCTCCTAAGAATTGAGTTTCATTTTTGGTATATCACTCGATTCTCATGTTTACAATATAAATATCTTAGTTTTTTGGTGGTACTCTGTAATTTCAGGCTATCATTGATGTTATGGCTCTTCCTCGTTTATTGCTTCTTCTTGCGGTTGATCAGAAGAAGAACATAAAGAAGGAAGCATGTTGGACAATATCTAATATTACTGCTGGGAACAAAGACCAGATTCAGGTTAATTTATAACCACTTTGTTGTCTCTGAATGTAGCATTGATGACACTAGACCATCCATGGGGATAAATTATGTTCCCTGTCCCTGCCAGATAGAGAAAATACTATGTATTAATTTAATGACTAGTATATAAAAAATTATATCAGCTGCCAGTTTCATGTGTACAAATCTGTATGTAATGAAGACATCTACTACAGTTTAGTACCCTGGATAGTCATGGTTGATTTGGAGACTAACGGGGCTTCCTATTTGGCCTGCTCCTTTGCTCAAAATATTTTTATGCCACTGAGGATTACTTCTCAGGTTCCCAAAGGCAGTCATTTAATAGACATCTTTTCAGTGATTACTTGGTATTAATTTTACTAGCTCCAATGATGAAAAAAATTAGCTCCTCTGTCTTCTTACAATTTGCCTCACAAGCATATATTAGTGGTGTCTTTGTTTATTTTATTTTAGTTTTTTCAGTTCGCTTGTAGCTACTTCCTTTCAGAGATTTAGAAGAGTGCTTTTGCAGACTTTTTTAAATCCTCAATGTAGTGCCATTGAACAATTTTGGTCCATAAAATTTTCATTTTATTTTATTTATTTATCTTATCATTTAAGCCATCTGTTTTCTGATTCTGTCTTGAATCAGGCTGTTATAAATACCAATATCTTTCCTCCACTTTTATCCCTCCTGGCTAATGGTGAATTTGAGGTGAAGAAAGAAGCAGCTTGGGCAGTTTCTAATGCCACTACCGGTGGAAATGTTGATCAGATAAAGTCTGTTGTTCTTTTTCTCTGCATGTGTAATTATGTTTCCAACCCTGACTATCACTAGTTTTTTAACATAATCCTATTATTGTGTTGCAGATACATTGTTAGTCAAGGCTGCATAAAGCCACTCTGTGATCTTCTTACTTGTCCAGATCCAAGAATTATAATGGTTTGCCTTGAAGGTCTAGAAAACATACTGAGAGTTGGTGAGGCTGAAAAGGAGACGGGCAACACAGGAGGTGGTAATACACATGCACGCCTTGTGGAGGATGCTGAAGGGTTGGAAAAGATTGAGAATTTGCAGTCACACGAAAACACAGAGGTTTATCAAAAAGCAGTTAAGATACTTGAGACCTACTTAGCTGATGAGGAGGACCAAGATCAAATGCAAACAATGTTTGATGCACTTGGGACAGATTTTAATTTTTGTTTAAACCAGTCTGCAGTCCCCCCAGGTGGCTTTCACTTTATTTAGAAAAGAAATTAAAATTTGAGTATATTATATGTGAGGCTGTCTCTGAGAGGTCTCTTCTGCTAGATCAAGTACCCTGAAATGGATGGTTGTAACAGTGTGCAGTAAAATATGAGGCATGGAAATAATTTCTCCTGTCATACAAAAGATGTAGAGTATATATTCATATGTTGAAAACATGTTACAAGCTGAGTTTTGATGTAGGTGAACCTCAAAGCATGTTTTTAGTGGGTTCTTTGTGAGGTTTACCTTTGTGTATCAATGTAAGAATTTAGTGGCATTTTCCAATGCAGAGACCATTTTTATTACAATATTGGTTGAAATGTTAATTATGGCCCTAAGATTTTCCAAGCATCTTGAATTGTTTACTGTTGTATCCTGGCTATTTCAAAGACATGCTTCCAAACAATACAGATATTTTAGCTTTTACTGAAAGCTGAGTTTATTTTTAACAGTATCAGTTGAAATGGTTGAGTTGGCACCAGTCTTCTCAAAGATTATTGCACTATTTATTGTAGTACCATGGTCATTCCTATGGTCTGCTCTCTCTCTCTCTCTCTATATATATATATATATATAAATAAAACAAATGTCTTGAATCTTAATATCTCCCTTTAGGATGTAGAAGAACCATTTTCTTCCATAATCATTTTCCATTGAAGTTTTCAATGACCTTCACTAAAATATGTTAAAAAAAGCTGATCAGATTATCAAAGAAGGTGAGAACTATATTGAGTTTCAGTTCATGAAAATTTGGGATGCATGGATTTATTTGAATGTTTAAAATCCATGGGCACTGTTGCTTTAATCAGTTTCCACCCAATAGAAACTTGTCCATCTTATGCCATTTCACCTTTCAACCACCTGAAACCCTACACTCGTACAAACTACGTTTTAATATTTGTTTTAATTTTTTGTTTTTATCTTTTTAAATATTTATGTTTTTATTTATAGTACTGAATTATATAACTAAATCAATATATTTTACATTTGATGTATTTTGTAACTAATTTCATGATTTTTTTAGTAATAATACTAAACAATTTAATCTGTTTATAGAAATAAACATGATATATACACACACATATACACAGAAACGCTTCGTATATGTAAACCTTTCAATCCCTGTTTTCAGTTGTGTTGCCATTGCATGCGGTCACATTTCAGATTTCTTGTTTCTGATAACATAGAACTAAACAAAACCTTTGAAGTATCCACCTATGTTAATATGCTAATATATATTTATGAATGAATCATAGAGGGTTGAGACCAACTTAACAATTAGTAATGAATGTAATGTGCTTGGACGCCACTTAATGTAATGAAACAAGGAAAATGGAGAGACCAAATACTCGAAAAAAAAAAGGCTTATTCACCAGGTAACGGTCGTTCCTAAAAGAACCTGTTTGGTAGAAAAATGTGATGATGCTTTTATTTATGAGAGCAATTGAAGAGGGTTGCAGGAGTAAGCTCAATCATCCTTTCTGAGTTTTGCCGTGCCTGTAGCTCCTTGAACTTCCATCTTCTGGGCCATAATGTCTCTCAAAATGGATTCTGAAATGGCTGTGGATGCAATTAAGGACTTTTAGAACGACAAAACTGTTAACCGAGTTCATAAAAATTATACAGGAGAATTTCTTTTCTTGATGAGATCAAGGTGGCTGTTTCTTTACGGATTTAATTTTCCTTTCAATTAGTCTTGGAACGTTTTAAGTATGATTTGACTTTTTTTTTGCTTTATTTTATGTTAAAAAGGAAAAATTGTAGCTGGAGATTAACTAATTTGAATTTTTTGTGCTTTATTTTAATGTATAAAGATAAAATTGTAGCTGGAAATTAACTATTTGTACTTGCGGCAACTCCTTGTGATTACTTATAACCTTGTCTCAGACAACAATAAATTGAAAATGGCTGCTGCTATTGAGCTAAGAAAGATGTTATGTACAGGTCAGATTGGTATCATCATTATTTTCCTGGAATGATTTTCTGTACTCCTGTCTTTCATCTTCAAAAAACAATATAAAATGAAATACAAATACATAAAAGGATTGGATAACAATGGATATTGAAGGTTTACACCTTTTTCTTTTAATTTGAGGTGGATAACCATGAGACATGAGGCTCATACGCTAGCCCATGTCTATTAAGAAAAAGTCTGAGCTCTCTAGCAGGGGATTGGTACATATTAACATTGGTTGGTGATTCACGCCTGCCATGTGAAACCATGGAAACCCATAGTCTCACCCATGCATATTAATTGTATCCGCTTAGAGAGTCGAGACTTGAATGTGTTTGCTGACTCTCCATGAGCAAAATCTTATCCTCATTTGACCCAACAGCCTCGTCTGTGTGTACCCAGTGTACTGGTGACAGGGTTTGCGTACATTCAATTGGGTATTTTCTTAACCTCTTGCTTGTATGCAAAGGTGAAGGGTGTGACTATCGTGTTTTTACTGTTTGCATGGTTGGATTGACTCCTCCTTCCATTAGGTGTAATCCATGAGTCACCAGGATCGCCTGATGATGAGAAATGGTGATTATCCTATAGACGGGAGAAAAAAAAACCTTTAATTTTGAAGTATTTGTGAATCTTATGTGGGATTTATGGATGCAGGACAGAGTGCTACTGTTATTGATGCAGTTGTCAAGGCTGGTTTAGTCCCTAGGTTATTTGATATTCTCAAGGAAACTGATATGCCTCAGCTCCAGGCAAGATATAATCCCATACTCATTAACAACCTCAATAGAATTTTGTGTGGTTTATAGTTTTCTGATAATTTTATTTTTTATATATTTTGGTATACAATGCTACAGTTTGAAGCAGTTTTTTCCTTGTCAACCACAGCCCTCGAGAAGTCCCATCACATGGACATTGTGATTTACCATGGCGCAGTCCGTCAATTTGTCCAGCTTCTTTCTTCTGTGAATAATGATGTTTGAGAACTGGTATTGCATGCTTTGTTTACTTAAATTGTAATATCTATTTTCATTTTCTTTCCCTCTAAGAATTATTCTCGAGCTACAAATGGTGCGGGTTTGTCTTTCTATAAATCCTCTATAATTATATCATGAACTTGAGTGTATAATATATATGAGGTTCTCTGGGTTTTTGGATATATCGCTGGATGCTCTTCCTTCTATAGAGATCTTGTGCTGTTCCATGGAGTGATGAAACAAGTGCTAGTCCAATTTACTGAAACAAACGTTTCAATAGTAAGAAGGGCCACCTGGGCATTATCAAATTTTTGCTGTGGCAAATGCCAACCTTCATTATACCAGGTAACTCATATTCATTTTTACCTTTTGATTTTGGGGTAAAGCTTAAATGAGTATATGAACATTAAGATAATGAAACTTTTTTGTATTAATCTTCTTTTGTCCAGGTTAAAGATCCCCTGCCTGTCCTGGCCAACCTTATGTATATGCAAGATGATGATGTGGTGACACATGCATGCCTGGCTCTATCATACCTTTCCGAGGGACCCAATGAAAGAATTCAAGCTGTGATTGAAACAAACATACGCTCCAAGTTAGTGGAACTTTTGGGGTGAGCATTGCAAGGATTGCGAATTCACCTCATCTACGCCATATATATGATAAAAATCTTCACTCTCTTAACAGTATGCTTTCAAAAAACTAAATTTCCATTACTTGTAATTTGATCAATTGTGTGTCTATTTGGGGGTGTTTGTCTTCCTTTTTCACTACTATTGCAATTCTATATACTGATGATGATAGAAGCAACTTTCCACTGTGTTTTAGGCACTATTCACATGATGTTTGTTTTTGTGCTTTGAGAGTAGTGGGCAATATTGTCACGGGTGATGAACTCCATGTTCAGGTGTAAACCCATCATTAACTCATCATAAGCTGAAAGTTTTGAATTCATAAGGTCATATCTTCTCTTTTGTCCAATTTTTGCAACGCATATCTAATATTTTTGGGAATTCTACATTTTCAGGATCTTATTGACTGCCCGGTTCTTCCTCATCTATTGCATCTCATAAATGTCAAGGAGAAAAGCATAAGGAGGGAAGCATGTTGGACTGTATCCAATATTACTGCTGGGAACACACAACAGATTCAGGTTAATCTATACCTACGTTTTTTGTTATCATGAGTAGTATTATTGCATGATCTCATAAATTTCAAGGAGAAAAGCACAAGGAGGGAAGCATGTTGGACTGTATCCAAAAGTACTGCTGGGAACACGGAACAGATTCAGGTTAATCTATACCTACATTTTTTGTCATCATAAGTAGCATTGGTGACATTAAGCTGTCCACAATATTACTAAACTCGCCAGACTTGGCCCATATAAGGCCTCTAGATTTTGGGCTATTTAATGTGCCTTCCTTCGGCTTAGAGCCAAGGTTCTTTATGCTTGCAGCCAAGGTCTGAGGGGTATCTATTCTCCCAAATTCGCTTGGGCCTTGTGTCCAATCTTATCTCTTTTTTAGGAGGCTCGAGGGAATTGAACCTTGATGGACTGACTAAGAGGCAGCCATCTCACCAGGCGAACTTCACCTCCCTATGTCAAGTAGAATCTTGGATATGAAAGGGTTAAAAACTCAAGTGAGATTTTGGTTACAGTTCTATTACATGATTTCAATATTTAATGTGAAAGAGGGTGTAGGTTCAAAGTGATCAGTTTTTATGACAGTCTCATTGGATTTCAATATCCATATTGCAATTTAGCTAATGCTCACCAATTGCTGTTTCATGTGTTTTGTATATTATTATAACTCGAGCCTTTTATTTGCTGCTTTCTATTTTGAATCCAGGCTGTTATAGATTCAGATATCTTTCCCTCACTTATGTACCTCTGGGAAAATGATGAGTTTGAGGTGAAGAAAGAAGCAGCTTGGGCAGTTTCCAATGCTACATTTGGTGGTTATGATCAGATAGAAGCTCTTTTACCCTTTGTTGTAGAAGCTATCGATGTTTGGTCCAAAATGCTATGTTGTTAATGTCTGTTATTCCCTTACAGGTATCTTGTAGGTCAAGGCTGCATAAAGCCACTTTGTAATCTTCTCTTTTGTTCAGATTCATAGATTACTTATGTCTGCCTCGAAGCTATAGCAAACATATTGAGAGTTGGCCAGCGGGTAAAGAATGCAGAGGGGTTTAATGAGTACATGCACGAGGAGGCTGGTGGCTTGGATGGGATTGAGTACTTGCTAATTTATAAAAACACAAAGGTTTATAAAAAAGCAGTCGAGATTATCACTACCTATTTTGTAATTAGCGATGATGATGATGATGAGTAGATGCAAATCCCTGAACCTAACTTGTGAGGTCATTAATCCTCTTACTGATTGAGATCATTAATATTTTTAAAAATTGTTTAACTTGTGAGGTAAAAGTCTTTAAATTTTTCTGGAGCGCATTATTCATTTAGATTTAAACATGGATCTTTTTACCTTGCAACCCTCTATTATAGTTATACCTTAATCTTTTTTAAGGGAAACAGATATCTATAATTTTGACATTTACAATTATATAAAAAACTAGCTTTAAACAAAAGGAGAATATGTATGTAATAAATTACGTTGAATAAATTAAGTTACAATGGATTCAAGAAAATATGTACGTACTTGACTACCTATTATATAAAATATGAATAAAATTATTATAATGTGTAAAAATATATTTATTTCAATAGAAATATTAAAAATGGTGTGTGGGCATGCTTTTTTTTAAATTTATATGAGTTCAAGTATAATTTTTGTTGCAAGTGAAAAATGAGAGTGTCAAGATATTGTATGCACCCAATTTTGTTGTGGTGTCAAATATGAGTCCATTGATGGAATAACGACCTTTCTTTATTAAATATATATATATTGTCTCCTTCGACTTAATTTAGTTGCTTGACATTCTATTTGCATCTTTGAGCTTACCTTGAGTCTTGTTCAACGTCTAAAGCCTTCTTATTGTTGTATCAACCCCTTAAAGCCCCTTTTTAACACTTAGGTTGTAAAACCACCACTTCTGGAAAGTAATAGTTACACAATGCAATCTACTCAAAGCAACGGTTTCAAAATGCTTGGGAGAAAATGAAGGGTTAGAGATTGATGATGAAATGTTTCCCTTACATTCAACTCTTCATTTTTCATTCCAAGTCTATTCATTTCCTCCGAGCAAGATCAAATGTACTTCCTTGAACTATATATAATGAATTGAAAAAGCATAAGAATAACCACGTCTCTATTTCCTTGTGACATAAAACCCCCGTCCTATTGTTTGTTTGCCTTATATTATATTTAATAGGTTTAGTTAGTAGCTTTGAGTGTGGATTTATTAGATTTGTGACTCTCCCTAGATGCATATGTGACAAAACCCTGATGGAGGTCATGATCCGAGGATGGCTTGTTTTGCCCATTTAAATTCCACTTTAGTTTTTCATTTTGACTATTGAGGGTTGCTTTGTACTTTGTTTTCAATTCATAGCATATATTAGATTATTGGATTAGTTCCAGAATTGTTGTAGCTACTTTTAGACAAACACCTATGATGCATATAGAAAATAAATCTATGAAAGCATGAATTATCTAGGGAGTATCACTACCTCTTTAGATTGTGAGCTTTAGCATAATATTTTAAGTATTGTATTAGTAACTCTTAGTCACAATGTACCTCACCCAGTAGCCCTTTATGCTTTTATATAGATAAGAAAGAAGACTATGATTATAGTTTTGGATAGTAATTATTTGTAGAACAAGTCTTCTTAGAGATACGACTTACCTATAATTAACATAAGCCAATTAAGTAAATACTTAATTGATAATCTTCTCTAATAACATGTTATAGACAGGGGTGCACCAATTAATACTTATTCATGAATTAAATTGCAAATGAATAATACAAGTGCATCTTAAACTATACAAAAGTACATATGTGTAATTAAATACAATATCATCCCTTTTTAAGATGTACTTTGATGAGGGAAAGGACAGAGGAATCACTAAACTATCCTTCCTTGATGACACCTATCAATCTTAAAATTTATTTGAGTTGAACAAATTGGACCTCGAGCAAGGGCTTTGTGAAGATGTATGTACCCTGATCATCTATTTGGTAATATTTAAGATCAATGCGTTTTACCCTAATTTGGTTTAAAAAACCTTGATATGATAGAAACTAGTAGAATAAATCAAATTGATAAATATGATATTCAAACATATATCTGAATGTAAAATACTGAAACTGATTGCAATGATTTGACAAGTGGCATATGCTAAATTTAATAAGCAAAACAAAGGGATGAGTACTTAGCTTTTTTGGGTGATTATTTGATTGTGGAAAACAAACTAAAATAGGGATGCGATTCATCCGATTCAAAAACCATATTTTTTTCTACGCATAGCTAATTCCATCGACCAAGGTCAACATTGACTATAGATATTAACCCATGTGGAAATAAGGGACTTGTTATGATAAATTTTAATACCCTAGTTAAAAACATTAAAAATAACATAATCCTACCTTATTATAAATTATTGTACCATATTTGAAGTTTTACACGACGGGGGTTGACTTTAATGCTTGATTGTTATCTTACATCTTTGATTGTATGTTGAATACCATTTTTTATTATTTCTAAAGTGATTGTAAAGTCTTCATTATCATGTTTAGTTAAACATCAAATGTAGTCTTATGTTTTCAATACAAGTGCTCATAAAGTTTACATACTTGTTCAGATTTGAAATAGCGAAAATCAAAGTAACAATATTGATTTACACATCGTACTTTACAAATTCACATTGATAGTAACATGAGTTTTATTTCTATATATATGTTTATTTTAGCACAATTTATCTCAATCAATGCACATTACAATAAACAAGTTTAGTACTCAGTTGAATATCATATTTCTTTAATGCGCTTGTGATAGTCTTTGAGATTTTACAAAGTTTTGAGAAGGTATTAAGATTTAGATAGTAATATAAGTTAACTCTTATTATAATTTTTTAAAGTTATACTGTTTATTTATCTAATCTAAACCTATATTCATGTTATACGATTTTGAATATACCTTTTCCTAAGGTTATAGTTCAAAGTTTGTTGTTTGATTCAAAGTTGTTTATGTGCCATTGTGGGCAAGCATGGTTTGGATAAGATCAATTAAATGACATTAATTTGTCACTTTGGGCAAATCATAACACAAATTATTCAACATGTAACATTGATATGTTATTTGGACATAGCATAGTATCAACTTTGGTTTGAATTTATTTAACTTAGACATTTATGGTGATTCGATAAACATTGTATTCAATGCTTGTTGAGGATTGATTTGGATATATTACCTCCTCGAGAAGATTGTAATTTACATAAGTTTAAATTTTTAATTATAAAATTAGAGGTTATTTTGTTGGCAACATGTTTGGAAGATGAATAAAGGTCATAATATGAAGTTTGACAGCATAACTAATTTGGGACATTGAGGAGACGAGATATAACTTAGCATAATTTTTAAGTCATTGCCATTCTTTGAAACACACCAAGCATAATTATTTTAAAACAGTAAACAAAATATTAATATTCTAAAGATTAAGCAAACTCGTACCTCTGTATGAACTCAAAATGCCCAACAAATCTCAAAAATCACCTCAACCTACTCGGAAAGTGTGTCCAAACTGTATAGAAAGCAAAAAATAAACTGCATATTACCAACAAACTCATCAAATGTAAGAATGTTCAACAAACTTCAGCTTCTGCAAAGAAGCTTTGTAAATGGTGTGAATGGCCAAATGAAAACAACCAACTGCCTATATCCCATTGGGAGGTTGCATTGAATGCATGGGTGATTTTCAAAATAATTAAAGGAGACTGCGCATTATTTTGATCTTTATTTCTAAATCTTTGATGAATAGAAATCTTGAATATGGTTTTGTGTGCAAATAAGAGTCATCTGGGTTTTGTTTACAAATCAATCTTTTGCATATGGTAGACTAATACTTTGTTAATATAAACAACTTCATATCATTATTTGTTAAGTTAGAATGTGATTATTTTCTTTCAAAGAAATACATGCATGTTGTTGTACTCTTTCTAGTACAACTATTTCACTCAATATTAGTTTTTGATAAACTGTTTATAGTTAGTCGTGGCTTTTGGCTCGGCTTGCACTTAGTTTATAGCCAATGTTTATATCGTTTACACTCAGTCTTAGGTTTTGCATGGCCATTGCACTCAATTTTTTATTTTGATAAACGCCAGTTGATAATCTTCATATAAAGTTGCTTCCAATGTTTTGGGGTTTCGATAAGGCCTTTGCACTTGTATTTGAGTATTACATGGCAAGCATGCTTGGTGCAACATATTCCCTTGCATGGACGTTTACACTTAGTTCATGACTTCATGCACAATGGTTGCCTTCAATGTTTGAGTTTTGATATGCTGTGTGCATTCATTTTTGGGTTTTACATGGAATTTTGCTCTTGTTTTTGATGCACTGTTGCACTAAGGGTTTGTATTTTTGAATACTGTATTTGTACTCAGCATGATATATTTCAGTGCATTCAAATAATGAAATGTGTTTTGAGGTATATATAGTTCACATAATATAAAAATATTAAGCTTTTCATACAACATTTTTTAATAATTTTTGAATCATGTATGCTTCTTTAAGTTTCTTTCAATATGATTTTTTTCAATAAAATAATTTAATAATCAGATGTTCTATTCGGTTTAAAATTAAATATATTAAGATGTTTGTATGGAGATATTATTTTATTTTGAAAAAGGTTTAGTTGTTCATATGAAACTTAAAATTTTATTAAAATCAATAACAAGTTTTTAAGGTATAAGGTTTCAATGTACATGCAATATTGATCGTTTAGATAGACTTCTCTTTGGGTATGATTTAAATCAATGGAATAGAAATTTAAAGAATAGTTTGAAATCTCATGCAAGTTGTTCGAATAAACATAAAAGATGGGTTCGATTGTTGTTTGATTCATATTTTGATATTCAACCATCTTTAAATTTGTATGTAATTTTGAACTAGTTTGATTTCTTACAACTATTTTACATACAAATAACAAATAATCAACATATACATGGTTTTAGTCAAAATGTGGAGTTTTACATTTTACATGCATTAACTTGTGATTTTAAAATCCAATAATATTTTCGATACAATGATCATTATGTTGTTATTTTTTTTCAAAATCCTAGAGTGAAAATAATTAATATGCATGCATAATTTGAAATTGTTTAAGTGATATAAAATAACTAAATCTTTTCAATCGCCTAGAAAATACAAAAGTGTGCCCTGGTCTACATCAGTTTCTTGAATAAAAATCAGTTTTATAAAATTGAAATTTGTATACATATAATAATAGAAATGTTTAGAATGAAATTTTAAACAAGGTTTTATAAGTTTTGAGATAAAAATCATAGTTTATACATAATTTGATTCAATGCTTATCTATGAATGACTAAGAAGTTTCTTGCAACAAGGTTTTACTTATACTACTTTGTGTATTTAGTTTTAATTTGGTTTCTGATTTCAAACAGTCTTCATACATATACCTTTTCATATAATATTTAATTGAGTTCGACTTAAATACACATGTCTTATATTTTGAAAATGTTATGTATCTATAATAATGAAGTAAGATATTTCATATATTTTTATTTTCCATCATATTCTAGATAAGATGTCAGGTTGGAGTCATAGATATTAGAGTTATGATAGAAATAATATATGAGGCAGAGGTAGCCAATTACAATATAATAAGTTTCATGCTCGTGGTAATTATCAAGACATATTTTAAAAGGCTAGAAGTGCCATTGGTGTGTTTACGTGAAGTTTCAATCATAAAACTTGTCTCTCTGCACTTTAATGCTCATGACTCTAATTTATAGAATGATTTGAATATGTTTCTTAAATATACTTTTACTCCTTGTGTTAAGAGAAGTCCTCATATAGGTAATTGTAAACCACGCTCAATTGGATATAGTTCGTCAACCCCTTCTTTCCAAATGTTTACAACATGTAATGAAATGTCCACACATGTTGATTCTATTCCATCAAATGTTGAGATAACCCATCAAAATACTACTCAACATTTTGTTTCTATTGCTCTTCATGAAATTGCTTCTTCTAGTCATAAACACACTAGTAGCAATTCATCTTTGCCTTTGGTAACACATGTTTTTAAGAGGATCAATTAAGAGGTGGACGACGAATCCATATGCATCACTATAGTGGTGTTTCTTGAAACACTTATAGAATATAGTAAGTATCAAACTTAACATGGACACCTATGATTGAATTGATTTTGGATGATGAGTAATATTTTATATGTTGACCGATATTTGCCTTTTAGACTAGTTATTTTCAGTTTTATTTAGACTATTTGTAACATATTTGATATTTTTCATTAGTATTTTTGTTTGCACAATGGATAATTTTAAGTATATTAATGTGGATCATGTCAGTTACTTCATTTGTTTCTATTATGAGATGATACTTCAGTTTAATTACTTGCAAAAAATGTGTGATTTCAATATATTTCTCGATACTAGTTTAGTGATCAACATTGTGTTTATGTTTATAATGAATGGATGAATGCTGAATTTGTTGTTTTCTTATTTCTTGAAGATAGAATTGATAAATTTGATTATGTTTAAGCATTAATTACTTAAGATTATTTGATTCATACAATGATTTCTATTATCAATTAATTAAGTTATTAAGTGCCCTACCACCTATTAGATAGTTGTTTTGTCTTATTAAACTTTTGTAACTTAAGTCTTGATAAAATCCATTCTGAACTTTAATATGATCACTTTATGAGCTTATTTATAAATTTATAATCAAATAATTTAATTTAATAAATTTAACTAAAGGTTAGTATAACTTAAAAATATAACTAACTTTCAAAAGGAGACATTAAAAGGACTTGAAGATAACATTTGAAAGAGAGAAACATATATAGATACAAGAATTTTTCTTGTTAAACTCTTATATTACGCTTTCTCTTCTAAGTTAATTTTTTGAGATCAAGTGTTACTACATGAAGACCAAACAACACATTTTCTAATGGTGAAGTATATTGTTTGATACAATTAGATATATCTATGTTGATTATTTGATTTATAACTGCATAATAATACATTCATATATATAGATTACATTTGTAATTTTTTGAATAATAAAAAGTCTTTATACATTGTGTTATAGTTTGCCAATTTTTCATTATTTATTACTTATATTCTCATAATTTTTATAAATCAATTATGAAGTTTATCGATTCTTAATAAAAATTATTTACTTTAAACTATGTTCACTCATTACATTCATTGTGTTACTCTTACAATTTTCCTTTCAATTAGTTTAGATTATCTTTATTTTTAATTATATCTTTGATTAAATTAATTGTTCTATTTCTATGATCTTTGTTCATCTCAACATTTTTATTGCATTCTTGTTTTTGTTTAGTTAATTTTATTTCTTTTGTTAAATTTAGTTTCCTTCCGTAATTTTGATATAGTTTTAATGTTGTAACTAAGCATCTCCTAATTCATGAATTTATAATGTTGTTGATCTCTAATCTTAACTTCTTTCTTTCGCTTGTTAGTTATAGTCTTGTTTTCTTTAATTAATTCCTTTGATGTTCTTTATTTTTCTATCTTTGGTTCCATCTACTTCTGCTTTCTTGTGAATCATACATAAAAATATCCTCTAAATAAGGAAAATCATAAAGAGAAGTTTTTCACATAGAGAAATGTTATTTATTTATTTATTTAGAACATTCAATTATCTAATAGATTACTTATTCAATAAGCATTACTTTGTCAGTCAAGATTTATAATATAGAATAAACTCTCAAATCTAATATCTGGTTACTTTTATTTAAGATTTTTATAATTACAATATTCAATTTTTTTTTTTGGTTGTCTTGATCCAATATGATGCTTATTATATCTTAAAAAAATTGATAAATATCTTTTAGTTGAAGTAATAATGATTCTCTAGAATTTGGTTAAGCCCTTAATATTTTTTAAACCTCGCATGTACTTAACCTTTTAAAATATTATTTGTACATATTTTTTAGTCTTCGGTCCATACAATTAGACTAGTACAATTCTACCTTGATATTCATGATAGAGAAATGAGTAGATTATTTGACATTACATTTTAAACCGTCAACAAATTCGATAACTTTGCTTAAGAGCTTTTTTGTTTTTGATTTATTCCAAGAAATATTTCCACATATTTTCTATTTTCATAATTTATATGATCATTAATGGAAACCTTACTTTTATTCAATCTGGTATTGACATCATTGAAGAATAAGATGATATTACTACTAATTTAACATGTTTAAGTTGGCACAATTATTTGAAAAATCTACAACTTATATTGTTAGGTGTGGACCCTGATTGTCTTTCAGAATCAGA
Organism: Torreya grandis; assembly: GCA_037957365.1. Lineage (NCBI taxonomy): Eukaryota > Viridiplantae > Streptophyta > Pinopsida > Cupressales > Taxaceae > Torreya > Torreya grandis. The sequence goes on from JARHVA010004216.1 coordinate 1,644,388, forward strand.
GGTTAAAATTTTGATGTTATTTCAGTCGGGTTTGCATCCCATTCTTTGAATCCCTAATGGCATGGGGGATTGCAAGGGGGGAAATCCCCCTTGCAGGGTTCAGGGGGATGACCCCCCTGATGGGGGGACCGGGGGCCATGCACCCTGGAGATTTTTTTTAATTAAAATTGCTTTGTTAAATTATAATTTCATAGTCAATTTGGGTCGTTAATTAAAAGTTTTTAGATCTGATGGTAGAGGTTATGTTTAGACATTTTAACCCTAAAATGTATTGATATATGGCTGAAATGTAATAGTGTGAAAGATGATGAAAATATTGTACACAGAGAGGAGGCGGAAAAGGTAGAGAGGTGTAATAGGGTTTGTTACAAGATTTGTTTCTCCCTTGTATTGCTGGAAATAATATAATAGACAAGTTTGGTGGATGTATCCCATCTTCGCTAAACTACGTTAAATCTGGTGACTTCTATTATGTGCATGTTTATGTTTATTTTCTAATGTTTTATTAATTCATTTCATAGTTTCTCTTGTATACGATTTGGGGATAGATCTGGATTTTATTTATCCTAACAATTCTCATTGTTATTAATTATAAAGATTATTATACTTTATTTTCACTTAAAACTCAAAACCATTTTATGCAAAGAAACCAACATCTAAGACATGAAAGAAAAAATTTTAGCTACCAATCTTCAACCTTGTATTAAATTTATTTTTGATAAAACCCTTAAAGATTGTTAATTTTTTAAAATGGTTAATAAAGAAAGAAATAGAATTAGGGATGTCATATCTAGTTTGTAATAAAATAGGGAACATGGTGAATTAACTGTCGATGAAGAAAATTCTGATGTTAAAAATAAACAATAGGGCAATCATTGGATGTATTGCAATCTAATTGATATTATAAATAATCATAACAAACTCCCTTCACTAAAAAGATCACACATTTCAAAATTATCAACTTATTCAAGAGAATCTTGAGAAAATCATCTTGATGATTTTAAATTAATTCTTATAACTCTTAGAATTATAAACGAAAAAGTTTTGCTTATGTTGTTTTCAGAGACTTTAAAAGGTAAAGTCTATCAAGTTTTCAATAGTTTACCTACTAAAGTTATTCGTGAATGGAAAGATATCAAAGATTAACTTAATTTATGTTTTAATAAACCTAAATAAGATTTAAAGTTAATTAATGAACTTGTGAATATTTTTATTGATCTTAATGAAACTATTATATAGTTTCAAAACTAGATTTACTACACTTAGACATAATATTCTAACTGATGTAAGAGCTTATAATAAGTTAACAAATTTTTTATAATATAGCATATTACCCAAAAGTATAAAATGACATCAGAAGATAAAAATATTTCAAAATATGATGTAACTATTACATTATGTATTGAATATGAAAAGAAACTCAAACACATTGGTTTTAAATAAAGATCTTTTAGTGGTCTAACTTATGATAATGAATAAATTTTAAACACCATACATAATCTTGGGAATGAATTGGTTGCTGTTAGGTGACAATTAAATGATCAACCTAATTCTTCAAATAAAACGTCAAATTTTCATAAATATAAGTTTGAATGTTAATTTTATTGTTTTCATGTATGTGAAATAGATTATGATTCAAACACATGCATCATTGTTCAAAAGTTCAAACATTTTATCCAAGTAAAAGACAATATTTCTATTAACTTGGTAGACAATATAAACATTCATAGTTATGACGAGCCTTCAAATGAAATAAAGATAACAATTGTTTCTGTTGTCTAAAAAAAATTAAAAAAATTATAATTTTATTCCTTAAGATAACTTGAATACAACAACATTTGATAATAATCAACCTTCATCTTCTGAATGCCTACCTCAAGATGAAGGTAAAGCTATAATGTGAAATAATTCTAGTGTAGGTAATTCAAACGATAACACTCAACAAAGAAATCTTTTTCCTAGTAAATATAATAATGTGTAGTACCAACCAACGTATAGGTCTAAAACTTATCCTAAAATTAATGTTAATGTTGGACCCTATAACATTATTATTAATATTAAAATTAGTTTTTATTTATTTCAAATTACTGGTTTACCTGACCAGCTTGAAAATATTAATGAAGTTGATAAGAATATAAACCCTAATAAAATTATAGGTTTATAAGAAGATAGGGATGATAAAAAATAAATTTATTTTCCCAATACAATGACCTACCTTCTAATTATATTCTTAATTTATATGTGTCTATAAAAAACTATTGACAAGATCATTCATAATTCAATTCTTGACACATACACATCTAAAATATTATGCTTATGTTCATTTTTAATCAATTAAGCATCCCTTATGAATGAGACAATCATAGACTCACATGTTTTATTTCTCATCAAACATAAAGTTATGGTAAGTTTTGTGATATAGTCATCAAAATTTCACAAGATGAAAGAATTAAATATATTAGTAGTGCACATGTTTTAAATATTCCTTCTAATTATGCAATGTTTTTAAGAAGGGACTAGCCTGAATTCACATGTGCTTATGTTAGAAAAGATACCACTTGGGTCCCTATTGGCAATGAAATTGCATTATTGCACAAATAAAATTAGAATGGTACTCCCATCGAACCCATTCTAAATAACATTGATTTTATTGAAAATGAAATTAAAATATATAGAATTATAACCTTGGATGAACTAGACCAATAATATGCAAGAATGGTTTTTAGAGAAATAATTTGGTCTTTATTTTTAGATGGCATGTGTTCTCAACATGAAAATAGTGCCAGTATTGTTTTTATCTTCCCTATAAGAATTATTTCTATGTATGATTATCAATTATTTTTGAAAATAACAACAATATTGTTGAATTCAAAACCTTATGTATTAGTCATGAAAAACTATTGAAATAAATATTAAACACGTAGAAGTTGTTGGTGGTTTTGAATTAGTCATAAGACAAGTTATAAAAAATTATAAGACTAATCAATCATGTTTCCATAAATATATTTATAAATTTTGGTCACTTATAGAATGTTTTGAAACATTTAATATTTCACTTCTCCTTAGGAAATTCAAAATTTGTGCTGATAAACTTATTGTATAAGTTTCAAATCCAACATTAAGTGATGTAGAGCTTTTTGTAGATTAATTTTTTTCTAAAGTTTTCAAACCAAAGATTATAGATTTAGAGAATAGTTAACCTTTTTTCAATTGTGATGAACATATTGATTGTTTTATACTTAAAATTTAGTAATAACAAGTTGTCTGTTGGTTTGGTAAGTAGAGAATCAATGTTTTCTCAACATGACCAACTTAAAACTTAAAGAACTAAAGATTATTGAAGGAGAATTATTGGTGAAATAATTCTAATCAATTTGGGAATAAAAGATGACCCTCAATATGTTTACTTGGGCATACAATGTAAAACCCCAAAAAAGCTATTTATTAATTTTTTAAAATAATTCATTGACATCTTTGTTTAGTCCTATAAATATATAAGAGGTTATGATATTGCCATGATCTGACATGATATACTAATTAAACATGAGATAAAAAAATGTTAGGAAAAAACCTCATAGAGTTAACTCCATGTTGGAAGACATCATTAATAAGGAGCTTGATAAAATGTTAGATGGTGGTGCCATTTACCCAATTATGTATTTTGATTGGATAACTAATCTCACCCTAGTTCATAATAAAAATAGTGATATCCATATTTACATTGATTTTAAATATTTAAATTATGCAAACATCAAGGAAATTTTTTCCTTACTTATTATTGATCATATTTTAAATCAAGTTGCTAGTTGTGAAATGATGTCTCTTTTAGAGGATTTTTATAGAATAATCAAATCTTAGTAAATTCAGAAGATAGGCATAACACAAATTTCACTACACATAAAGGCACCTTTACAATCAATAGGATTATTTTCAGATTTATAAATGCAGGTGTTACTTTTTAAAGAGTTATGCACATGTAATTTGATGATTTGATTGACATTATTATTCAAGTTTATTTATATGATTTAATTTTTAATTCTAAGAAAAGGAAGAACTACTTAGACCACTTACATGATATTTATCTTACATGTAGGAGATATGGTACTTATTTAAACCCACATAAATCAATTTTTAGTGTAATTGAAGGCAAACTTTTAGGCATATTATTTCTAAGGATGGAATTTCCATAGACCCAGACCAAATTAAGGCTACTAAAAAGTTGCCTCCTCCAAAAAATCAATATAGTTTAGGGATTTTTTCAATAAAATAAACTTTGTTGATAAGGCTAATCCATTATAGATCTTACTTAAAAAATAACAACATTATTCATAAGATGCAAGATCCGATAAAAATTTTATGAGATTAAAAATGTAATAGAAAGTGGTCTTGTGCTTCTAAAACTAGACATGAATGAAGCTTTCATTATGTATGTTAATGAGATTAACAAATAAATAAATTTTTTTTAACTCAATAGGATCAAAATAACGAAGAAAATCCTATAATATATATGAGCCAAGTTCTCAAAAAATTTAAATCACATATCCTTTAACTGAAAAAATTATCATCTCATTAGTTTTAGCATTAATTAAGTTTAGATATTTGTTGATAGGAAATAAAGTGATAGTATGCTCAAATGTACATGTCTGTCTTATCTTCTAAATCAACCCACAATCAATGGTAGGTTAGTTAAATGGATCTTTAAAATTAAATAATTTGTTATTGAAGTTAAATAATATAAAACAATCAAAAGATAATGATCTAGCCAAACACCTTGCTGAAAATACAACTTCAGAAATTAATATTCTTATTTTGGTTGTTGATGATCAAATGCATGCTAAACCTATTTTTCAAACTATGAAAATTTCAGACCTTACATAAAAAATTTAAAATGGTCTTGAAATGCAAGAATGAGATAACCTATATTTGCATGATGACTGGTATTATAATATCATCTAATATTTTCAAAACAAAGCTTGTTTGAATTAATTAGATAAGTGTCAACATAGAGATTTTAGCTTATGAGCTTTAAAATTTATTTTATTAGATTTGTTTTTTTATATGAATAGAGATGATTATTATTGAGACATCTTACCCCATGACCAAACTAAAAAGAGTCTTTAAAAAGTTGTCATGAAGGTGTTTGTAGTGTACTTTTTTCTACAAAATCTATGACACATAAAATAATACGTGTTGGATATTATTGGCATACACTCTTTACATTTTTGTTTTTCATTTAGTTAGATCATGCATGCTTTGTAAACTATTTACAGGTAGAGATAGATTTTTTGTCATGTTTCTTAACCCAATCATTTCCAAAGGGCCTTTAATGAAATGAGGTATATATTATATTTTAGACATCCATCCTTTATCTTCTACTGGATATAAATTTATTTTGACCACCACTTATTATTTCACAAAATGGATTGAAGTTTTTAATCTTAAAATTTTCGTTACTTAAGAGGTTTTTTTAAAGATAAGTAATCACTTTTAGGTAGAGATAAAACTAGATCTGGAGCACAATAGGGTAGAAACCCAATGGGAGAACAAAAGACAATAAGCAAATACCATAACTGATCTCTCTACAAGACTAAGAAGAATCGCTAAAGTGTTGTAACATAGAAAAGAAACTGTTGAAAAAGAATTAAACATGATAAAACCCCTGATTTTACTATAACCAAGCATCAAGTAGACAATACATTGCACAAAAACTTGCCCTCAAGTGGCTAGAATTTTACCTACCCTTTATAGAGAGAAAGGCCTCCATAGTCCACTAGGTACCACCATCGATGGAATTCATAACTTCTAATTACAGTCTTTTTTCTTTAAACTTCCTGCCTCTTTTCTCTTAAGGACCATAGTTCAGTTTAGATAACAAGATTTTACTTTGAGTAATGGTCATAATATATTTGGAGTTGAGTTGCTCTTCTTCATATTCTTTCAAGGAGGTATCAATATCCTCATTACTAGAAATTTGAGGGGAGCCTTCATTCTCTGTCAATGTTACATCCCAATTCTCTCACAAAAGTGATGTACCTAATTATCCATCGATTAATATGGTTGTTAATTTGATTTGTTACTTTTAAACTAAATTATAAGTCATATGTTGTTATGGGACAAATGTATGCTACTTAGATTTCATGATTATGAGTTGGCTAATTATGAATTTAGTACAAAATGATTATGTTACATGTATTATTATAGCATGTTTTATGATATATGTATCATGATGTATTTGACTAACTACCTTCTTATCATGAGTTGGATGTAGGAGAGTTCATCACTCAAAGCATGACAGAGGGAGAGCATCATCAGAGAGGGTGACGTAGATGGACATGGTGAAGGATGATAGAGGAACTGCTAAACCTTGCACACACCACATTAGATTTAATATGTTATATGCATTGTGTGTTTGATTTGATAGAGTTAGTACGTTTTGAAAGTTAATTATAGTTAGACATAAAAGTTTGCATGTTTTAAATGTTAGTATGTAAATATGGAATAAATATTGTATATGATTGCATTTTTTATATTATACGTAGACTCAGTGCTTGATGTTATAGTAGGATTACATAAGGTTAATTTACTTGTGTTTGTCTATGATTTTAAAATGTAAATAAAGTATAAGATATTTACTTACTATTACATATAGACTAGTAACATGTATTTATAACATTTTTGAATGTTAAGCTTTCTATTATTGATATTTGGGAATATCAATATATGTCAAGTTATTAAAATAAAGAGAGACATATATAGCCTATATACATAAGTAATTGACTAAAATAATTATCTTCTTGTAATTGGAATCAATAATTAATTGGTCAATCATTTTGATGTATAAAAGATAATTGACATTATAAAAGAGATAATTACCTTTATTAGATATTTAAGGAGATTAAACTATCCTAAAATACTAACCTATGAGCTAAGTTTAATCTAGCTATCATGTATGGACTACGTTAAAGTTTGAAAGTATAGTTATCATTTTGAAAATGATTAATAAAGTGGACTTTGAGTGGTATACTCGGTCTTGAAACATAGGTTGACATGCATAGTTTTTAAATGAATATTTTTGAATAAATAATTTAGGGAAGTTCAAATTAGGGCATGCATAAACAAGGTTAATAGTAGTTAATTGGTTAATAGTCACTGTTTAACTAGGGAAAACACAATTATAGTATGGGGACTGTAATTTGGTAAAATTTCATGCAAACCTCAGTGGGCAAGTGGAATAAAAAATAAAGGTGAGTTAAGAGGAGAAGAGTGTATGGAAAGAAAGAGAAGAAAAATACTGAGCAAGGAGAAAAAAGGTTTTAAGTTCATTTTGTCTCAGTCTTGGTAAGCTACTTACTAGGTTGGTGAAGTAATTTCTTTCAAATTGCTTGCATAATTATTGTACGTAGTTTGAATTAGTAGGGTTTAGAAATAAAAAACATAGGATTAGTCCTATGGATGGCTTGACCATCCACAAAACTAAGCCAAAATACCTTCCTAAACCCTACGACTTCAAACTAATTGATTTTTAAGTACTGAGGTGTTAATGAATTTAAATTCATGGAAATACAATCAAACCCTGGGCGAATTAAATTTCATTATATATACACATAATAGAGTTTAAATCTCAATGATATATACATGTGTTTAATATATATATATATATATATATATATATATATATATATAGAGAGAGAGAGAGAGAGAGAGAGAGAGAGAGAGAGAGAGAAATAACTTGATGGGTATGTTACTTATATACATATATATGGATATATATTTGTATATAAGAACATACACAGATCTGGATGAATATATACAACTGGGTTTGAGTTAAAGGTTTGTAAAATGGTTTAAATGTGAAATATTTATACCGATCGATTCAATTTTATGAATACATAATAAAATTATAGTGTGAACTGTCGATTTGATTTTGGACTATGTAAATTTGATAGACAAATTATGAGTAGAATGGTTATATTTATGCATACATAAGGTTTGGGTATTTTGAATACGGGCATAGGGTATATATGTATGTATTCATATATGACCTATGCGAACAAGACACACACACACACACACACACACACACACACATGTGGTTCAAAACCTGAAACATGATGAAGCTAAAAGGTTCTAAGTTTATTATTAACATTGAATTTTGACATATAGTCAGATTGTGTATATGTGATAGAATGAACACACAGTTATACTTAAGTCAATTTACATTTTAAGTTGACATTAAAATAGTGAAGACATATATACATATGTATATATATCAACTATGCATGAGTTTATATTAACTTTGAATCATGTATACACACACACATGGTTCAAAGTTAATATAAAATCATGCATAGTTGACATATGTGTGTGTGTGTGTGTATCTATATATATGTGTGTGTATATATATATATATTATGTTAGGTTGTGGAGCTAAAAGCTTCACCAGGATGCGAACAGGAGAAGTTACGGAGGATGCAGAGTTGCAGAACCAGTTGCAGGGCAATCGACATCGGTCTGATCAACCGACGTCAGTCAGATGGCAGTGAGGAAGCAACCGGCATCGGTTACTAGTCAGCTGACATCGATCTTGGAGGTGCCGGCATTGGCAGCCTATGCATGAACAGGTAGTTTGCATGTTGATCCTGGAGAGTCTATTTTTGGACTGTTTGTTTGCATGTCAAAGGCTAGTCTTAGTCTTGAGTTGCATGCCTAATTATTGTAATTATGATAATCTAATTATTGTAAGCATGAGATATATATATGGACTCATGGGCTTTATTGTAAAAGTGTGCTAGAAAGCCATTGAGCTTTTAGAGAGAGCTAGTGTAGCTCCTCCTAGTTCCAAAGGGGTGTTGAGAGTGTATGATCAGGGAGAGTTGCAGGGTCTGCAAGGTCTAGGAGTTGATCCACCGGGGTACTG
>JARHVA010004217.1:0-287500 GCA_037957365.1 Torreya grandis
ATATCTTCATTGTAGTGGGTCTAGGTAGATTTCTATCTTATTCTCCAACCAATGGTCTTAGGTGTGTCTTTTGATCCTATATTGGTCTTGACAAACTAATTAGAACCTGTAGGCACTTAAAACATACAAGGTGTGACATTTTTAAAAGATATCTATTAGTGGTTTTGTATCCTCATGTGGTGGCTTCATCATTGGAGTAGTGGTTTCATAACTTCCCCCTAAAAAGAGGGGAAATTTTGTCACCTTCTCCCCATCTTCCAAAAGTAGCTCTTGTTAGTCAAGTTTTCACACATTTTTACATGTTATCTTTGTTTTTCTTGATCTTTATACCTTATTTTTACTTACATATTAGCCTATCTCACTCCCTCTTCTATTTTCAATCATTTTGAGTCTCTCCTAAGTTATACACCTAGTTTAACTCAGTTAAACTCCTTCATGCAACCTCAATTACTTTCTTACAAGTAAGCCAATTTTATATCATTTTTGTATCTACAAATTTGAATTAGAGACTATATTTTCTAAGATTTATATATCCATATATTTATACCATTATTTTGAAGCTCTAACTCTATTTTTTTCATGATTCAATACACCATTGCAAGAAAGGAAGTATCATTGATTCTACAACCTATTCTTTTCAAATAATGGAATCATCCAACTATAGATCAACTAATATTTATTTTGATTGTGTCTCTCTTCTTCTTCACCCTATTTTGAAATCCATCAGTTCATCTTCCTTATTAGAGAGTTCATGAAATATTTATCTAGATAAATGAGCTAGTATATTAAGGACATCAACAACACATACTACATGAGTTTAGTTGATCTCTACCTTGATTAGGTTGGAGGATTTTTTATTTAAATATATTTTGATTATATTAGTTAAATTATTCTTGAAGTATATTAGATTTATATTCTACTAAAAAAAATTATAGGAAAAATATCTCTTCTCTATCCTATCTTTTTTATAAAATCATTAGCTAGTTTCTTTATTTATTTTCATCCTTGCACTAGAATATTCTAGAGTACATATATTTGATTTAAAACCCTAGATAGATATTATGTAACAAGACAAACAATCTCAGATGTAATCATAATAAACCCTTAGTTTCTAAGTAAGTTTTTGTTTTCACACACACACACACCCACACACACACACACACACACACACACACACACACACACACACACACACACACACACACACACACACACACACACACACACACACACACACACACACACACACACACACACACACACACACACACACACACACACACACACACACACAAACAAACAAGTAGAGAAAAATCTAGTTAAGTTTAGGTAATCGAGTAGGTTTAGGTAATCAATATGTGTTATTTTGTTTCTAATTTTATTTATGCAAGTGAAATTTAAACACTATTTTTATTTTTATAATATTTAAAATAATAATTAAAACATTCACTTTTATGCATGGTAAATCATTCATAACTAGAAATCATTCATCTAGAAACATTTAAACTTTCTCTTAATTTACACATGCAAAAGAACCGTTGGGTTTTGAGTGGTATTGGTGTTTTAGATAAAAAACCTTATTTTGTGTTAATTTAATTTTAGTGAAAACATTTTTTTCATAATTAGATTAATTTTATATCATTCAATAAATCACAAAAATAATTACATTTAACTTGCACCTAGAAAAGCAAAAATCAGTATTTGCATAGTTAGAGTAGATTTCTCTCTCCTACCTTTCATGCATTAAAAATCAATTTGAAAAGACAAAAAGAAGGATTATTTTATTTTAGTTTCAAATATTTATCATTATTTACTTTTAATTTCTTATTTAAACAAGTATTTATCTTTCATTTCAATTTTATATTCCAAAAAAACAAAAACAATCAAAATGCCAAAAACCTTTTCAAATCGAGCACAACACTCTAAAAAGTTACTTCAAATAGTAAAATTCCTTTCACAAAACATTTAAAAAGATAAAATAATTCACTTATAATTTTATTAGCCTCATTTGGATGAATTTTTTTTGAGACACTTGGTCTTGTTAGAGGTAGTCTTTTTCCTAGGATTAGAACACTTATTCTTACAATCAACACAAAATTAGATATTAGTGCCAAATGGAGAATTGAGGTTTTATATTACACACCCATACCTATTCCTTATTTTTTACACTCTTATTTACCTAGAGGATTAAGATAAAATTCCTAATCCACAAATCATCATCCTCCCCCACAACATAAGTCCTCAATATAATGTGATCTAGGCCTAGAAACTCACATTCACTTCCTTTTATTATCCTTAGGTCTAGCCTCATCATATATCATTCATATTTGTGGATGAAATTGATTGGGAATAGTAAAAATAATAAATTTGATCTCATACCTTGATTCACTCATCTTAACCATCCCTATTTCCATGATCTTAGTATTGATAAAGACCTTCACCTCCTTGTTATCTCAAACACCAAAGGACTATGGAGCTCTATTTTCTCTCATCTATACGCTCTTAATGAGTAACATGATGTTGTAAAATTATTTTGATTCCATCACTAGAATCCATTTTTACCACTCATTATAAACCATATTATATCCAACAACTAGACAATTCCATAGTTCTATAAATTTCCCATCCATTACGTTGGTTGTCTTGGCTTGACCTTGGTATGTCGAGTGCATAGTTTAGCATGTGTTATTTGTATGGACATAAATATTCTCATCATGTTTTGGTGTCCCCCAACCCATAGTTTTGGGATTTTTATCCAATATATATCTTGACATTTGTATCTTTGGATACATATGTTTAAATTGTGATTATATATTGTGAAGGCATTTCTTGTGTCATCTTGCATGCCCCTTTGGTTAATTATCTCTTCATAATAATGCTTTCTCATTTGTATATTTTTTTGTGCTCAAGATAATGATATTGAATACCTTGTATAATTGAGAAATTATTGATGCATTAGAGGTGAACCATATCACTTATGGAAACATGTGCAACTTTATTTTTTATGAGACCATTCAAGGCCATTGATATGGGCATGTTCGTCTTATTCTAGGTTTGTGTTCCATGGTTTTTATTTTGAAATTTTGTGTTAGGTTATCTTTGAGATTTAAAAAATGTAATGCTACCATTTGGTTTCCCGTATGAACCAAATATGGGTGACATTATTTTATTTTATTCTTATGTGTCTTATTTAGGTGAAATGGTCCATTTTAAAGGCTAAGTTAAGAAGATCCCTCATTGATGTAGATTCTCACTCCTTGGGCTTATGTTAACCCTATTTTTTTAGAAATTTTGGAGAGTGGGATTAAAGGTCTCAAATTTAGCATTCTCTTCCAATACTACTAAGATATATAATTGATCAAGTTTATTGGAAAATTTTCAATGATGTTATGGTGATGTCCTAGTGAGTGGATGAAGTGATTTGGTAACCTAAGTGACAATGATATAGTGTGAAATGTGATTGTCCTAGTGTGCTTAAATATAGCTAGGTTAATCTTTAGTTTTGGCATGGTTAGAGATGTTTAGGGATGGGTATGGAGATTTGAGCTTGTGTAAGAGGTCCCATAAGAAGTTTTATATATTTTGAGTGCTTGTGTGCATGAGTGTATTTCATCTGGTTATTCATAACTTTCTTCTAGACATTTTGGGTCTAATAGCAAAAAAATTGAGTAGGTAGTTTATTGACATCACCATTACCATGTGTGGATGAGTCAGGGGGAGTTGGTCATATGGTTGTGATCAAATTAGTCCTTAGTTTCTATGAGTAAAGTATCAAGTATAGATATGAAGTGAGATAAAATATATACAAGTGCAAATTTGGTCTTATAGATAGTTTAATAGTGTTTTCCCATACTTAGCCAAATTTTTAGAAGGCAAGAAATAATTGAGTAAGTAGTTTGGTGATGTCATATCTCAGCCAAATTTGAAGAAGGAAAGAAAGAATTGAGTAAGTAGTTTGGTGATGTCATATCTCACACGTGTGGATGTTTCAGGATAAGTTGATCATATGGGTTTGTTCATATTTTTTCCTAGTTTATATGCAAAATATTTTAAGTCCAGTACTGAAGTGTGATAAAATATATGCATGTGCAAAGCTGGTCTTTTTAGATAATTCTTGACATTGTTTGGCTCTATGAGAGAAAAATTTGAGTGAGCATTTTAATGTCATTATTTCTCACATGTGTGAGGATTCTAGGAGCATATTGACACATGGTTAGATTCTCATATATGATGAGATAATATTGTCTCAAATTTTAAAACATGTGCTTAAGCAAAAAAAAAAAAATGGAGATGCAAAGTTGGCCGTCTAGAAGATAAGCAATGGTCCCCATACTTAGTCATTTCTACACAATGTTAAAGATTAGGACCAGATAAAGATCTAATGGTGCACAAGAGTTTGTACATATATATCTATAGTGTGAAAAAAATCAAAGAGGTAAAAGTGTTCATTGGTTATCAGTGGTAAAGATCGAGTTTCTTCTAAGATCCAATGGTGCATAGGTGATCATATAAATTAAGATCAATGGTACATGTTGAGTCGAATGAAGACTAGTGTTCAAAGTTTTATGACAAGCTGAGATAAAGATCAAGCTTATTTCAAGTCTAAATGATGAGAAGGTGTGATCAATATCAATAATGTGAATTAAAGAAAAGATGTTAATGTAATAGATGTTTATCATTGTTAAATACTAAGCTACATATATAAGATCGATGGTGCATGTTGAGTCAAAGTTGTAAAAGTGCATGAGATAAAGTCAACATGTTCAAGGTTTAAAATTTGGGATTGGTGCACTATGACTTAAAGGTAAATATGCATACAATAATATCAACATGCATGATTGATCTAAAATAGAAAGGACACAAGATATGAGCATTATGTTCAATGTTGAATTATGACTATTTGAATTCAAATATTTGAATTTAACAAAGGAAAGACCAATGTCTAGTTTTTGATCCATAGCTTTTAATTTATGTATAATTTTACCATGGTGTAAAAATAAAATTTGTATAGGACTCCAAGGCACAACTGGAAATATGAATTTTAAGGTCTAATTGTGTGTATAGTCAAATTTATTGAGGTTGAAACTTGACTATGTTTTTAACTATGTTCTACAGGTAACATGAAAAGGGTAATCAAGCTCATTTTGATGTTATTTTAGTGTTTAATGATGAATTATCTAGTGTATCATGTCTTAGACTCCATTAATACCATATGTGTGTATTATGAAGGTTTGAATAATCATATGTAGTATGAACAAAGGTTTACAATTCAATTGTATATCCGTTCATGGTGAATATGTGTAACGAATATTGTTTGAGTGATTTATGATTAAGAAAAGAGTTTTTTGGTAATTATGATCATTTGAGGAAATAAAAAGGGTCATGTGAAATAATTCCATGCATTTGAAAGTGGTCTTGTGTTCTTAGTTTACTTGGATAAGTGTCAAAGAGGTGAATGAGTCTCTATAAGACCTAAAAGGTGACTTAGGCCTATTTGAAAGTGGATTGTGCTTAAGTGTGACCCATGTGAGATGCCTTAAAGGTAAAGGCATGTATTATGGCTGAGAAGGAAATATTATGGACTTGATAATTCATGAATGCTCTATATATAATGAAACTAAATGTGTTGGATTTTATACTTGTGAGAAGACTTGTGTAAGGTATAAGTGAGAGTTGTGGAGTGAAGGAGAGGTAGAGTGCCAAATTGATTAATTGATGAGTGGAGAATATTTATGACTATGTGTATGACCTATAGTCATATTTTTGATGTCATAAAAGTGATCTAGTATTTTGAGGATATGTGAAGAGGTCTGAGTATGCATATGAGGATAGTTTGAGTGAAGAAGGAGATAGATTGTGGCATGCCTATGTGAGAGGCATGTATGAGATAGAGAGAGAGTTTGTGTAGGGGTTAGATAAAAAAATATACATCATCAAGTGTTGAAGACATCGATTTTAAGGTGGAGGTGTTCACTTCAAGGATGGCCTAAAGGACTTGATCTTCCTTAAGAGAAGGTGTTCCTTGTGAAATGGGTGTTTCACTAAAGACCTATGGTTATGAGGACATAATCAAGGTTTTTTGTCTAAAATAATTGACTAGTCTCTTGTTTTTAATTTATTATAGGATAGTAGTCCATGTGTTATAGGCTTAAGAATGGGTTTTATTACCTATGAGGGTTTCCCATAGGAACTTTGTGTTATGTGTTTGATCTTGTGTATGCATTGAATGAATGAGCTCTCTTCTTAATGTTGCTTGATCAAGTTGATATATGTTATTTGTTTAAATAGTTTGAAAGGATTGGAATTGAGATTTAAATATTTGGGATCATTGATTTAACCCCCTCTCAGTGATTTTACCTCTAAAAATTGGTATCAGAGAAAGTCATTTTGGTAAAGGCTTGAAAAGCTTAAAAGTGATCCAAGATACAATATGGTTAGTCATCAAGGAGTTTTTTTATACTAAATAAGCACTGATGTTCAATGGATCCAATTATGGTTTTTGGAGTGATAGGATGAGGATATACATTATGTCCCTAGGGTTTGATGTATGACAATTTTTTGTAGATGGTTATGTTTCTCCTACTACTCCTCCATCTATTGTTGCAGAAAAGAAGTTATTTGAGAACAATTTTAAGGCAATGAATTCTATCACTTGTGGTCTTTTAGAGACTAAATACACAAAGGTTATCTATTGTAAATATTCTAAAGAGATATGGGACAAAATTTAGATCATTTATGAAGGAGATTCAAAGGTCAAGATTGCTAAGTTATAGACTCATAAAAGGTAATTTGAAAGTCTCAAGATGAACAAAGAAGATTCTGTGGCATCCTTTTTATAGATAGTTGATGAGATTGTGAACATTATCAAAGGTCTTGGAGAGAACCTTGAAGAGGCTACTATTGTTCAAAAGGTATTAATGTCTCTATCACCCAAATTTCATTTGATAGTATATACTATAGATGAAAAAAATGACCTTACTCAATTGAAAATGGATCAATTGCATGGCACCCTTACTTCCTATGAGATGAGGAAAAATGATGATAGACTACCAAAGAAGGAAGCAACATTCAAGATAGAGATGAATCTAAAGAATAAGTTCTAAGGTAAAAAACCAAAATAAGATGAATTTATGATATAGATGAAGATGAACCAATTGATTTGATTTCAAGGAAATTAAGAATAGGTTCAGGAAAGTATAAAGGTAAACTAACCCTTAAATGCTTAAATTATGGTAAAATAGGAAATTTTGCTAATAAATGCCCTCATAAGTATAATAAGGATGATGATGAAGAGAATGATCAAGGTAATGATGATGTAAAGATATCATTTAGGTCTAATAAAAGCAAAAAGGGATTCATAAGATTTGATAACAAGAAGTACTTTAAGGACAAGAAGAGTCTCTACGCCAAAGAATATTATAGCTCATCAAATGAAAGTGATGTGAGTGACCCTGAGTATGATCATGAAGATGATGGTCTTGTTAAAGATAGACCCCTCTTCATGGATGAGGAAGGTATTTTATCACATCAAAAGGAGTATACTTGTAGTGATTCTAATGACGATGAAGATGAGGTGGACTAGGAGACTAATTTGATAAATGCTCTTGAAGAGCTAAAGATTGAGAAGAAGATCAATAAGAAGATGAAATATAAACTCAAAGACTATGAGGATAAATTTAATGTATTTGAGGAAATAATGAATGAAGATTTCAAGGACCATGAAGATATGGTCAAGCATCTCAGTTATCAATTAGAAATCCTATTTACAATCCTAAAAGATAAAGAAGATGAATATTCAAGGTATGCTTCTGAAATTGTCTTTAATATATGAGTTAGAAAATTTTACAAGCAAGGTGAAATAATTTTTCAAGTTTGATAAAATTTCTACTGATCTTGATTATTTCTTAAAGATTCAAAAATCAACTAGTGATAGATTTAGATTGGGTTTCAGTGAAGAGCCCAAAGTTTATTTTCAAGTTGACTTGAATGTCAATGAGAGAAAGATAGATCATACTTTGAAGACAAACCATCAGAAAAAGAATGAAGGTACAATCAAAATGAAGAAAAATTAGATCATACAATCAAATGCTATGAGGTATGTGAAATTCAATGGTTATTACTATACTTGTAATTAGTTTGGGCATAGATCTAGAGAATGTAGGAGACATGTTAAAAATGAATTTACATGGAACTATAATGGGGGTAATTAGTAAAAAGGTGTGAGAAAGGTTGAGTGATTCAACTGTCATGATGTGATAAAATTTTCAAAACTTTATTCAAACAAGGTAAGACAAGGTAAGTTTTCATAAGGGAATATGGTTTTCTATAATTATTAATAGATAGGTCACATTGATAAATTATAAAAGTAAATGCCATTAAGTCAAAGTAAGTTAAATCAAGATCCAAGAGTACAAGGTAAAAGGAAAGTTAACTCATGGAAACCAAAGGTGAGTCATGTTGATTTTGTAGACCCAAGTTATCTATTCACTATGGTGGAGAATGCTTTAAAAGTTGAAGATTCCCCTGAGGTCTCATTATTTTGCTCATATTAAAAATGAAGAGACCAAGCTCAAGGAGAAGACTAAGGTACTGGTTGAGGCTAGTTCTAAGATGATTATGGATCACAATGAACAGCTTATTGTTGCTAAGCATGTATCACATAAAGAACATTAATTGTCTGTGCCTAGTGATAAGGTTCCAAGTTGCAAGGTTGATTATTCAAATGAAAAGGTATCTCAAAATTTCATAGTTGCTCCATGTGTTATCAATTCTATCTTAGAAAAAAGGAGAGTGATATAGAAAAATATCAAGTTGTCATAGTTTATAATAAAGAGAAGAAGAAATAGAGAAAGAACTTTTATATATATAAGAGGATTCTAATGGTTACTCAGGAGATGTGGGCCACTCTTAGCTTTAATTTTTTTTAGCGAGCATTGTAGTGCAAAGGATGTCTCTATTTATGCTTTTTACGAGACTCCTTTTAGTGGAGAATCAAGTGTTGCTATGGTGTTCTTAATATGGTCCTAGAAGACTAGATATAAGTGTTTTCAATTGGTGCAGGTATGTCTAGGTGAAAGATACTCTATGGTAATGTCAAAGTGACATCATAACTATATATGGTTAGTTTGTAGGGTCAGAGTGGGTGTTTCTAGGTAGCCTTATGAGGTTGATGAAATTTCAAAAAGAGTTTGGTGCTCATAATGGTTTATGCACTTATTTGTGATGTGCTCTAGATGTTTTTATGATCTGAAGGTATGTTGAAATCAATTTGGAGTTTTTTTGTTTGCTCTCAGGTTTCTCAATTTGTGCTTAAGAATATGTAGGTCCTAAAAAGGGTTATAGGATGTATGGGTTACCAAAGATGTGGAATCTCAAATAATGGTCCATAAATGTATAATGGTTGTCTTTAGGTATACAAAAATTTTTAGAGGTGGACATTGACCTGAAGGAGGCTTGTTGACTCTATTTGTTTTGAGATTTTAGGGTTTTGGGATCTTCTAGAAAAGTGGTAGACCTTTTGAGTTGAGGTATAAGTATTATTAATAGTATTAATGGGCCAATTGGGTTTTCAAATTGTGCTTCACATAGATTTGAATATTTTTGGTTTTTAAGTTATTCATGTTTTTGTCAAGATGGAGACATAAGTAGCAAGTTGGTTTGTGAAATAAGTATATTTTATATGTTGAGATAGTTTTTGAAAATTTGTGTGATTGAAGGGGATTATGATATTTCTCTAGATATGAATTTTTAGATCTTGAATGTGTGTCTATTGAAATTTATGGGCTCTGCAAGTTATAGATAGGGATACAAGGAGACTAGACAAGTCTAGTGTGAAGAAGAGTGTTTTTTGTTCAGTTTATCTAAAAGAAAATTTCATCACATGGAATATTTCTCACATGTGTAAATTTAAAGATAATTTGATTATATGGTTTTGTTAATATTTTTTCCTAGATTATATGCATAATATTTTAGGTCTAGCACTAAATTGCAACAAAATCTATGCATGTGTAAAGTTGGTCTTTCTAAATAATTATTGACATAGTTTGGCTCAATGAGAGAAAAATCTAAATGAGAATTTTAATGTCATTTTTTATCATACATGTGAGGGATACAAGAGTAGATTGACACATGGTTGAATTATCCTATGTGATTAGATCATATGGTCCAAATTTTAGAACATGTGTTTGAGTAAAGCAAAAGATATAGAGGTGCAAATTTGGCCTCCTAGACAGATAAGCAATGGTCCCCATACTTAGTAATTTCTTCACAATGTTAAATATTAGGTCCAAATAGAGATCCAACGGTGTGCAGGAGTTCATGCATCTAGATCTACAGTGTGGAAAAAGTCAAAGAGGTCAAATTGTTTTTTGGTTAAAAGTGACAAGGATTTAGCTTCTTTTAAGATCCAATGGTGTGTAGGAAATCATATAGATCAAGATCAATGGTGCATGTTGAGTCGAATGAGGACAAGTGTTCAAATTTATATGATAAGTAGAGATAAAGATCAAGATTCTTCCAAGGATAAATGGTGAGCAAGTTTCTTAACCAATTGAGATCAATAATGTGAATTAAAGATAAGAGGTCAAAGTAACAACTATTTAGTATTGTTAAATATTGAGATACATATAGAAGATTGATAGTGCGTGTTGAGTCAAAGTTGCAAAAGTGCATGAAATGAGGTCAATGTGTTCAAGGTTTAACATTTAGCATTTGCACACTATGAGTTAAAGGTTTATATTTGTACAATAATATGAATGTTTATGATTGATCTAATTAAGAGAGGAGATAATATTTGAGTATTGTGTTCGATGTTTAACTATGATCATTCAAATTTAAATATTTGAATTTAATAAAATAAATATTAGTGTTTGGTTTTTAATCTATAACTTTTGATCTATGCATAATTTGACCATGGTATAAAAAGAAAATTTGTAGAAGACTCCAATAAAATTTTGGAAATATGAATTTTAAGGTTTGATTATGTGTAAAGTCAAATATATTGAGGTCCAAAGTTGACTATGTGTTCAACTATGTTTTGCAAGTAACCTACGAGGGGTAATTAAGATCATTCTAATGTTGCTTTGATGTTTAATGATGAATTAGTTATTGGATCATGTTGTATACTCCATGAGGACCATATGTGTGAATTATTAAGGTTTGAATAATTATATACAGTATGAACAAAGGTTTACAAGTTGAATGTATATTCATTCATGGTGACTATGTGCACATAATGTTATTTGACTGATTTATGCTTAAGAAGAAGAGATTTTTGGAAACTATGATCATTTGGGGATGTTAAAGGGGTTATGTGGAATGGGTCCATGCATTTGAAACTGGTCCTATGTTGTTAGTTTACTTGAAGAAGTGACAAATAGGTGAATGGGTCTCCATAGGACCTACAAGATGACTTAGGCCTATTTGAAAGTGGATTATGCTTAAGTGTTACCCATGTGAGATGACTTAAGGGTGAATGAATGCATTATAGCTGAAAAGGAAATATTATGGAATTAATAATTCATGAATGTTCTATATATAGTTAAACCAAATGTGTTGGTTTCTAGACTTGTGCAAGGTGTATGTGAGAGTTATGGAGTGAAGGAGAGGTAGAGTGCCTAGTTTATGAATTGATGAGTAGAGAAAATTTATGATTATGTGTATGTCTTGTAGGTCATATTTATGATGCAAAAAAAGTGATATTTTAGTTTAAGGATATGTGAATAGGTCTGATTATGCATGTGAGGATAGTTTGAGTGAAAAAGAAGAGAGATTGTGGCATGCCTATGTAAGAGGCATGTATGAGATAGAGAGATTTTTTAGAGGGGTTAGATAAGTAGAGATCCATCATTAGGTGTTAAATACATCATTTATAAGGTGGAGGTATTCACTTAAAGGAGGGTATAAAGGACTATATCTTCCTTAGGGGTAATTTCTCCTTGTGAAATAGGTGTCTCACTAAAGACTCATGGTCAGGAGGACATGATCAAAGTTTTTGGTCTAAAGTATTTGACCAGTATCTTGTTTGTAATTTCTTATAGGATAGTAGTCCATGTGTTTTAGTCTTCAGAGTGTATTTGATTCCCCATGAGGGTTTCCCATATGAACTATGTGTTATGTGTTTGATCTTGTGTATGCATTGAATGAATGAGTTCTTTTGTTAATATTGCTTAATCAAGTTGATATATGATATTTGTTTAAATAGTTTTAAAGGATTGGAATTGAGATTAAAATATTTGGACTCACTTATTCACCCCCTCTTTTAGTGATTGTACCTCTAATAAGGCTCAAAATTTGTAACAATCTTTTTGACTAATATTTTTTCAAGTTATCTCTATCATTTTTAGTGTTTTTTACATGATTTTTTATCACTATTTATGATGCATTTTTAAGGAAAAATATAGGAATATTTTTTAATTTTTAGAGGTTTTGGTTGATAGTAATTCTATTTGTCTACAGGTCCAATCAAAGAAGAAACCCTCTTTATTTTTTGTTATAATCTTTAGGGGTTATTTTTCTTCCATATTTGGTTCCCTTTTTTTACATATTCAAGCTTGAAAAAATGCTTGTTTTTTGTTAGGAATATTCATATATTTGAGAAGGATTTAGATATTAACATTTCATAATTATTATTTCTACTATTATTTCATAGTGGTTTTACTATTCATGATCTATTTATCTTATTTTTTTGGTTGAAAATGATACTTTCCTTAATATAAAAAGATATAATAAATCGCTAATCATATACAAAATATGGGTGGAAAAGTCACACCCCAAAATAACTAGACCAATCTAAAGAATCCTTAAAAAGAGAAAAGTTCATAAAAGGCCACCACATGACCAAAGAACCATAGTTAAGTTAACTAAAGTGGACATAAATAAGAAAATATAAAGATAAAATCACAAACAACAAAGAGTATATTAAGAAGAAACAAAGAACATGGAAATAGGAGGAGGCAAAGGAGTTGGAAGATCTTGAGTGTTCCCTTCACTCCCTGAGTTGGGGGGTCTTCATCGACCAGGATGGGGTCCCAACCATAAATATATTAGTTAATTTTAGTATCATTATGTTTATTATAATCCTATATTTATGGATAAATGGCCATGCCAGCCATGAGAACTTATCCTCTACAGGGGGACTCTAACCCCCCTCCACTACCACCACTATATTTTTTCATTGTCATATCCTTGGGGAGGAGAT
This sequence comes from Torreya grandis, assembly GCA_037957365.1. Taxonomy (NCBI): domain Eukaryota; kingdom Viridiplantae; phylum Streptophyta; class Pinopsida; order Cupressales; family Taxaceae; genus Torreya; species Torreya grandis. Next base: position 13,199 of record JARHVA010004217.1, read on the forward strand.
GTCCAAAAAAAATAAAGAGAGTCATTCCTTTAGCTTTGAGACTATTGGATACAATATTGGTGATGTCACCCCCAATTCCCATGGCCCCAAGTGAGGGAATGGTGGGGAGGTGGATCAAGAGGCTGAGGGTGACCACATAAGGAACATTCCCCTAATTATCTATAAGGAGCTATAGATGGTGAAGCTCAAGTCAAACCTTGTCTATTTGAATCTAAATATGTAGGGTAACATTACAAATCATAGAAATTTAATTAGTTATAAAAAAGTGCTTTTACATAACTTCATAATTAAAACATGCTTTATTTCTACATTTCCAAATATGAAAAATAATATCAGTACAAAAAATATTCTAGAATATGTTATATCTTGTAAGAAGTAGAGTGGAATTCCCCAAAAGATCCATTTACCAAGTGAAAATTTTAGGATTTAAGGGTTTGAAAAGGGTATGAATCCATATCCAAGTAGACTAGGCATGAGGGAAAAACCAAAAGAGATGCTTAATGGATTATGGGTGGTGATAGGCTAGGTAAGTGGGATTCAAAACCCCCATATTTTTGAACTAAACTTGAATCGGTAGACCTTAGTAAATAATACACTAGAAATGAGATTTTTTAGGCTCAATACAAGCCACCTAAATATTATCAGTCCTTTGATCCCAAACATGATGGATATATTTAAGGGACCATTGATGATTGAGGGATTCAATATCAATATGATGAAGGGCTAAAATATTATAAGACATCCTAGTGGAGTAGTGAAAAAATGACATAGATGTTGGCTAGGACCAATCCTTCCACCATGACATAAGAGAGGAAACTCCAATTTTATGTAAGTAATCTTTAGGTATGGAAATATATAATTTAGAAATAGATGTTGCATCCTTTTTATTTATGTTGAACTTATACTTAACCATATTCCAAGGAAGCCATTCTTGAGTGAAGATACAAAATAGGTCTCTTATAATGCAAATACTTTTATTTAAAAATCTCAAGATTTTGACCCAAGGGACTTGGGACCATGGAAAAAGGGACATTATGAAAATTCAATGTGGGAGACCACCATAAGGATTGATAATTAAGATAAATACCATTTCTAAACCCTTCCCCCACCCAAATGAGGTGAGGTTTGAATTTTTAATAGGATTTTTGGATTATTTACATAACAAAAGTGTCCCCTATCTTAGCCAACATAGGAATGATGAGAAATTTTTTCAAACCAATCCCTTTTCCAAGCTTATCTACCATGTGGGCAACCTTGAGAGATGTAGTGACTCAATAATATATTCCATGCCTCATCCCTTTCCAATCTTATAATGATCTCTTTAACATTGAGAGTAGTCCCTTGAAGCATAATATCAATGAACCCAATTCCACCAACTTCTTTAGGGTGATAACAAATATCCCAATATACTTGGTGAAAAACATGGTGCCCTTCAAAATTATCCCAGAGAAAGTCTCTCAAGAGCTTCTCCAGCTTCACATAAGAGGCATTGGAAGGATCCTAACAATATGAGTGGTAAATATGAGTAGTAGTGAACACCTTATAATAGATCTGGAACTTCCTAGTTAATGCCAATGGTTTGATGATCTAGATGGATATTTTTTTATCAATTCTTTAAACCACATTAGACCAAAAATCTACAGGAGAGGCTCTAAAACTAAATTTAATGATTAATAATTAAAACTAAACACTAGGAAGGATCCATTTCCATTTATATCCCTCCCACCAAGGAGATTTGGGTGAAAGGGAATGGTGATAACATTGAGTCTTCTACTATTGAATTAGAGACATAAAGGCAAGGTAAAAAATATCAAGACATTCCATTGCATGTTTAACAAAATCCTCATCCTCTTGAAGAGTGAGGAAGTAGTCATCCACAAATTTCTTATTGATCAACTAATAGTTTGAGTTAGGGAAAGAAATACCCTTCACCAAAACCCTAGAAGCATAGATATCTAGAAGATAGCTAAAGCTCTCAACAACTAGAATATAAAGGTAAGGTGCAAGGGGGAATCTTTATTGGATAGATCTATGAAGCTCAAATTTTTTGGATTGAGATCCATTAATAATAATACAAGTCCTAGCATCCTAAAATAACATATTACTAGTTTGAACAAACCTAGGACCAAACCTAAGAACATGAAGCATAGTTATGATAAAATGACATTCAATATGATCTTAATCTTCCTAAATATCAATCTTGATGAATAATGACTTTTAGTTGGATATACTAGCCCATTTCATATTTTTACAGACTAATATAACATTATCTAAAATGTATCTATGTTGAAGAAACCCTTTTTGTTTACTTCTCACAATTAAGAGGAGTAAATGCTTGATTCTGAGGGCTAAAGCTTTAGCTATGATTTTTTAAGATACATTAAACAAAGTTAGGGGCCTCTAGTTGGTAATTACCTCAAGGTTACCAACCTTAGGAATGAATTTGATGTTACCTTGATTAATGAGATGTCCTAAAGAGTTGGACAAAAGAACTTCAGAATAGACTTTATGAATATGATGTCTAATTTTATCCTAGAGGCTTTGATAAAATTCATAAATAAACCATTCAACTCCTAGGGCCTTACCAGGGGCCATACACATGATGAATTCTTTAAGGTCGCTAAGGTTGAGGGACCTATCACATGAAAATATATATGATTTTGAGATCTTACATGGGACCACTTCAAGGCATTGAGAGAGAACAGCTTCATGAGTATGGGAGGGGGGTTTTATAGTAAACACTCCATTATAGTAATGCATAAAATCTTGTAAGATTTCAAGTAATTTTGGAAAACTATCTAAATCATATCTAATGGATTTAATTTTTTCTAAATCTTATCTTAAATGAAGGTGAGAGAAATTTTTTAGGTCACTTTGTCTCCAGTTTTTTAACCAATGCATGTGTGCTCTAAGCTACCCTATTTTGGCCTTTTAAGACTTGGTTGACTAGAGCTTATGTCTCCACATGGTATCCCAATTCTAAAAATGAGGGATTAAGGATGAAACTTTTCATTCTTTTGAAACCCTAAGGTATTCATAATTTTTAGCATTATGAATACACTACCTAAAAAGAGCCACTTGTTTACCATACATATGGAGAAAAGAGGTGGTGCAAGCTATTACAACATCCTACCATGTAATATAGCTAGTGTCCCTTATGGGCTAGGATGTAACTTCCAAATTTTAATGATATACCTAATAGTGTATTCATGTTTTAGATGGGTAGTCTTGAGGTGAAACTGATAATAATGAAATTTAACTTGCAGGTTAGTGCACTCAATACTGAAGAAAATAGGGTGACGGTCAGATAAGAAAGTGTCTAGGATCACATAAATAGGTTGATCATAAACATGAGTGAATAATAAAAGTTCTTATTATGCAAGCAAGGCATGGTCAAGTCACTTAAAAAATTGATCTTATCCTTGATGAAAATTAGATCATGTGAACCAATGAGAATTTTCTTATCTCCTCCTACAATGGTGAAGATAAAAAATCCCAAGTTTGTTCCACATGTAGAACCATGACTCTCATTATCCTACACACCATCTCATAGGATAAATTCTTATTTGTCTTCAATAGAATCAATCATGTCAAAGTCATCATAGAGAACCCAATGTGTATTTGAAAGAGAGTCTTCCAACCATATCTAGAGCAAGTTTTATTCCACAACATGATTAGAGGTATATAATTTGACTAGTCCAATGATGTAATTACTAAAGCCAAAAAGAGTCTAGACCACCCAATGGGTGGGGTCTAAACCCTAGGAAATAATATTTAAGATAGTTTAGGTGCTAAAAAAGCTGGCAAACCCCCATGTCTAGGCTCATGACATGTGGCCTAAAAAAGGTCCCAAAACTAGATAGTGCAAGTATAATAATGAAGTAAGAAGTCAAAAAAATTGAATTCTTGCATGCAAAAATTTTCATTTTGGAAAAATGATGAAATTTTTTCCTAACTGTATACTTACACATTAGATCAGTGATTCTTATAAAATTCTAATAATAAACTCTCATTGGGAATCATCAAGGTTCATATCATTTCCCTTTGTAGCACCTAAGAGGGCTACAAACCAATTGAAAGATGAGTTGAAAATGACATAGTCTCCAAATTTGAAACATTTGCCTTTTTTTTTGGTGCACAATCCTCATCTATGTAGGGTGAAAGACTACATGAGTGACATAGAATATCCTTATGGTTGAGGATCACATGACCAAGATATGAATATGAATTATTCGACCCTAAAGGGGGCTATGAGGATCAAACCATATGAGTGGGAGATGGGGAAGAAACAAATTGGGTAATCTCTTGAGGAGAATGGGATATAAGAGATTGGTGTTTAAATTTAATAGGTGTAGGGAATTTACCATCAGAGATTGAGGATATTGGTCCTCCTATGGTATGATACATAATTAGTTGGGGTTTGGTATTTCCATAGACTACATTATTCATCTTATTAGAGACTATTGTCCACCCATCAAAATTCTTTGAATCAGACCCACTTTTGTCTTGAGGAACAAAAATAGTGGGGATAATTAGAGGACATTCTTTAATCATATGGTCTAAAACCTAGAATTGGAAACAAGTATTTGAGAATTTAATATAAATCATACACTATGTGAATTGATTATTACTTGAATCTCAATGGACTCTTTAAGGTATTTAGAAAGGTCTATTTCCACACAGACCCTTCTTTGAGAATGTGTTGTATAGAAATTTTTTTATTCATGGAAGATAAAGCAACCCAAAGGATTGATAAACTGGTTAACAAAATTACATAGAGGAAGAGGTAAGATTGGAAATTCTACCCATAGTGGTATTCTAAGTTTATCTTGTTCTAAGACTTAAAAGTCCCAAAGTCCAATGGGAGAAAACAACCAAAGTGTTGTGAATAAAATAGATTCCATGATTAATAATAGATTTGAAATGTTTAGGGTCTATGAAACAAAACATGAAGAAACCCTTAATGAGGTTTTTAACTCCTTCCAATTTCACCCCATGGCTTTACTAATGGTTGTGAAACCACTACTTTAATAGGTTCTCTAGAAGAACTGGACCCATAAAATAAGAAACCAATGTAAATTTTCAAAATAATTATAGGCTTTATTAAACTATGGTAAATCCATAACCATATATGGTAAAGGAGTATTAGGTTCAAATTTTATACCTTGTGGTAGACCTTCGGGACAAACTTACATGCTTTTTTTGGTGCCATTACTTCTCATGATCCCATAAAAAATGTATAAATGGTGGAAGTGACTATTTAATAAAGGGAAGGAAACACTTATAAAATGGTGGAAGGATACCCTGACTTAGTTAATAAATGTGATGTCAAACTACAATAAATCTTACCTAGATCTAAGATAGATTGGTAGTGTGACAAGTGGGTGAAACCCTAAAATACCATAGACATACAGTGTTATGTATGGTTTTATCACTCTCTCCAATCTAGATCACTTCTTATGTCTCACTAATTCACATTATTTTGAGTATTTTCCTTGTTATTTGATGTACTATTGATGCAGGAGAATCATTACTTGGCTTGTGTTTGTTTAGGAAAATTTTAGTTTAATCAAGTGTCTAGGGGTCATATAGTTTATTTCATGTGTTTTAATGGTTTTATGAGTCATATTAAACAATTGATAATATTATAAATGTGTCTAAGTGTGCTTAGGGAGGTTAGATTTCAAAATTGGCATTTTCTTGCCAGTTTCAATAATTTGAATTTTTGAATTTGATAGGCCAGTTTAGGAGTTTTGTGTGTGATTGAGGGATTATTTAGTCTTGAAAATGTTAAATTGGAATTATTTAAGACACAATGGGTATATACCATGGTTATTAGATCATATATGTATGATAAAACAAATTGGTTGTATGTGCTTAATGTGTAACCAACCTTCTAGTGACCATTGGAAGGTCCAAATTTAGTTAGAATAGTTATAGGATGAAAAAAATGTGTTGTTTTTTCATGTAAGATAATTAACTCATGTATTAATTGGTCTAAGGTCCAATAAATAAATAATTTAATTATTCATATTTGACAAAAAGTGACTGCAAACCCTGTTTTCTACATGTGTGCATTAGATTATGATTGTGTATGAGTGATAAATGAATAAAGACTCAATAAAAATATAATTATGATGCTTTTTATGTAGTTGGTAATTTTAATACATGTTTTAAAAAAGTCTTTTAAGTATTTTTTTAATTTACATAAAATCCTTTTGTGAAGATTCAACTAGTAGTCTTTGTGTTCCCTGTATTCTATGTGAATAATGACTAAGTTTGCACAAAGATGTGAAAAGACCCTATGGAAGTTAATTGATGCACATATGAATTGATAAGATATAATTTTACATTTTATTAATGTTATTTTGTGGTTTCAATTCATTTTTATGTATTTTTTTATGGAAAGTGCTCAAACCCTATATTAGTTTGTGTCTGCACACATAGACCAAGAACTTGAGTTATTTATTGAACAAAGGCATCAAAACAGAGATCCAATGATTGAAAGAGGTATATATTTATTATATATAACCTAAAAATTAATCATAATATCTTGATACATGTTTACTAATGATTCATCATAATAGCTTCAAACCTGCTTAAAAGTTGAAAACCTCAAATTTCTCCCTCTTGGGTCTCTATAGACTTTGTGAACCTTGTATTAGGGTTTCAAGATCAAAAATCATTTATAAGGAGATTACAATGATTAAAATTCACCAAATTTTTTAATTTTATATAATTTAGTGTCTATTAAAGTATTTTGAAGGTTCTGGACTAGTATAGTATGGAGGAATACGATTATAGACAATTGTGTATGAAGGGTAAGAGAGGCCTAATTAGGCCTACATAGAGCCTTGAAAGGGATAAAAATGTGAATTATAATTGTATTTAAGGAAATAAACTTCATATAAGGATATATTTTAATATAGGGTGTTATAAAATACCCTTAGTTTCTCGAAACCAATATGTACCCATCTGTACCATTGGAAAAATAAAAAAAGCTACAAGGAAGCTTGCAATAGTCAAAAAGCAATGTAAGTAGTAGGAGATGTACTGAGAGGGTTTATGAGTTGGATAAGGGATAAAATAGGAATAAAATGAGAATGAATATGAAGAACATAACCCTAAATAAATAGTGAAACCTTGAACTGTGTAATTAACAAGTTTGCTTATGAGTTTTTATCAAGGAGTTGGCACATTGAAACAAGAGACAAGTGTGAGTTGTTTAGAGTTTTTATATGAATAATTTGGTATTATATATTAGGATATTGTGGGAAGGAAGTAAATACACATGAAATATATAATATGTGGAGTATAAATATCCTAAATAAGGCTACAAATAGTGGATGCATTGGTAGTTGAGGTGAGGAACTTGCAAGTAGGGTTACAAGCCATGGAGTTAACTCAAAGAAGAGAGATAATTAGAGGTTATTAAAGTTAAAGAGAAGATGAAATAGAATAAGTTATATAATAAGGATAGGAAGGTATAGTGGAAGAAAGGTTCATAAGAGTAGTGATAGGAGTGACATCAAATCCCAAGTTAGATATGCCAATGTATGAGGATAGTCTCAATGTTCAAGAACTAATTGATTGGATCATAGTTATGGATAAATATTTTTATTATGAAGAGGTGAATGAGGAAAATAATGTGAATTTTTTAGTGATAATTTTGAAGGTTCATTCATCCCTATGGTGGGATGGAATACAAAAATCAAGAAGAAGAAGGGGTAAAGAAAATATATGGTCATGGAATAGAATGGTGGCCAAGATAAAAGGAAAATTCATGCCTAAATACTACCAAAAAAAATTGTTTAGGAGGTTAAAAAAATATAATTAAAAGGACATGACATTGAAATAGTACACATAAGAATTTCAAAAACTATCAGATCAGGACACATAAAGGAGGATGCAAAAAAGGTTTCTAGGTACATTAATGGACTAAAGTTTAGTATTTAAGATGAGATCAACATTTTATCACCAAGAATAATAGAGAAGGCATATCAAGATAAATTTAAGGAAAAGGAAATTTTTTCTAAAATTCAAACCCAACAAAATAGAGGTAGAGGTAGGAGCTATAGAGGTAGAGGTTAGAAATAAGGAAGAGGATATCCAGGCAATATAAATCAATGTCAAAGTCATAGTAAAAAAGCTAGCAGTAGTTCTAAAAGTTCAAGTTAATCTAGTAGAAGTTGTTATGGATAAAAATTTGGAATATCATATAGTAGAGGACTAGGATACAATGGGTTTACTGGAAAGTTCTTCAAATGTAACAAGTTTGTAGGACATAGATCATACAAGAGTTCATAAGACATTCAAACTAGTATCTCTTGGAGTGAAAGTAGGAATCAAGTGGTTCAACAAGAATAGGAAAGTGTAGACTCATTTCCAAACTATGTAGAAGAACCTAAAATAAGAGATGCTTTACTGATGAGGATTGTTATTTTAAAGACAATCCATGAGGATAAAGAACCATCACAAAGGAAGACATTGTTTAAGACCATGTGAAAAATCAAAGGTAAATGTTGTAAGGTCATAGTTGATAATGGTATTATGGATAATATTGTATCTTCCATGATGGTAGATAATCTAGGATTATAAATCAAAGAACATCCAAATCCTTACAAAGTCTCTTGGATTCAAAACAATCATCAAGTCTTAGTTCGTAAGCAATGTCATGCAAATTTGTAGATTGGTGGGTATAAAGATATAATTTTATGTGATGTGATTCTTATTGATGTGTGAATTATCATCCTTGGTAGACCATGGAATTATTATATAATATCTATGCATGATGGTAGACACAATACATACACCATTGAGAAGGATGGCATCAATCATACACTAAGCTCATTAAAGGATAGTCAAGCATGGAAAGAGGTACAGTCTAGTGTGATGATGTTTTATGAGAAGGAATATGTGCCAAAAGGAACTAGTTAAAGCATTGAAGGAAAGAGTGTGTCAACTAAGAACAAGTTCTAAGAGGAAGAAGTTTTAGTACAAGTTTCCATATAAATGAAAGAAGATGATATAGCAATTGACATGCATTATGAGGCATTAATTATAGGCAACAAAGAGTTGTTACAATCAACCCAACATGATGAGGTGAGTGACACATTAATTGAGCTTCAATAAATGAATTATATAGTTATAAATAATTCATATTTGTCATATGAAACTTAGTTATTATCAAAGGAGCACTTGAAAATGTTTTGTGGAGACTTGTATCATAAATTTTCTTTGATAAGGAGTGTGGGGTATTTGGAAAGTTTTGTTAAGAAGATAAGCATATTGAGAGAACTTGTGACTGACCAAATAGAGAATGAAAAATAGATATAGATAAAGGAAGTAATTTAAGACATTCATGGTACTATATATGAGAAGATAACACAAAAATAAATAATGCAAGAGGCAACAAATCCAAGCACAGAAAGGACAACCATGAGAGTGCAAGAGTGTGGATTTTTAGAATATAAGAATGAGGTTGTTATGTTTAACTTGTGTGTTATATGTGTAATTTTTTGTATGATAAAAACAAGATACTAAGATAATTAGGTTGGAGATCAATATTTATAAAGGTAACCTCAAAGGAAGAACCATTGTAGCCTTAGTCAAAAAATAAGAAGGTCTAAGTTCCACTCATAGGTCTTGGGATCCAAGAGGATATGAAGTTGAATAGATGAAGTGAAAAAGAGAGAGAGATAATAAGGATAAGGTCAATACAAACTCATTTTAACTTTCATGGAAGGTTCTTTTCTTGCACCTCAGTAGTGTGATGTGGGAGCATCATTACCTGGCTTGTGTTTGTTTAGGAAATTTTTTGTTTGATCAAGTGTCTAGGGGTCATATAGTTTTTTTAGGGTGTTTTAAGGGTTTTATGAGTAAAATTACACACTTTATAATATTATCAATGTGTCTAAGTGTTCTTATGGAGGTTAGATTTCAAAATTGGCATTTTCTTGCCAATTTCAATAATTTAATTTTTTTAATTTGAGAGGCTAATTAGGAGTTTTGTGTGTGATTGAGGGAGGATTAATTATTGACATTATTAATGAGAAATTATTGAATACACCATGGTTATTAGATCATATATGTATTGCAAAACAAAATGGATGTATGTGCTTAATGTCTAACTAACCTTCTAGTGACCATTAGAAGGTACAAAGGTAGTTAAAATAGTTTTAGGATTCATAAAATGTGTTAGTTTTTCATTAAATATAATTAATTCATGTGTTAATGTGTTCAAGTTCCAATAAAACAATAATGTAATTCCTCATATTTTCTAAAAGGTGATTGAGACCCTGTTTCTTACATGTGTGCATTGGAGTATGATTGTGTATGAGTGATCAATTAAGAAAGACTCAATAAAGACATAATTATAAGGATTTTTATGTAGTTGGTAAGTTTAAAACATTATTTCAAAAATTCCTTTAATCATTTTTTTAATTGACATCAAATCCTTTTGTGAAGATTCAATTAGCAGTTTTTGTATTCCATGTATTTTGTGTGAACAATGTTTGAGTTTGTATCAAGAGGTGGAAAGACCCTATGGAAGTTAATTAATACACATATGAGTTTGTAAGATATTTTTTTTCCATGTTATTAAGGTTATTATATGGATTCAACTCATTTGCATGTATGTTTCATATGGCAAGTGCTCAAACCCTATAGTAGTATGTGTTTGCACACACAATTAGACCAAAAACTTGAGTTATTTGTTAAACAAAGGCATCATGATGGAGATACAATGATTGAGAAAGGTTTAGGGTGATTATATAGACCATAAATTTTTTTCATATTATCTTGAAACTTAATTTAAAGTCTAAAACTATAATTTTCTCCCTCTCAAGTCTCTGCAGACTGTTTGTATTAGGGTTTCGAGATCAAATCTCGTTTATGAGGAGTTTCCATCGATATAAACTCAAAAAAATTATAATTTTATATAAGTGAGTATATATTAAATGATTTTAAATTATTTTACTATTAAAATATGGAGGCATATGATTATAGATAATGGTGTATGAAGAGTGGTGAAAGAGGGGTAAAAAAGGCCTAATTAAGCCTAGATAGAGCCTTGAAAGGATAGAAAATTGAATTTTAAGAATAGTTAAGGCAATAAAATTTATATAGGAATATATTTATATATAGGGTGTCATAAAATACACTTATTTTATCAAAATAAATATATACCCATATGTACCATTGGAAAAAGCTAAAAAAGGCTATAAGGAAGCCTATCATAGTAAAAAGTGAGTGTAAGTTGTAAGAGATGTACTGAGAGGTTTTATGAGTTGGATAAGGGATAAAATAGGAATAAAACGAGCATGAATATTAATACTAGATCCATAAAACATAGTGAAACCCTAAACCCTGTAATTAACAAGTTTTCTTATGAGTTTTTATCAAGGATTTGGCACATTGAAACAAGAGACAAGTGTGAGTCATTTAGAGTTTTCCTCTGCATCAACTATCATATGATTTATTATAAGATATATTTGTAATTTTGGTTCATAAGTCTCATAAAAATATTTATTCTATTTCATATAACCTATAAAAATTATTTACCATTTATTAAAAAAATATCAATTTTGACTTATTCTCTACAAACATGACTTGTGCATACATATTTGACTCTTGTTCATATTCTCTACTAACCCTTCACCTACATATGGAATTTGTATTATAAACTTTATATAATTCATATATAGTATCACCATTTTTTATGTATATATTATCTATTATACTAATAATATAATCTCTATCTTCCAAATAATTATATCATTTTATTATAAATTATTAGAAATAGTCAAACACTCTTGGTTAATAGCAATGTTTACCTTCACTAGTAGTTTCCTAGGGTCATCAAACAAATATTTTTCAAATTAAAATTATTCCTTTTGGTTAATCAACATATTTTACATTTTTGTTATAGAGGGAAATTTACCAAAGAGGTATATATATATATATATAATACAATCCTAAGGCTATTCCTATCTAGATCCCACTTAAAAAACTACATGTCCATTAAGGAATTCATCTACACATCCTTGAAAACTATCCAAAAGTTTACAAATATGAAAAATACATATAGGAATATTACAAAAATGATGTATAAACACCTAAATAAAGGTAAAATTTTTATATTTTCAAGTGTCAAAAGCCAAAGAATTGCATTGCATTATAATAGATCACTATTGAACACACATATATGTTGGTGGGATAACTATTTAGTTTGAGCCCTTTTTAGCATATTACCATGTAGTTAAATCTCAACCAATAAATGGGGTGTGGTTTATATTTTCCAACCCATCAGTATAACCCATTTTATAGGCCAAGAAAGTGTCAAAGAGGGAATTAAGGTTTCCATGTAAAGGAAGACAAAATATGAATATACACACAAAAAAGAGGGCATGAAACCACTCAAAAAATACATTGACAATTAGGCACAAAGATATATGGTATAATAAAATAATAAAAATGTAAATGATATTTAAGATATATATTATACATATCCAGTCACCATAGATGTTTGATAATTAATGGTAGTCTACTAAAATATTTTGATAGTTGATCCCTTGAGCTGAGTTATGTTAGATCCATTGCAGAATGCTTATAATGATTGTTCATAGATATAAAATTTAACATAACATAAAAAATATAATTACACTATCCTTTTGTCATTTTATAAATACAAAGCTCAATATCAATCTACTTTTTACATTTAGATCTACATAATGAATGATATATCTTATGTAAGCCAAATTTTCATGGGGTTCAACTTTTTTATATCACTAAATCCAAACTAAGTTAGAACATTCTAGTTAACCTCACTATTATTTTGAGCACATAAAACACTAGGTTTACATTAGGGTTTAATTATAACTTATTAGGGTTTCATATGTATGCATTAAGATTTCAAATATGATTTCTAATTTCCCATTATTCACAAAATAAATAAAAACATGGCTATAATGGATATACATAATCTATATTTCATTCAAGCTATGATTGTCATAATTACATGTTTCATCTTTGACATATGATGTAATATATTTCACAACCATGTAATCAAATGGGTAAAATTTATGCACAATAAAACTAAGACCAAAAATAATGATGAAGAATTCTTAGCTCTCCTTAGTAACTAATATGGTCTAAATATCCAATATAAGATTATTTAAATTACCTCTTGACATAAAATGGAATGTATGAATCTATTCACTACTCCTTTCCACATATCCCAAGATAATGATATCTACCATACCACCCCCATTATTTTCCCTAAGCTTATATTTGATTATATAGTCCATGTTATCACAATAAGAAGAGGCAAGGTGCCCAATCTTATGTGGAATAATGTATGTTGTCAAAATATCCCTTCTCATCCCACTCAAAAAATTCTAGTCAATCCAAATAAAGGATAAAATATCATCGATCAACCTAAAATACTCAATATAATAACTCCATAATAAAGTTACTCAAGAGGTCAACTATATACAAGGATATTTTATACGCAACACTATGTGATATAAATTTACCAAATGATGAAGACAATTATTAATTTACATCCATTTCCAATGAATATTAGTGAATACATTATTTATTTTGAGAAGTAATATTTTGCTACTCAACATAATATAGATGAAAATCTTCCATTGTTCATTCAAGTGAAAGTATTAAATAATGGAGTCAAGCGTGTCTTGGTAGATAATGCATACAAATTGAATATTTTAAATCTCAATTTATAAAAACATTAGATATCAATATGGACTCTATTCACATATAAAATAATAATACCATAGGTTTTGATAATATCCCTCTCCATGTTGGAGGATCAATTACCTTGTATGTGATAATGGGCCCAAAGATGATCTATACTATGTTTCATGTGATTCTAAATCATTTGCATTATAATATACTCATAGTTAGAGCCTGGATTCATGCAATGGAATATGTACCATATAAAATTCATCATTTTTAAAACATTTATGCACAAGGGATGCTTTTAAAAATGGATATCTAATTTACCACATATATGATAAAGAAGAACTATTGATCATGTAATTTGAAAAACATGTTATGCATAGGTCCTATTTTTTCTTAATATTTTTTGTTTTGTTAAAAAAATTTAACATGAATTATGTGAAGTGTAGATTTATAATATGGCATCGAATGAATGAAAAAATTCATATTGTGACTCTAATGATAAATTTATGAATTATGGATATAGGATCTCATGAATCATAATCATCTTTCTCTTTATTTTTCCATGGAGCTTATGCATGCTTATTAAACTTTATTAAATTATATATGAGGGTTCATGATCTATATTTGAATATATTAACATTATAATTGTCTTCTAATCATTGAAATTTTGGATCTCAATTTTTCATCATGTCCAATTTTCATTGTATTTTAGTCATAGAGGAATTCAATAAACTTATTTCCAATGTCAGCTAGAGCTTGCATCTATTCTAACCATTTTTTTTCCAAGTGTATAAAAATATTTATCTATAATCCACGTATAAAATATAAACATATCCACAAATTTTGGCTCAAAATCAATTGGAAATGTAATATGTCATATTGATCCATCATAATGTAGAGTGTGTTTTAATTCATCAATCTAATGACCCAACTATTGTAAAACTAGAATGTTCTATTTATTCCTCCTATTTTATATAAATTTTAATATATTGATGATAAATTAACTCAATGTATGCACCTAAATATTTAATGTGTCATTTCATGGATGCTTGTACTCTATATGTTGCTTGTTATTTTATTAACGCTTATTAGACTTCACAATTGGTGGTATTTGATGTACTTGTAACACTATGATGATCCATTCATATTTAAATTTAAGAACATTTTATTGTAACACTACAAAAATATCTATTTTGTTCACAATTATTATATGATAATTATAAAATTATTTATCCTATTTATGTGATTATCAACACACATATCTATGCCAATTGATAGTCAAAGCCATTAACTACTTATCAAGTAATATATGTAATATAAATTTTGGTTTATATTGTACACTAGTAATTTATAATTCAATAACATGTGGTATATATCTAAGTTATATGTTGTTTACTAAAATATTCATAAACATATGGTATTCACATTTGACACATCATTCAATGTGTTTTTCCTCTTGTGGTCTAGTCATACTAGACCTCACAAAATATTGTCTCAATTGAGAGATTAATGTGAAAGGTTTTTTAATGAGAGTTTATTATATAAAAATTATTTAACTTTACATATAATTGAGTGCTTGGAATATTTTATTTTTAAATATCTAATTTAATATTTCTTACCATGTTTGAATTATCTTGGCACTATCTTTGGTCAATGGTTGTAAAATTTGGATGATAAAAGTACTTGTCTATGTTTTTTGGAAATTAACTATCATCATCATCATAATTGTATTCTTCCATTAATATCTGATAAATATTATTTGAATTTATTAATAAGGTAAGATATGGTATATTCTCATTTCACGTGTTAGGATTATGATGTGTATCTTTTATTATTTATTGATTTAATGATGTACTTGGAGTTTTATATTTTTAATTAGATTTTATTGAATCACCAACTTCATATTCATGTATTATTTATGGTTGTATGATTATTTATGGACATATTATTATGTAATAAAAAACATTAGATTTTGGAATCACTAGGTTGTGCTACTTTGTAATATTTAAAAGGTTGATTATCCATAGGACATGTGTGCAAACAACCCTTATGCACAAAATTTTAAGCATTGATTAATTTTAGATAGTACATATTACATTGTGTATAAAAATACAATTAATCATTAAGTGATTGATAATATTTATTCTTAACATCCCTACCCTTACTTGGTCTAATCACCATTTCGCTAACTCTCAATTTATAAGAGATTCTTCACTATTTTGTACACATTTAAAATATCATACATACATCCCTATTTTAGTTAAGTTTATCCTTATATAACACATAGGTTCAATTCATACCTATTCCAATAGTATCTAGTCTTCTAAAGTTTACACTCACTAGATAGTGTCCCATTGTGGCCTTGTCCCCTATTTCAACCTTGCCTTCAATGCTTGAACAATCAATTTTTATAATTGAGAAGTTTCACAAAGGATATTCCGCATGTTTGGTAAATTTAATTTGTAAAACTATTATAAATATTATTATATAAAAACACATAAATTCTATTCATTATACCCCCATTGAATCTCTCTAGGAAAATCACTACATACTAAGTACAAACTCCTCAACATTCTAATAGTCAATAACCAAGTCTAAATAATGTTTTATTTCAGGACAAGGACATATTTTATCAAGATTTTTAGTGAATTCTCTATCTAAAATAATTTTATTTACATCACCACATATCACAAAATCACTCTATGATGGAGAACTACATTGGAGTAAGGCCCATTTGGGCTATGTAGACAATGTTCAATTAAAATGGGTTTATGAGGCCAACTTAGTTATCCTTACTAACCAATTTTTATTCCCACTAGTTATATAATTTATATATAATGCATGTGTAGTAATATAGTTTGATAATTACAAGTCTTATGTATGACATAGTGACATACAAACATATACATTCAAACTTCAAAAATAGTCACGTAGGCTTAGATCTAAAAATTAGGAATAAAGTTAACTAATATGCAGCCAATGCACATCCTTATCTACCTCCCAAGGACTTGTCCTAATAAACTATGAATTACTATTTTGAGATAAAATTATTTTTGAAGGTTTTTATATGCAATTACCACTTGAAGAAAGTTCACACAATTAGATCTATTACCATTTTGAGAGGCACTCTCTAACCCTAGCTTAATTTACTAATTTAGTAAGTCCATGATTATAATAAATTATGTAGTTTAATGTAGATTATTGTATTTTACTATCAAATCAGTACATATCAGAATTTATATTTTAATAATTTAATTTCATATGGCCTAAGATATCTTAAATTAAAAGATTTAAACATTCTAGGAACCTGCTATTTTTAGGGCATTTCTTGTTGTTTTTCCTTGATTTTTGTAATAGAATTTCTCTAAAATTTCTATAAATTCCTGACGCTAAAAGAAAAAAATCTTCATCCTTGGATAGTATCTGACATAAAATAATTCAATCTCTTTGACCTTGGATTAAATCTGACACTGAAGATATTGTCTTGTTACCTTGGATCATTCTGACATAGATTATCTTTATTTCAACCTCAAGTTGAAATTTTATTGATTTATGAATACAAAAAATATTTCTCCTTTATTTTCAATTTATTTTTCATTTGATTTTGCTTCTTTTAAAAAAATTATTCAAGAAAATTTCAAACTACTTAGTGATTATCATGAAGGGCTATACATGTGGTGTATTATATATAGACATCATGGTGTGAGGGGTTTACCCCAATACTCATATCCATAATAAAACACTAAACATAAAGTTTAGACTCCATATACCTCATAGTATATCATAAATTCTAAGGGTCCCTTATTTATACTAAGAGGAATCTTCTATTATCCATATGATTTGTGTTACACCAAAGAGGAGCATATCACCCAAGGAAGTTGTTCTCATCTTACCCTATAAACTAGGGTTAGTGGACTACAAATATGGTTCTACCTCTATAGTTATTGATTTAAAACATAAGGCTAAAACTAATAAATGAATGAGCATGTATATCTAAGAGCCTAAAAACCATTTAAATCCTTGTCTAGATCACCCTCATACCTTGATTTTTCATGTATTTATTCATAGACATTAACATTACTTGATTTACATTATATTGTATTCATATTAATTAACATTGTTTAACTCATGGTGAATCACATTTATAATGGATTCAATGAATGAAAGTATCTTTCATATGTTACATATGATTATGAATTTTCTTGTAAAATATTCTCCCACTCTCCAAGATGCTATTTTTTTTAATTTCTGGTGAACATTATTGTAAAAGGGTTAAACATTATGGTAAACTCATTAATTTTAGAATATCTCTCATTATTTTCCCTTGATTTTTGGTATAGGATTTCTTTCAAATTTATGTAAATCCCTGATAATGAAGAAAAATTGTCTTCAACCTTACATGATATCTGACACAAAATAATTAAATATCTTCAACCTTGGATTAAATATGACATTGAATAAATTATCGTGTCACCTAGGATCATTCCTACACATAATGTATTTATTTCAACCTTCAAGTTAAAATTTTCCTAAATTTTTAATTAAAAAATCATTCACCTTTATTGTTTATTTACTTTTTATTGTTTTAAAAATTATGTTATGGAATTTTTAACACTAATTAGTGATTATCTTGAATGGATATGTGGTGTTATATTTATATACATCATAGTGTGAGGGGTTTACACCAATACTAATAGTCATAATATGATATTAAACATAGAGTTTAGTTTCCCCATACCTCATGGTATATTGGAAACACCTAGGGTTCCTTTTTATACTAATGAAAGTCCTCTATTATCTATTTGATTTGTGGTGCACCCAATAAGAGCATATCACCCAAGGAAGTTACTCTCAAATTACCCTCAAAACTAAATTTAGTGGACTACAAACATGGATATACCTATGTGGTAAGTGATTTTAAACATTTGGTTGACACTAATCAATTAAAGATCAAGTATATCTGAGAGCATAAAAAATATTCAAACCCTTGAATAAATCACCTTCATACCTTGATGTTTTCTTGTATTCTATTCATATACATTAGCATTAATTGATTTAATTTATACTTTATCATAGTCATTAGAATTTATTAATTCATAGCTCATCATATTTATAATATATTCAATGAATGAAAGTCTCTTTCATATGTTACATGGGATTATGCATTTTCTTATAAAATATTCTCCTACTCTCCAAGATGTCATTTATTTCATTTGTACATGATTAAAATATGATAATGTTCCAAATATTAATTTAGATCAATTTCCATTTCATTGAACTATTTTTTTATAACATTCTTAGATCATGGGGGAAAGCTTTTAAAAATCTTTGCAATGTTCATCACATATCCACATGGTTAAAATTCAATAATGTCCAAACTCAAGATCTTCTTCTTTCAAATAGTTACAACATAATATCACAAGGTATACCACATTTATTCAACACTTCTATATACTTCAAAATATATGGATTTATATTTACATATTTATAAAAGTATAAGTATACCATTAGGCAATGATTGAGAAAGTATGCTCAAGGAATTACTCAACATCTTACTCCTTATACTAAAAAAGGGTATATACATCTTGGATATAAAGTCATGGTCTATAGTCATGGACTAATTCAAGTCAAGCTATATTCAAGGATCATTTTTATTACTGCTCATTATCCCAATATCCAATCTAAAAATACTTGGAACAAAAGAAAGTGTGCATTACCAATTACATCACACAAGGAATTTTATTTACTTACTTTATAGCCTATTGAGGGATGCATAATGGATATTATCTAAGAATATTATATAAAATAATATGATGATGACCCAATTTATGATATAAAATTACAATAATATTTTTACGAGCATCCCAGAAAGGTTGATTCATTATTATATGTGTCTAGAGATGAACATAATAAGAGCACCCAAGTTAGTACTTCCAATGTTATTAATTATATTATTATATCTATTAAAATTAATAATTACATATCACTATCTATTCATTTGGGTGAATCACTTGGTCTCCAAAATATATCCATGTATATGCCTGCTCATGCTACTTACACTTCACCTATTTCATCTTCCAATACTATTCTAGAGCATACCATCCTTAAATTACAAGATAATTTAGCCCCCATTGATAAATCCATTTCTCATGATATAATTTACATGGACTGATTTTCCTTTTTAATTAACCATTTTCCACCACAAATTGCATCTTATACATTACCAATTAGATTTGTTTCTCCTAAGCTTTCTTATTATGAAGGCAAAGGTGATCCTAAATGACATTTGCAAGTCTTTCATGTAGCCTGTATAGATAATGTATAAAAAATTAAATTTTTGACAAATATTTTTAAAATAAGTCTAAAAGAGTAAGCTATTAGATGATTCTATGATATTCCTCTTCAATCAGTGAAGAATTTTAATCCTTTGGAAAATCAATTTTTGACATAATTTTTTATCAACATTGGGGAAAACTTATCATATATTCAAATTCAAAATCTCAAACAAGGGTCTAATGAAAAAATAAGTGAATGTTTGGTAAGGTAAGATAATATACTTTCCAATATGACAAAGCAAATGGATGATAATCAAATTTAAGATATTTTTACATAAAGCTTTCTCTTTCCTGTTCAATAGTCTATTTTGTTCAATAAGTTAAAATCATTTGGTGAAATATGTCACATAATCAAATAAAATAAAATAAATTTGTTTACTCTAAAAATTCTCAAGTATGTCTCAATTATTGCTTCCATTTCATATGTCATGTTTTAAAGCAAGACAATTTATAAGGGCAGACTATTGGGACTAGGTAATGCACAAGGAAATTAGAAAATATATTATAAAGATGGACAAATATTTCAAAATGAGGTAAAGTTTTATTTTTAAATAATTAAAAAGTTAAATACATTATAATATTTCACAAGGTAGTTCCACTACAAGACCCAACTAAATCTCAACCCCTAAACCAACTAACTTACTAACTAGTAAAACTAGCTTACTAATAAATAATAAGCTAATTCACTAATGGGGGTGTCATATAAATTGAAGCATGCCATAAATAAATTTTTTTAAATACAAAAACTAAAGTACTAATGATTTAGATAACCTGAATCAATAACCCCCTTGATCTAAAAAGGGGTATAGAAGATGAGAGTTATGACTATGAAGTCATCATTTTTTTTTGCTATGCCTATAACTAACACACTGTACATGATGACACTAATCAATCGATGACACTTCTAATAATTCCACCCTATAATTTATGGCATGAATGATAAACATAATTAAGGTATGCTCATCTGCTTTGACCATTATATACCATACTATACTAGAACATGGTCAAGGCCTACTGAACCACATCAATCCACATAAGGTATCACATAGAAACTCATCTAAGTGACTATTCAATATTGTGTATGAAACATATTCTTAATTACAAAAAATTCTAGAAGACCTTTTCTCAACATTATGGTGTTAAAAACTCTTATGCTAACTTTTACAATCACTGACGATTGATTGAAAGCCATGTAATATCTTCCTTCCCTATAAGGTGAGAGGTGAGAAACCCTTACAATAAAAAACCAAATAAAAATTACTATGTTTACTCCTCATCATGAATATCAATGAAATAAAGAAAAAAAAAATTGAGATTGGAAGCCACAAAAACAAAAAAAAACAAAAAAATACTACCATAAATGATATTCAAGGATTTGACCCAAACTCTTAGTGAGTAGCTAAATAGAGAAAGGGAATTGTCATCTAACCTCCAGTGGTTCCTCCAACCTCAATTATGACACTTATATTTTTTTAATTAGAAAGATCCTAATGGACCTATAACAGATAATATAGTTTTTATGGAAATATTTAGGAATAATATAAATATCAAAAGCATGCAATTAAATGAAAAACTTTGTCATAGTTAAGGTGTCAATTTCCATTGAAAATTCACCCTTATACATGAATTTTCAATAAATTTGTCACAAAAAAATATAAATAAGCTTCAAATCTTAAATTTGACCATTATAATGGGTCTAGAATGTCTAAAAACCTAGATATTGACTATCACATGACCACCTTCATAAAAAAGAGTAAATAGATACAAAAGTCATAAAAAAATGTCATAAGTGTCGAAAGTTACACAAATTATATGTATATCTAATTAAAAAAACTCATTTTTAATGTTGGAAGCACATCCACTGAGGGGGGGGGGTGAAGTAGTGAGTTTTTAAAAATTTCTTCTAATTATTTGGTTTTTTAGTCAAACATCAATATGAAATCCATAGAGCAATCAAATCACTGCAAAGAACATAAAGACATAACACATGATCTATGTGGGAAACCCTTAAAAGGGAAAAAATCCAAAAATGATAAATACATGGACTACTTATCCTAAATTATATAGGCAATGAGTCAACAAAATTGTTGTCACTCATTCACCTTGAGACACCAACCCCAAATTATCAAGCACCAACTTGATAAAAATATTTAGCAAGCATTAACTTGCTAAGAAGCACCAACTCCTTTATTTGTAGACACTCTATAGGAAGCTTCAATCCCCCTTGCCAAGAATCAACTTAGATACTTCATATTATCCACCTTTCTTAGTTGCTTATATCAACAGATGATGGTATAATTATGCTTTCTCTCTGCTTATCAACCTCACATTTATTTTGCTATTTTTCTACTTATCAATCAAATAGACACATTAGGCTCTCTATATTTCTATTATTTATTTTTAAAGACTCTATCATCTCTTTCTTATATGCTCATATCTTTTTAGTTATTTATATATGAATCATTTAATGATTCCATATTCACACCTCTCTAGCCCTTTGTTCATCAACAAACCTCTGCTTTGCTCCTTAGCAAATTTATATATTCATCTTTTTCAAAAAAATTCAAAAAGACAATTTGATATTGGTTATATACAAGAGGTTCATCAACAACCTATTGAAGTTTGTCTAAAAAAACTCTATAGTCAGTTATCTAATGATTTATTATCTTTTAAAATCATAATTAACATTAGCTTATATAAAATCTCACTCACAAAGGTCAACTTGAGTGAAATGAAGCTGAAATAAACCAAGCAATCATTAGAATACATTTAGTTTCAATTTGATGAAGTCTATAATAGTCTTGATGTAGTCATAATAACTCTGATGTAGTCCATAACACATCTGATGCAACCTATATCAAACCTAATTTGATTCATATAAATCTTGATGAAATTTATAGCAAGCTTGATGTAATCTGTAACAAGCTTGATGCAGTCTGTAACTACTTTAATGTAGTTTGTAGAAACTCTAATGTAATTTTTAGCATGCCTGATGTAATCCATAACAAACCTAATATAATCCATAGAAAACATAATGTAATCTATAAAAAAAAATGATGTAATTCATAGAAAAATTGATGTAATTTGTATCAAACTTGATGTAATATGTAGAAAACATGATGTAATCCATATAAAACCTGATGTAATCCATATCAAACCTAATGTAATATGTATCTACTTAGAGATATTCCTTGAGATTAATGACCATATTCTTTACTACATAGCAAACCCTTTGACATCATTGACAATATCTCAACAAACTCCCCCTTTGTCATTGATGGCAAACCTTTACAAGATAATGACCTGAGCATATTTTATCATTCAATGAACATACCTTTACACTAGAATATGACCTTAGTTTACTCTATCAACTATCTCTAATACTAGAATATTTCTCCTTGAAAATAGTCATCTTGCTAATTCTCCCCCTAGCTTACAAATTCTCACCCATTGACACCAATGGCAAAGGATTGCACAACCAAAAATATATTTGATCCCAAATTGTTTCTTATTCATAACTAATGATATACATCTTTATTTTCCTGATGATAATTTCATAAAATCCTCCTCAAAAAATTTCCAGATACTACTCACTACCACTTGAACATCTTTTTATTGTCATAGACTCTTGACTTTTGATCCTTGGAGATGAAAGTTACCCAAAGGTTAGCTCCCACTCAGTCTATAACTTTCTTAGTGACTAACATAAGAAGGAATTACTCCCAATTTTTTCCTTAAGAACTCAAATGTTGCCCTTAGAATAGGTTTTATAAAAATGTTTGCAACTTATTCTTCTATGGTTACATACTCTAGTTGAGCAATATGATTGACTACTTACTCCCTTAAAAATGATACTTGATTGGAATATGCTTAGTCTTGGAATGCATGAGTAGATTCTTATAGATCTTAATGACACTGGTATTATCACAAAATATAGAAATTAGACTATTATTCTTAATTTTAAGGTCACTCAATATTTGTTTCATCCATAAAATCCATGTGCAACATGATGCTACTACTATGTACTCAACTTTAGTTGTGGACAAGGAAATTGATAGTTGTTTCTTACTCAACTATGACACAAGAATCTTTCTAAGAAATAATGCACCACCACTTGTACTCTTTTTGGCATCAATGCTACCTACTCAATCTACATTAGTATATGTTGTTAAAGTGAAATCCTTACATTTTGAGTACCATAAACCAAAGTCTATAGTACCTTTGAGATATCTGAATATCTCCTTGACTGCTTGTAAGTGGGACACTTTTTGTTTTGCCTAAAATATGGCCACTAGACCTACTACCTACATGATATCAAGTCTTGATGTAGTAGTGTACTTCTAATCATAGATCTATACAAGGTCTAATTTACTTCTAATGACTTATCTTCTTGACTCAACTTGTAGTTTGTTGTCATTACAATACTTACTAATTTACAGTCTTCCATATCAAACTTCTTCAACATTTCCTTAATGTACTTAGCTTGAAAAATTAAGATTCCCTTATCTAGTTGAACTACTTGCAATATATAAAAAAATGATAGTTCGCCTAATATAAATATCTCAAATTCTTGTTGCATTATTTCTATGAACTACTTAGACATCTTATCATAGTCATTACCAAAAATAATATCATCAACATACATAACTATGATTAATTGATGCTCACTTTCTATTTTTATGTAAAGATCATATCAACAACAAAGGACTATTTTGAATAATTTGGTCTTATACATTCTAAAGTGTAGTGGAGAAATTTTTCTCCAAAAATAATTTTCTTATATTTCAAATAAATTGGACTATTTCAAACCATTTGGGCATAGATAATTTTGAATTAATTAGACTATTTTGAATAATTTAGACTTATACCCACTAAAGTGAAGTGGAGAAAATTTTCTCCACAAATAAATTTTCTATATTACAAATAAATTGGAGTGTTTCAAATGTATTGGGCATAGATCATTTCAAATAAATTGGGATATTTTTAATACTATGGACTTATACCCACTAAAGTGGAGTGAAGAGAGTCTCTCTAAAAATAAATTTTTTATATTCAAAACAAATTGGATTGTTTCAAAGCATTTGGACATAGATCATTTTGAATAAATTGGGTTATTTTGAATAATTTAGTCTTATACCTATAAAGTGGAGTGATTTAAGAAGAATTTTGCCAAAAATTAATTTTGAAATATTCTAAGTAAATTGGACTATTCTAAACCATTTGAGCATAGATCATTTCAATTAAATTGGGTTATTTTAAATAATTTGAATTTATACTCACTAAAGTGGAGTGGAGAATATTTTCTCTATAAATATGTTTTCTATATTCCAAATAAATTAAATTATTTCAAAGCATTTGAGAGCAAATCATTTTGAACAGATTGGACTATTTCAAACTGTGGCACCCTTATGGGCTTTTAGATTTGTCATTGATCCTTTGAAGTAGCTTTCATTTCTGGAACATGTGGCACCCTTTTACTAGCCAAATTATGGATGAAAACATAATAAGCAATTATTTCATCTATGTAATAAAATATCTAATGAGAATTGTTTATTGTCCATTGGGAAGATCTTCATGAGTAAATGTCAATGTAATAATGGATCAACTTGGGGAATTTATAGATAAAACTATGGAGTAACCAATTTTAATGGGATTATATTTGAAACTTGGACCCAATTCAATACTTTCAAGGAATCTCCAATTATAAATCAAATTACACTTAACTAGATCAAAGTAATTCTAAATTAGAATTGATTAATTTGAAATTAACTGAACTATATTTGAAATAATTTAAAATTGATTTGTATGAAATTTATGATAATATTTATTACTAAAATTATAGTTTATAATAAATAAATACACTTGAAAGAATCATAATATGGTGAATTTACATCTTTCTAAACACTAGTTCACAATTGCTAGCATGAATTTTTTGCTTTCTCCAAAAAATGTGATGATAGACATCATTTTGATTCTCTAATCCTTTTCATCATTTCAACTTTGATTTCTAGTATATCTACTTGATGTAGCATAACTCATTTTCAATTTTTGATTTGTGATGCAATTCTAAGAATTATAATCAACGAATAACATGTTGGCAACTAAAAAATCATCTCCAAAGGTCCCTCTAAAAATAAATTCATCGAATTTCTTTATGTTTATATTAAATGTATTAGAATATCTTTTCCCCAAAACATGAAATTTGA
Organism: Torreya grandis; assembly: GCA_037957365.1. NCBI lineage: Eukaryota > Viridiplantae > Streptophyta > Pinopsida > Cupressales > Taxaceae > Torreya > Torreya grandis. The sequence continues at coordinate 39,444 of JARHVA010004217.1, forward strand.
ACTTGTGTAACCCATGGCTTGAATGAGTATCCTCAAACGATTGTCCTCCATCATTGATCAAATGCTAACATGAGAAAAAAGATTGTAGTGCCACCTTAAAAATTTCTTTGGAATGATCTTGAATGCATTATGACATATTTTATATATTATAATCTTGTTTTTTCCCATATCATTCATTTTCATATCTTTTGTTTTGTGTGCAACAAATAATAAGTCATCTAACCCCAAAATCAATAGCTTTTTAGAAGTCAGTTTTGGATCTTCCTTTGAAATGTTTGCAATTTATTAAAAAAGAAATGAATCATTTATTAAAAATATTATATTATAATAAATATAACATATAAATTTTATAATATTTTTTTTTACATGTTATTAGATTGGTCGTTGATGCAATTTTGATTTGCATTTCTTATTGTAGCATAAAAATATAATGCATTTCATTTGATTCATTTTTTTTTTTTTTTTTTGCATTTCCTTAAATCTTTTAAAGATTTATATAAACACATAAAAATAAATACATGCTTAGGAACATTGTGACTATAATTATTATACATAAATGTACCATTTCTATTGCTAGTTTTGTAACATACATATGCTTATAAATGTTCATATAGAATTCTTATAACTTGACCATAACTTTATCATATTCTCAGACAATCCTATTTTTCCATAACTCATTTCTCATAGATGTTAATAGGAAGTTAACATTGATCAACCAACATCTATATTTTTACAGTAATGAAAGTATTAATTGTTCTTATGCATACCAATACATATTTATATTTTTATATAGCCCATCAGAGCAAACAAAATAGGATTTAATCTTCTAAATTGAAGTTCACTATCACTAAATTCAAATGAATATACACCTTAATAGTTGAAAACCCTTCATATACTTCTAATAAGACACATCAAATTAAAAACTATTTAAATCAATTGAAATATGATTGTTTCTAACACAATATACTTTATTGTTTTTTATTGATAAAGAACACATGGATAGTCGAAATCAACATTTATTGTATTGAAGACATAGTATAACACATATTGTGTTATTTTAAAATGGGTAAATTAAACATGTAAACAAAATTTTAATGGATAAATTAAACATATAAAAAAAAAATTAATGGGTAAATACAACCACATTCAAGTCTACACATCAATAAAATGAACCCACACTTCAAAATCCCAAGCTCATGCAAGTTTATATTTTATTATCTTCTACAATCTCCTGTCCATGAAGAAAAATTCAATTGTAATGTGTTTAAATAAATAAAGATAATAATATATTCTAGACTTGTATGAAATTGTATAATTATACATTTATTAAAAGTGGTTTTCACCTTCTTTTAGCCTTTTTGTAGTTTGTATAGGTGCACACTTTCGTTGAACCTTTGTTTCTTTATTCCATGCAAGGTAATAAATAATGTAGTAACTAAAAATTCTTGTCAGTATTTGATTTGATATTTATATTTTAAAAATGTTCTTAATGTATATTTTTACCTTATGTTATTTTTATGGAGGCACCAACCTACAGAGCTATTTCATGGATTGTTGTGTTGGAGACATAAAGTTCTAGAGTTGCATTGTGAACTATTTTAAGTAAGACATAAATAGATGAAGAAATATTCTATCAGTATTATGAATTGTTTATAAATGAAAAATTATACAACTAAAAAAATATTCATGATCTTATCTTACCTTATTCAACTTATAATGTGTCATGTTCATTGATATGACTTTTCATTATTATTGTTTCTTCACTTGCATGAAATACAATTAGTGCTACACACCAAAAGATTACTAAGTTATTAGGTTTGAAAAATAAAGCATACACATTTAAATATTGTTAAGATGTTATATTTGGAAAATGAAGCATGACCATAAAATAAATTAAACATGTTATGCACCTAGTAATGATTGAAGTGGTTATTCTTGTATTGATTACTCTAAATTTGTCAAACAATTTTGAAATTGAACATTAAAAATTATTAGTTCTTCAGTTTCTACTATGCAAGATAAATTTCTTTGTAATTTTGTACAAGCATACACCAATCCAACTCTTGTATATACCCCTAGAACATCACATGTATCCAAATCATTAAAAGTAGAGACAAGTCTCTCCCAAAAGATGTTATCTAGTTCATTTTTGAATGGCCTTCCTTTTTGTGTGAACCAATCATTTAAAATGTTGGTATGTCTTTGTAGATGTCAAAACCTTCCTTAAATCTACTTTTTGTGAATGGAGGATGAAATATTGTAGCTAAAAACTAGTGGGATATTTAAAAAAATAGATACCTATAATATGAGTCTAATTAAATCCATTACTATCTGGACCCCATAGTATGACACTTGTTTCTTTCATGGAATGGAAATCACCAACATGTAGATTCTTGAAAGAGGTCTGAATGCCAAAAAAATGTTCTAGTTTGTGGATGATGATTACATTAAAGGCCCAAAAAATAAATTTATCAATCAATGCTTGAATAAATGGGTGAAGATGTTCTTCCTTAAAAATTTGAATGATATTCAAAAGATCAATAATTATCAAATAAGTGTTTAGACCAAGAATGAACATTTCACTAAAATCTTCTAAAATAGATGGCCAAAGACTTGGGGGCCTATAATGACAACTGAATCTTTCTATATCTATTTTAATAATACATATTATATAATTATTTTTATATTTTTTCAATATGCTTAATGAATTTTGAGATAATGCTTCCCAGCGTTTTTTATTTTTTGAAATACCTTCATTCAGGACACAAATTGTCAAACCTTTTCATAGAAATTGTATAATGCTCCATTACCTTTTTAGGTGTGATTATTTTTTTTGGTGTTAGTGTAAAATAATGGTTGTTTAAATAATCTAAATTTTTTGATAATATGTTACTTTCTAGCTTCACCTTTTTGCACCAAGTATCCATGCTGTTGTACCTAGGGGTTTTCAAGAAGGAAATAGACCATTTTTCCAATAAATTTTCTAGTTTTATTTTTTCTTTATTTAAAAGACCTTGAATATTTATAATTAATGTTGTGCCAATTAGATTTAAATCTTATTTATCTGAACAAGGTAAAGCACTACTTTCAAACAAATCAAATGCCTTATCAAAACAATCCCAAATAGGCTATTCGATGAAAAGAAGTCATTTTCTCTCTGACAGTTGTTATGTTGAACAATTCATTTATGTGAGCAAGTGTCTATTTTGTTCATGTATTTTTTTCATATTTTTTTCCATGTTTCAATATTATTCCAACCTCTCAATTGGATAATGTTACGTGAAAATAAAACTCTTTCTATAAATGAATCCTTATAAATTATTTCATTGGCTTCATTATATTGGTTACATATTTTGTGCATAATATGTAACGGAGTACAAGTTTTTATAAATATTTACCTTATAATATAACATTTACTTCTCAATGATAGTGAACTATATTCCTCCTTTGAAATAATTATCTATTGTGTTGTAATTATGTGTTGGTCATCTGCAATTTTAAATCTTACAATTTTTTTCTCCATCATATCTTCTAGGACTTCCTTTGATTCAATAATACATTGAGGGTTGCTTGAATCAAAAGGAATTAACAAAGCATCCTTATTTATAACCTTATTATGTTTTAAAAATGAATTAATATATCATTCACCCCTCTTTCATGTAGATTTATTATTTTGATATTAGTGGCTTCCAATTCATAAAGCTCTATAGGAATGTTCAAGGAGTAACTGCTAGAGGAAATATACCATTCAGAGAATTCATTATGTGTTTGATCAAAATTTTATGTCAAAAAAAGTGTTATAACATTTTTTTCAATCTTATTTTTCTCCACTAGTGTGAGTACTTGTATGGCCTCTTTCAAATATCCATAAAAATGTGTTGCCCTTCCTTGTCTTATTTTTTTCAATATTTTTTTGTCATGATTGTAAGGTATCTTAAATACATGTTTACATGGTGTCAAGTAAAAGAAGTTATTTCCCCTTGTTAATTTTTTTCATTCAACATATTTAGTATTCTAATGACCAAATTATCTTTGTCTATAAACCCATACATTTGAAGGTTGTCATATCTATTCAAATGAAACCCAAATGTTTCACAAGAAAGAAAAAAATTATTTTTTGTCAATTTCATTTGACTGGGTGTAAATGTTTTGACATTAGTTATAGCTTGATGGAGAATTCCCTCTTCTCCATTCCATATCTCTAGTTGGAATTGAAGGGCATCTTCAAGTTCATTGTTATCATAGGCAAAGATTATTCCAATCAGAGAAGATTCTTTTCTTGATGTAGTGCTAAAAAAGTATATATCTGCATGCATGTTTGGCGGATTAAATAATTCAAAATACCAATTATCAAGAGGAATTTTTTTTCCACCATAAAATGGAAGATTTTGATGTGGAATTAATTTTAGTTTTGGTAGTTTAAATGGAACTATATCCAAATTTTCTTGGTGTGTGGCCTTCTTCTACCTTTTATCCAAATTCTCTTGGAGTGAGGCCTTCTTTTGCCTTTTAAATGTGGGAATTCCTTTTTTACCTAAAGACATTATATAAATCAATTAAACTAATTTAAATATTGATATTTTATAAAATTCAATTTGTATATTGCATCAGTTCATGAATTTTTTAATTAAGTAGTGATTAATTATATATCAACAAATATTAATTCTAAACTACAATACAAAATACATATTAAATCTTTGTAATATATACACTAACTCAAACTAAAACTAATAAGGTATGACCAAATCAAAAATAAATTATATGTGTACCAGTCAATATATTCTGATCGGTAAAGGAATTCACAAACATTTTTTTCAAAGGAGAAAGATGAGGGGGGGCATGTTTCTAATATGTGTCAAAATGCCCATCAACAGTTACCTTCAAGGTATCTCCTAGGAGATACCTTTCAATCATGCACAAAAGTTAATTTTTATTACAAGAAATCCCATAGGAGACACCTTCATGTTAACCATGATGGTATTACAAGTTTATTTTAAGGCCCTTGAAATAATATCTTAGTAGACACCTCTAAGGATGGTGTCATATATTCAAAGGGATGTTGAATGTATTTCCTAGTATAACTTTTTTTCACCTTGAAAGAACTACTATTTGATAACTTGATAACTTGAAGGGCCTTTTAGTACTTGGGGGAGCATGCATTTTAGGTCTTCCTGTGCACATGATCTTTCTACCTTAGTTTAGTTTAACAATTTTCCCTATTATGTTAATATTTTTAGATCTAAATAATTACCTTGTTGTAGCTCTAAAATTTTCCTTTACCTTGATGGTCCTTTTAATATCTTCAAGGTATCTCTTAGGAAATACCTTTAAGTTACCCATGAAGGTATTATAAGCCCCTTGAAGGAATATCCTATTAGATACCTCAAGATTTAACTTGTCCAGTATTATTGAGGTTTGTAATATCTTTAAGGTATCTCTTAGGAGATACCTTAAAGTTACCCATGAAGAAATCTCCTAGTGGATACTATTGATGCCTAAAATTATTTTTCTCAGTGAATAGTTTCCTATGGAAAGTTCTATAGATGTGGGACAAAATTACAATCTATGAAGCAACCTTTGGGATTTTAGAAGCCAACTCTTTGAATTAATTAGGGGTGAAAAGGGGAAAGAGGAAATGTAAATATAACTAAAACTAAACTAAGGCAATGTGTTGATATTTTTAAAGTATCTACTCTAAAATTACATAAAATAGTTTAAACCCTTAAGACATTATAGACAATTAAAATAGAACATGCATGATTTAAATCTTTTAATATGAATAAGGGTCAATACTATAGAAGTAGAAAATAGAAATAACAAACAATAATGGATTTCACTCAAATTGACACAAAACACCACATCTTCTTCATTGTTGGGTGGAGAATAGAATATATAAGGACAAAAATCATATTATAAAATAGCCAATCCTTCCCACAAGGGGCACCTACTAAGGTCATAAAATGAAAATAAATAATTACTACTATTTATATTCCAAAACTAATTATGACAATGGTTTCTCTCTGATAACAATAAGAATAGTTTCTATTATCTAATGTCCCCACCCTTTTACAAAAGAAATGAGCCCTAAATATATAGGCACAATGGCCTCATGAGGAAATGACACTTGGAATATGGAACTTACACTCATGATGAAGCCATTCAATTGAGTGGATAGCTTTAGTTCATGAGTGTAGTTGGTCTTCAAAATACCAAATATGGTGCAACTGCACCAACTCAAGATTCCCAAAATACTTAGAAAAATCACTATGGTAATGTGTTTCTCCATCTATAATTACTTTAAAATTATTATTATAAATTGGGGCCACTTCCCTTGACCAATAACATGCCTTTTATTTAAATAACTCCCTTCTTTCCTGAGGAGTGCCATGATAACACATGCCATTAGTACAAGGGATCAAGACTTAGAAAAAAATGAATAAGGGGAACCTAAGAAATAGGAGGTCGATACACCACCTACCAAAATTCACTAATCACATCCATGATGAAAAAGGATAATTACCCTAAAACTTCAAAACATGGATTACAATCCATAGATACCTTGAGATTGAACTTGCCTAATGTTATTGAGGTATATAAGGGATTCAATGAGACACCTTTCAAATAGGAATAAGAGTAGATTTATCCTTCAAGGTATCTTCTAAGAGTAACCTTTGGCCCAAATCTTTGAGTTTTCTTATATCAAACTTTTCCAAACTGCTTGACTATGTTTGTTTGTGTGTGTGGAACACCTACTCACAATAAACATTGATTTTGAAAACACTTGTCCATGAAGAATCCATATTCAAAGGTAAATCTTGATACCATATGGAATTTATTTTCTACTCTACCCCTCCCCCTATTTTGGAAACTTCCCAAAGTAAAACTTTCTGAAGGAGATAATTTCAAGTCACCCATTAAGATACCTTCATGTTACCCTTAAGGAGATAATTTCATGTCATCTGTTAAGGTATTACAAGGTGCTTGAAGGAGTCTCCTAATAGATACCTCAAGCTTGAACTTGCCCATCTTTATTGTGGTGTAGAAAGGATTCAATGATTAAATAGGTGTTTCAATTAAAGAAGGTATTTAAAAATATATTGATTGTTGTGTATAAGGTTTTCTCTAGATCTTATCAAGAAGTAAAGGTGTCTTAATTCCAATATTCAATGTGAAACCCATCAAAATTTTATATCTCATAAGATCATCAAGAGAGATTTGAATAAGGAAAATATAACATTGCATCATTTTGTATTAAACAAGAATTACACTCAAGAGCTTGCTATACCTTTAAGGAAATACAAGGCCCTTAAAAAGAATCTCCAAGGAGATACTTCAAAGGGATTTGTCATACATTGAAGGTAATGTTGAAAATATCTCCTAAGAGACACCTTAAACATACACATGAGTGGAATTTTCCTTGACCCTGAAGTCACTACTTGGCGATAACTTAAAGGACCTTTCTAAGACTTAGTTTTATTCAAAGAAATTATATTCAGGATTTGGATTTTGAACATTTTGATTGGGCCCTATTATTATATTTTGGTATTTGGGTTTTTTGTTTAAAAATTTTATCTGATGAATTTTGGCATTTGGAATTTTTATTTGGGACTTTTGGTCTTTGAAATTTTTATTCAAGACATTTGGTCTTCAGACTTTTTTGTTCATAGTTTTCAAATCAGACATTTTGTGTGAACAAATGTTCTGAATGACTTGTATTTTGTCAATGGTTTTACTCTTTGGGTTTTTTGTATCAACCTTTATTTTTAAAAATTTTATTTGGATATTTTTTAGGCTCGATCAGAACACAAAACTTGACTCTCAATTCCTGACTACCAAAAGCCCGCTACACTTGGACAATAAATCACAATACTTCTTGATACTTGCTAAGGATACCCACCAACTAAACTAACTAGATTTGAACTATGCACAAAGTATGAAACATGTAAATGTTAGAAACTTATAATGCATGAACTATAATTGAATGTTAAAGGCTATATACATGGCATGCAGTCATTGATGTCTTTATTAATCTCAAATGAATTTTAACTCAATATCTATCCTATGCAAAAAAATGCCTAGCTACCTATGAGACTATTGTAAGTAAACAAGCAACTAGCGGAAAGGATAATTTTTCACAAAGCACATAAAAAACTTGAAAACATTATAGATAATTGTAATGGAATCTTCATCTAAGGAATTCAGGGGAACACTTTTGCCATCACCATTTTCTTTTAAGGACTCAACTAAATTTAAAGACATAGTTTATGATGTCACAATTTTTAACAAGTATGGAAAATACTATAAATTATGGGATTATATCAATTCTATTGACATATTTTCATTGGATGGAAATCTATCTCCTTCAGAGCAACCATTAAGGTGATGTTATGCATCAACCTTATCTAAGACTTATTCTTTGAAGGCAAGGCTATGAATGTAATATCCCTTCGGATACCAAAACAAAGGTCTGAATTGCTTATCTATATTTCTACAAAATATATTCAAATTGATAAATAAATTATAGTATAATCTCTTATTTATTTGCTCATATGTTTACAATAGAGGACCTCTATCAGGTATACAATGAATATTGAAAATACGACCTTAATAAGCTGAGTATTTAGCAAACTGGGAAATAAATTTGGCTTTGGTACATCTCAGCCTACTGTGTAAAAACACAGTCACCATCGTCGGTTGATATACTACCGATGTCGGTCACTATGGGTCCTTCTCTACGGACGTCAGTCTTTAGTCGACCGATGTCGGTCACTAGAGATCTTTGCCTGCCGATGTCAGTGTCTGAGCGAATCTATTGAAGCTTATAGATTTTTCATGGATCTGTACGGACTTTGTACGACTGCCAATATAGCTCAACCTATATGCTTGATCCTGATCTGAAGAACTATGGGCTAATACAAAGATCTATATCTAGATAATTCTTGAATCAAAAACCAAAATAACGAAATACCTATAACCCTTGTGATACCTTCTGTATGAAGTTATCTCTCAAACTTGTAAACCCCTATGATAACTTTTGTATAAAGTTATCTCTCAATTTGGCAATAGATCGACTGATCTCTCACAACCTCTGAATCGCACACAATGAAGAGTTGACATTCTTCAATGCAAATGGAATCCTGGAACCCTTGGGTCAGTCTTCACAGAAGAATTTCTTAACAAGAATCAATATCAATAATCAATCATCAATGCATGAATACAAACTCTCTCCCATGAGAAACCCTTATACCCTCCAAAGGTGTGCTTGCTAAAATTAGACTTCCTTAAATTATACTTAGGGCTTCTTAAATTAGAATTAGGGCCTTAAAATTAGACCAAAATATTAATAATTAATAATTAATTAATATTTAATTAAAATTAGACCAAATAATTAATATTTGATTAAATCAATTAAATATTAATTTCTCCCTTAATTCATGTCCGAAAGAGCCCAAATGAAAGCCAAGCCCAACTCCATCAAGACCCTCTATCCATCCCATCAGCCTATGAGGGTCGCATAATAGGCTAACAATCAACTCTAGACATGTCAACTAAAAAGGGGACATGACAATCTGCCCCTTCTAAATTTGCTTGCCCTCAAGCAATCGTTGAGTGATAAACCAATCAATTCCCACCTAGATCCCAAATGTAGTCATGATCTTCACCACTGTCAATCAACACGAACTCCAGGCCATGTCCATCACAACTCTCATCTAATGGCATCACATCATCCCTAGTACCATCCCAACATCCAATCCAAGAACGGAAATCATCTAGCAACTCAAGTGAACTCCTCACCTAAATAATATCCGAATCTAGAATGTGAATGCTAGACATACTCATATCATCATCAACATGTGACCCGCATGTAATAGAAAGCTGAGTCCCTACTACATGTGCTAACTCCTGAACTGAACTCACCTCAAGACAAAGCTCATCCACATGTCTCCCCTGTGTTGGTGCCAATGTGCACTCGGTAGTGCACTCTCCCATATCATGTGGTATGAGTCTCTCCATCTGATGAAAAAACATATTTTTGAAGTTGCTGCTCCGTATAGCCTTAAGAATATGTGTCTTCCCACCAACATCAAAATGAACCTCCATGTCCTTAAGACGAAGAATGACTTCCTCAAGGGAATGAAGCCACTTCATACCTAAGACTAAGTCTATGTCCCCCATGTTCACCACATAATAATTAGCATTGAACTCATAGTTGTTCAATTGCAATGGGAGGTCTCTAATCATCTACTCACACCTAAGAGTGTGACCATCGACCACCTTAACTTTAATGCCCTCAAAATCTTTGGTAGTGAGTCCATGCTTCTCCAAAAATCTAGTATCTATAAAATTATGTGTGGCTCCTGTATCAAGAAGGGTGATGACCTTCTGTCCTGCCAAAACTCCATGGAGTCTAAATGAATCATTTGACTGAATGCTAGATAGACATGCCTCCTGTATGTGTAGCTCTAAATCTGCCTCTACCTTAGGTTCCTCAAGACTATCCTATTGTTCAAAATCTTTTGATTTTGAATCCTCATAATACGCCCACATCACACGATTTGCCTTGCCCTTAGGCCTCAAAGGACAGTCGTGGTTGGCATCATATGGACCTTTGCAGTAGAAGCAAAGCCTTTTCCTATGTAGATTGTTAAGAGCATCTCGATCCAAAGGTGGTGTTGTTGGGTTGGCCTTTGAATCATTCTTAACACCTGATGTATCTTTGTTGAAATCTAATCCCTCTCTATCTCCGTTGGAGCACTTATGGTCCCTGGATGAAGAAGTACCTCTAGAGTTAAATCTACTAGATGGCGCTACCATCTCCATGTTACGCACCTTATTCATAGCTACCTGTAATGAAGGAGGATCAAAGCCTTTGATCCAACCTCTCAATGGTTCTTTCAATCCCTCCATGAAGAGTTCTACAAGTCACCACTCTGAAATGTTAGGAACCATGACTGATAACTTCTGGAAGTCACCAATGTAAGACTCTAGACTGCCACTCTGGCATAACTGTGCCAACTCTCTAAAATAGGATTCCGGATCCTTCCTATCAAAATGCTCTACCTACCTATCCATAAACTCTTGGTAAGATGTGATCCGATCCTGATGGAGTGTCACCATCCCGTGGTGCCACCAATCATGAGCTACTCCCTCAAGATGTAGTGTCGCATATCTGATAGCATCTTCCTTAGCCATCGGTCACAATGTGAGAAATGTATCAAGCTTACTAACCCAGGCCTGTGTTGTCACCTTACCACTACCATCAAACATTGCTAGTGTGAGCCTACTCGTAGCATGCTTCAAATCATTGTTCTGGGGTCTTGGTCTCCCATTCTGTCGACCTTGGTAATGTTGTTTCCTTTGTGTGATGAATCAGTCAAAAGTAATCATCTCCCTGACCACAGGTGGTAATAATTCCCACTTGTCATTCATTGCCATAAGTGTGTCTGTAAATGACTCCTCATGCTCCTCACCTACTATCACCTCCTCGGCCTCCTGTCTCACAAAGGTAGGCCTAGTAGGCCTGTTAGCTATATGAGAAGTAGTCCTAAGGGCTCTCTATGATCTTGCATCACTCCTGACATCATCACGATGTGGGGAATGTCTCCTCAGAGTACCCAATCTTGACAGTGCTGCTGCTAACTGCTGTAATACTTTGTTATTCTACCTTTGCCCTTCTCGTAGTTCTCTACGAGTAAGTAAAACCTCTACATCATCTTGATCTCTAGGATAGTGAGGAATATGAGACCTGTCAATATCGTCACCCATGTCTTTCAGCTGCTGTTCTAAAACTTGAGTGCCTTCAAGCAAAGCTCTACTGCGCATGAAATACCTGTGTGGTCCCAACTCTTATGGCTGCATAAGATTGTCAACCCCTCAGGATGGTAGGATTTAGCTTTGATACCACTGTAATGTCCCTTACTTAGGGGCTCCTTTTCTTAAGCAAAAGCTCTAATACCACTGTAATATCCCTTTGGATACCAAAATAAAGCTCTAAATTGCTTATCTGTATTTCTACAAAATATCTTCAAATTGATAAATAAATCACAGTATAATCTCTTATTTGTTTGCTCATATGCTTAGAATAGAGGACCTCTGTCAGGTATACAATGAATATTAAAAATACGGCCTTAATAAGCTAAGTATTTAGCAAATTGGGAAATAAATTTGGATCTGGTATGTCTCAGCTTGCTTTGTAAAAACACAATTGCCGTCGTCGGTTGATATACTGCCGACGTCGGTCACTATGGGTCCTCCTCTGTCAACGTCGGTCTTCAGTCGGCCGATGTCGATCACTGGAGATCTCTGCCTGTCGATGTCAGTGTCTGAGCAGATCTGCTGAAGATTATGAATTTTTCACGGATCTGTACGGACTTCGTACGGCCGCCAATATAGCTCAACCTGTATGCTTGATCATGATCTAAAGAACTATGGGCTAATACAAAGATCTATATCTGGTTAATTCTTGAATCAAAACCCAAAATAAAGAAATACCTGTAACCCTTGTGATAGCTTCTGTATGAAGTTATCTCTCAAACTTGTAAACCCTTGTGATAACTTCTATATGAAATTATCTCTCAATCTGGCAATAGATCGGTTGATCTCTCACAACCTCTAAATCGCACACAATGAAGAGTTGACGTTCTTCAATGTAAATGGAATCCTGGAACCCTTGGCTCAGTCTTCATAGAAGAATTTCTTAACAAGAATCAATATCAATAATCAATCATCAATGCATGAATACAAACTCTCTCCCATGAGAAACCCTTATACCCTCCAAAGGTGTGCTTGCTAAAATTAGACTTCCTTAAATTAGACTTAGGGCTTCTTAAATTAGAATTAGGGTCTTAAAATTAGACCAAAATATTAATAATTAATAATTAATTAATATTTAATTAAAATTAGACCAAATAATTAATATTTGATTAAATCAATTAAATATTAATATCTCCCTTAATTCATGTCCGAAAGAGCCCGAACGAAAGCCAATCCTAGCTCCATCAAGACCCTCTATCCATCCCATCAGCCTATGAGGGTCGCATAATAGGCTAACCATCAACTATAAACATGTCAACTAGAAAGGGGACATGACAATGAATGATGTTTTTTAGTACCACATGGGTAGCCAAATGGTTGTAGCATGCATATCAAGAGAAAATTTTTAGAGGTTTTTATCATTACCAACACCAGATGCTTATTTTGACAAACATAGCCTAGTTTCATGAAATTAGGATAATACTATGGAAAAGGTGTTGAATTTATGGCTTCTCCCCAAGGAAACCATGATATACAAAGGAAATAATCCCACTTCAATCAATAAGTTTAGGATGGGAGTGTAGATTGGTATGGCACTATTCAACAGGGGAATGTCCAACATCTATTTCCTCGATTTGGAGTGGGTACCATTGTTTCATATGATGCTAACTAGTGATGCAACATTTGCCATAGGTGAAATTATAAGCTACAAGCTAATAAAATAGATCATTCATAATTACAAGCAACCCATTTTGATGGGCCACTTCTATATGATGTCATATATTTTAGATGCTATAATGGGATTAGTGTATAAAGTCCTTGGCAAGATATAGATCTCGGCTATCAATTGTATCAAAAATTACATTTGTGATCATTTTAAATTTTTACATATTTATGCTTATACCAAGAATATGGTGAGGATTGTTGAGGATGTTTATCCTCAAGTTTGGAAAGCAATATATGGGTCTCTAATGCATAGAGTCAGAGCAAGCATCATGAAGACACTATCTAGAAGAGGTGATTACTTTATATATCTTAACTACACTATTATCATGATTTTTAGGCAGAAGGTTCATCCTTTAAACCTTCTAAAATATGTACTTGATAAATTGGTTGAGCAAGAAATTGTTTTTTAGCACTAGTGGAGTATTGAGGAGGACCTGCTCAAAAATAAGAAGAGCACAGTCTATGGGCACCATATGGTGATTGAAACAATGGTATACATAATGAGAAAGTACTTTGGAGATGTGGTCAGGAAAAGAAAGAGTTATCATTTGAGCATATTATCACATAGGGATTGGGATCCTCAAGGATACATCCAAAAACACATTCAGAGCCTTAGTATACCCTACCAACATGTCAATTATGATTATGAATTTTTATTCATGAACTCACAAAATGATGATGAGGTCTTGCAAAGGGTAAGGGTACTAGTTTGAAGAATGGTCACTTAAGGTTGATTTAATAGGAACCTTTAATCACTATAAAGGAATTACATAATAAAATTCCACTCTTTATAGGATGGACATCCCTAGACTTTTGGAAGGACTAACCCATAAAATAGTCCAAGGAATAAGGAAATCCATCATAGGAGCTTCCTTTCATGTTAAAGGCTATTAATAAGGAACTAGGGGTGAGTGAACTTGATCATAGGGGAGATCTAGGAGACCCCATCAATTTAAATTCATCTAATGAGGAAGAGAAAGGATAATATCCCTGAGCTACCAGTGTGATTGATATTCATGTGGCTACACCCTAAGAACAAGAGTCTACATCTTCAAGGGTAAACACATATGAAGCAACTACCTCAATTCAATAAGGCTCCTCCTCACAACCTAAGAATACTATTTTTTATAAAAGGAAGCCTAGGACTCCCCCCATAGGTAGTCCTACAATAGATCAATCTTAAAGCTTACGTACAATTACCCAAGTAGTAATGAAGGAGGAAGAACAATATTTTGATAAAGAATTAGAGTTGGAGAAAGTACCTTATGTGGAAGACACAATAGGTAAAAAGGATTTATCTATAGAGACCACCTCCTTGCTCTCTTATTTTATTCCTATTTTTGCATTTGTGCTAATTTCATCAATGTATAAAACTCCCAAGGTGGAAGTTGTTACTTCCAATCCTGATGATCCATTAACCACCTCCTCTTTCTTGCACTTTCCCCTACTCACCCCAAGAATTAATAAGGATTCTACCACTATTAATCTACCTTCCACTACCTTTGATCCATATTCCACCACCATGCCATCCACTTCCATCATGGACACTTCGACTATTCATTTTATCATAGTTAGTGTTCCTTTCAGAGGTTTTGCTGGATTCATTCAGACATTTTGTTCATATATTTTACCTAAGTTTTTTATTTAGGATAAAAAAATCTATGAAACTTTTTTGAAGGTCCATGACAGTTTTTTTGAAGGATTCTTTCAAACCCAAAAGGACCCTTGCAACTTTCTTGAAGGGCATTTTATTTTGAAAGTGGACCATTTCCAAAAGTTTAAAGGGCATTTCAAAAAGTCTAAAGGGATGTTTTTCAACAAGCTAAAGGATATTTGTTTCTTCTACCATCTAGTATGAAATACTCATGGATGTAACATAAAACATCTCTCCAGATTCCTTTTATCTGCTCCAAGTTGAAAAAATCTCCACTCTTTTCCAACTACTGCTCCTCAATGTCCATCTTCGGGAATTTACTGTATGCCTCATTAGATATACTGGTCTGCTTAGAGAATTTTATCCCCTCCATTGGAAGCCCCGTAACCTCTGCAATGAATTCCTCTATGAGCTTCACCATGATACCATGGAGTGTTACTCTATCATTGACCCAATTTTTGAAGAATGTCGTCATTATGTGGGGTTTAGATCCATGCAGCTGCTCCAAATAACTCACAACCTTCCCTTTCTAAAGAATCTTCCAAACATCTTGTTTTGCCTTCCAGTCTTCACAATTTTTAGGTTCTTGCTTCCTTGGCTCCCCTTTCATTTTGTAGGCCATACAGTATTCTAGCAACACACTAGCACTAATGACTGAGCAATGAAACTAATTGTTTTCTATTTGAAATGGAGATCGCCTATTTTTAGGCACATGCAAAAACCACTTTGCTATCTCCTGAATGTACCTGTTTAATGAAAGTAATCTATCCACCATGAGGCCACTCCACCAAATCATTAACTTGCTATTTCAGGAAGATCTTTCCCTCCTTTGAATGAATGGCATCATAATTAATAAGTTATTTGAGTTCAACATGATTATTTAATGCATCCTACCATCTCACCTTATGCCCTGTTTGAACAACATGATTAGCTATCTAGTCAGTAACCCCATTGTCTTCACGATAAGTATGGGTTATGGTCACTTTTTCAAATTTTTGAATTAAGACTTTAATTTCCATCACCATTGCCTCAATAGACCATGAAATTGAATTTTTGTTATTTAGGATATTTATGATATTCAAGGAATCACCTTCCAGCCATAATTTGGAAAATTCTGACTCAACAGCTAGGTATAAAGGGCAGCAATAGCTTCAGTAATATGACTATTCAACTTACCAATAGGGATAGCAATAGCATCAATTACATTTCCCACATGATCTCTCAAGACTCCTCCACATCTTGCTCTTCCTGAATTCCCTTTAGCTGCTCCATCAAAGTTTCCTTTGATACATCCACTAGGGGGGACATTCCATTTTACACCTAATCTTGGATTATTAGTTTTCAAATTAGGCCTTTCAGATCTTAAGGGATTATCAATTTGAAAGGTTTGATTAGGATCCCTTTGTGATATAAAATTCTCCTTAATTAATCTAATAATATTCTGACCCAACACCCAACCTGGAAGTTTGGTAGAGAGACAGTAGGATTCCCTTCATGAATTTGGCCAAATGCAAAGCATATGCTATTCTTCAAGTTGATTCATGGATGTATAAGGAAATAATGGGCCTCAAGAAGAGAATGGAAATAATGGAACATAATTAGGAAAATGATCGGAAGAAAATCAATAATTTGGAAATGCAGATGAGAGATATTCCTATCAAACTTAAAGATTATGAGAATAATCTCAGAAATCTCATTAAGGAAAGTAGCATGAAGATGGAGGAGGTTACTTCTAGAATATGTGCTACTACTGAAAACCTTGGAAAATGAGCTAATGAGGAAATAAAATCCTTGGAGGGGCCGAGTAAGAGGACTAGACAGAGCTCGAGGAAGAAAGCAATGCAAGAGGCTACTACATTGGCTGCAATATCCATACAGGATACTGTTGTGATTGGAAAGGAGGTGGCGAAGATGATCCTGGAATTAGAATAATAGGGTCTTTTTGTTCTTTTTGTTCTAGTCCTTTTTGTTGGATGTTTTAACTGGTTCCATAATCTGGTCCTTTATTTTCTTAACGTATTTGAGTTTCCAAGTCTCTATAAAACTTGGGGTCTTTCCTCTTACTTTCTTGTTTTGTGGTTTCAGGTCCCTGTAAAACCTATTTTTGATGCTGCTCTGTAGTAGGTGATAGGTTTGTTTTTCCTGTGGTTCGTTATTGTTATATCCTTCTTCCTTTGTTTCAGGGTTTTGGGGTCCCTTCAAAACCTATTTTTACCTTAATCTAAAAAAAGCTAAAGGATATTTTCATTCTTATAAAAAGAACTTTCCAAAAATTCCACAAAAATTGTCCCTTACAAAAAACCCGAAGGAATTGAGGCCAAGGGACAAGTAGACTATTCCAAAATTTTGAAAGGCACTTCATTATTTTTGAAGGGTAGGTGGCAAAAATCCTTAAGGACCATTCAATAAAGTTGGAAGGACTATTTTAGGGAAGGATTGTTTCAAGGAAAAGGAGACATTTAAAAGGATGAAGGGTTCATTAAAATATTTAAAAGACCATTTTAGAAAGTTTCAAAGGGCAAGTGGACTTTACAAATAATGTCAAAAGGTCACTGGAAAGAAGTCCAAAGGGGTCATTCCCTTCGATAAGTTCTTTTCAAAGGCAAAATGAGGCACTTTTCAAGGAGGAGGACCATTTCCATAATCCTAAAGGGTAATTTTCAAAGGAAAGAATTCCTTCAAAAATATTGTCTAAAGGAAGTTTTAAGAAAGAAAAGGCTTGTCAAAAGGCCCAAAAGATTGAATTACTTTAGACATTTTGTTTGAAGAAATTATTTGAATGAAGAAGTCCATAGAAAAGATGATAAGAAAGGAAGAAGAGTTCAAATGAATTCTTTCAGACAAATTGTCTAAAATAATGCTAAAAACACAAGTACCAAGGATAAGAACTCTGAAGAAATACCTGAAGGAGAGTGATAGCCCATGGAACATCAACTTCAAACTATGAATATAGCTATTAGAGTTTAAAATGAGTTTAGTAGGAACCTGAAAACAAATATGGAAGTGATACATGGTAGAATCCTAAACATATGTGCATAAGCAAATAGAAATAGGTAGGTTGATGGAGTGAGTTGGTATACTATTTCATAGATTGACAAGATAATAAGGAACAACTAGCATCTAAATGAATTTATAACCAATGGACCCATTTATGGCAAAACATAGTTTAGAGCATCTTGATCTTATTGGCATAACTGAAAAGAAAACATCTTATAGAATGTAGTGTGTAACTGTTCCATTCTCAAGTTGACACATGTCTGAATCATTTTTAGACTTCCTTTTGCTCAATCTCTTTTTGAAGGATATATATATGTATTCATTCTATTCATTGAGGAGCCTCTATTGGTTATGATAAAACTCTAGCCAGATTTGTATTGCAACTCTTGAATAAATATACAAGTGATTTCACCATTTTTCACATTGCACTATTGAGTATAAATTTGAATCTTATTGATAATGACTAGTGAAAAGGTTATTTTCTATCATATCAATCTATGGTCACTTACCTATGTGCAAAAAATATGATGTTTTAGGTCTTTGTTAGCATTATTTACTAAGTGTATAAACATCTTAGAAGTGGTATATGTGTATTCTCTTTGTAGAATCATTCATCACCCTCCTAAACATCAAATACCTTCCTGAATATAAATTATGAAATACTGATGCAATAATGTCTTTGTTATGACTTTGTGTGAAACACCCTTGTTTATCTTTAAGTAGTGATTTTAGTCTTAAGAGGACATAAAAAATTGGTGCATCACTGCTTGTTTTCCTAGTTATTTTCCTTCTCCCTTTTCATTCACAATTGTTAGTTTAGAAAGAGTTTCAAGGTTCATCAAGTGGAGATAGCCCTTAATCTAGAGGCGCATCTCAACATAATTATCACCCATAACAAGAGATATGATTCCATTATGCCACTTAGATGAGGAAAATTTAGCATTTCCTTAAGGGTACAAATCCAAGAATTAATAGTTTTTGACATGCCTGGTGGGATACTAAGTCCTAGAATATTGTTCAAGATTGGTGTTGGTCTTGACATGGTTATAGAAAAAGAAACATTGAAATTTATTACTTGGTGAATCCATTAAAGAATTCAAAGTCTTTGGTAATGATAAATCCTTATTTCCATGCCAAAAGTGACCACTAGGTCTACTGCTAAAGGTGTACACTTTGCATTTGTGGAATTACATTCGTATTCCACCAAAAGGTCCAAGTTTTTCAACACTCATCCCTATAAAAGAAAGTTTAAGTTCAAAACTTCTAATTTTGTGTTGCATATTGCTCCTAAAATCTATAGTAATATTCCTAATATGGCTAAAAGATAACCTTATGCCTTTTTGTGGGTCATCTCCCTTACAACTTGCTCAATATGATCAAATTCCAAGAGCTACCCTCAAAAGTGTCCCATCTTTTAGTGGAGATGGTCCTAGTACTACCATTGAGAACATTAGGAATATAGAAATTTTTTGTAATATACATAACATCACTCAATAAAATTAACCATTAGGTTTTTGGCCTTATCTTTCAAATGAAAAGTTTTGGACTAGTATAGGACCCTACTTATAAATTTTATTGGCTCATGGGATGACTTGGGGACCTTATTGACTGATAGGTTTGGGGAAAAGAGTGATCACTTATCTATAGATAATAAATTAACCATAATAAAGAGGGAACCACATGAATTCATGCAGGATTTCAATACTTGGTTGCAAAAAAACTTGGGACATATACCTAATTCTTGTGAGGCTAACTGCAAACTATGCATTTTTGTACTACTTGAAAGCATTGAATAATGGCATTGCCATGATGATTCAGTATATTGGTGGAAACACATTTCTTGATACCTATGAAATAGACATAAATTTTTTAAATTATCTTGTCCATCCAAGAAAGATAGCTCCTAGACCTCTAATGCCATTATTCCCTGATTTGCATTCTCCTAGTCAAAGTGCATTACCCACTTTAACTCCTTTGCCTAGTCAAGAAAAATCTACCATTGCCTCTACCAATGAAATGCATGAAGTCAAAATCCTACTTCAAATATTTACTAATGAATTTGTTGATCTTGAAAGGCAACAAGCCCAAAACTATAGGCCTTATCAGTCCTACAATTAGTTTAAACAAACAAATAGACCTCATTTTCAAGGTAATGCACAAGGACAAGGTCAAATCACCCATGTAAAATCTTATCAAAGTTATAATATTAATGTTCCCTCATCCTCCAAAGCCATTTTTCCCATTAAAAAATATTTTGGTCTAGGAACAACCCAATTCATCTTCTTTTGAACAATGCCAAGAGCATGTTGCTTATGCAAATGAGATGCACAATCAAGGCATGGTAATGCAAGGCAGCCAATGTTTCCAAACTTAAAATTTTGAAGGACATATGAAAGGTGGAATATAAAATGGAAAACAATATATTTATTTTAATCTAAATTAATCATTTGTAGGGTGATTTTTGTGTCATTAATTATGTGGGGAACATAAGCAATTAGAATGCTAGTGTGGCTACCAACACTAGATCAAAGAAAAGGGCCATTGAAGAAGTCCAAAAAACAAATCAAGGACTTGTTTTGAATCATAAATTAGTTAAGATAGGAGGAGGACCTAATTAAGCTCCTAAATCATAATAAAATCACAAGATTCCAAATTTTAGGATAGTTGCTACAAACCTACCTCTACAAACTACATCACAAGGTGAAAATGGTCATAAAGAGAACCCCAAGGTAAGTAATCTTTCCATTAATGTTGTGGAATATATGAATAAGATTAATATGAACATCTCATTATGGGATTATATATAATTAATTAGGTATAAATATGTGATCCAAAAGGAATTACATGGACTGGGTACACAAGCTGGCCCATCTAGAAGTAACAATGTAGTTTTGGTCAATGAAACTCAATCTATAGATGGTTAAGTGAATAAAGATGAGAATAGTATTCCTTTATACCTATCATTATTTATTAGTGATTTCTTGGTTCATAATTACATCATAGATAGTGGATCAAGCACATTAGTTATGCCAAAATGCATAGAAGATAATCTAGGCATCAGATACGAGTCAATGATTGAAGGAGTTTTGTAATTAGACGGATCACTAGCCAAAAATTTGGGGATAGTGAAAGGTTTGAATTTGATACTTAATTATTTTACTACCTTTTAAATTCCTAATGATGTGGTGGTATCATATTTACCTCCCTATTTTAATCTTTTCTTGTCAAGAGACTTTACATCCAAGATAGGTAGATACTTGGTAGCCAACTGGTCATACATGGTGTTTAGAACAAAGTATGGCACTAAGGTGAAGATTGAGTCAAAAATCATTCATAAATATCACTTGTATCCATATTAACCTATGGTATTAAATTTTAATTTTAATATCATTTATGAAGATGAGTTTCACATTGATCAATTTCCATCATCTTCCCTTGAAGGAGTTTTTAATTTGTTCTTAGATGAGTGGGGAGATGACAACTATGTGCATGATCCTTACAATTTTATTGAGGAATATAGTATTGGAGTATATTATATCCATGAAAATTATTATCTCATGTCCAATTTTATGAATTTAAATGAAGATGAGAATGTCTTGTGGTAGCTTTTCTTTGATGGGTCTAGAAGCAAGGTTGGGGCTGGTGGTGGAGCCATGTTAGTTTCACCTTCAAAAGAGAGCTATGTTTCAACTTTAAAATTTCAGTTATCTTTTACTTGTAATGTACCTAAATATGATACCCTCATTAATGGCATAGAGTGGGCAAGGAAAAGAGGTGTCAAAGAATTTGAAGTGTTCGGTGATATCGAACTCATTTTCAATCAAGTTAAAGGGAAGAATTTGACCAAGAACTCCTTACTCAAGTCTGAAAAACATAGAGTTTGGGACCTTATAGAAGACTTCATGGAATTTAATATCACTTATATCTCAAAAGAAGATAACAAAAATGCTTATAGGCTTACATTAATTGGAGCTCAGTTTGATGTTTCAAAAGGCATAAGAGAAGACAAGAATCAACCTCATCTAAAGTTGATTGTGAAACCTTCTATACTAGATAATGTCACTAATTGGTAGGTTTTTGATAGTGATAAGTAGATATCTCTCTTCCTAAAAGAATAAGTTTATTTCTCTACAAATAATCAATCCAAGCTTCAATAATAATATGGAGGGTAGATTGTTCTGCTAAAGTTTAACAAGCTTCAAAAAGGCCTAGTGACTCTTGAAAGCATATTCAATGAGGATGACCAGCTCAAGAAGGAGAAGGTATGTATGTCAACCAAGAAAGATAACTATGAAATGGTATATATCTTCAAGGATAAGTTACTTTCACTTGGAAAGGTATGCACTAGTCAAGAGAAGCATGATTTCATTAAACTATGTAATGAGTTTAGTGATATTTTTGCATGGGAGTATATTGATTTGATAGGTTTTGATCCAAGATTGGATTAACATGCCATAGAGCTAGATGAAAATTCCAAAAACATCAAGTAAAGATAGAGACCAATCAATCCCAAGATTGCTCATGAAAAAATAACTCACTAAGTTGATTGAGTCTATAATCATCTTTCATATCAAGCATTCTTCTTGGCTAGCCAACTTAGTCCCTATTAGAAATAAGAATGGGGGATCAGATTGTGTGTGGAATTTATGGACCTGAATAGAGTATATTTGAGAGATCATTATCCCCTCCCTTCTATGTATTAAATTATACAAGTGGTGGTAAGTAGTGAGAGGTTTTCTCTCCTAGATGGTTATTCTGGGTATAATCAGATTCTAGTAAAAGAAAGTGACTAGTACAAGATATCCTTCACCACCAAATGGGAAACATATGCCTATAATAATATTCCATTTGGATTTTAGAATTCTATAGATACTTTCTAATGTGTAATGGATATGGCTTTCCAAGGACTAATAAATGACATTATATTGGTTTATCTAGATGATGTAATAGTTTTCTCCAAGGACGTAAAAGATCACTTGAAGAATCTAAGGTAGATTTTTTAGAGGTGTAGTGAGTTTTGGATATATATAAACCCAAAGAAGTGTGTATTTTTTTTCATGAAGTCAAACTACTAGGACATATTATTTATAAGAAAGGCTTATCCATTGATCCAAAAAAGGTAAGTGTCATCTTGGCATTGTCTTTACCTAAGCATTAGAAATATTTACAAAGTTTCTTTGGAAAGATAAATTTAATTAAGAGGTTTATTCCATATTTTTATAACTTGGTCAAGAACTTAACTTATATTCTAAGGAAAGATGAGATATCACTTGGACAGGAAGGAGAAAAGAAAGTTTTGAAGAGATCAAGCAAGCCATTACCTAGGCCCCTACTCTTGCAAGTCTAAACTTCACCAAGGATTTCAATTTGTATAATTTTAGGAATGAAGAGGTAATATCTACCATTATCACTCAAGATAAAGAGGAAAATTCGGAACAACCTATTGCCTTTTTTAGTCAAGGTCTAGAAGGATATAAGACAAGATATACATATGTGGAGAAACAAGTACTTTCTATCATAAGGAACTTAAAGAAGTTCAAATATATGTTATCTGATAACAAGATTCACCATTTTTTGCATCATCCTAGTGTGAAATATTTTTTATTGAGAAAATATTTGAGTGAGAAAAGGGTAGGTTGTATCACCAAAGTGATGGAATATGATGTGGAGATCAAAACAACCAAGCTAGTGAAAGGAAAGGGATTGTGTGAGCATCTTGCTTCATACTTTAAAGAGAAAAGGTAGGTTGTTTTAACACTTCATGATGATCCTATAGTAGCTATACCTTTATCCACAAAGATTTAGACACAAGATATGATTCATTGCCTACAAACTGATGAGTGTCCACAAGGTCTCGACAGGGCCAAGAGAAGGTACTTTAGGCTACAATCCATTCCTTATGTGCTAGTTGATGGAGTGCTATTTAAAAAATACTTTTTAGGTGTGATTTTGAGATGCATTTATTTAGATCAAATTGATAAAGTATTACATGAGTTCCATGATGGACCAGCTAGTGGTCACCTTGCTCTGAGGACCACAGTTGCCAAGATAATGAGGGTTGGTTACTTTTGGCCCAGCTTGTTTAAAGACACCCATGCTTGGGTAATAAAATTCCAAAATTGTGCTCTTTTTTATGGAAAAAAAAAAATATCTACTTTTCCTCTTCACCTAATCTAGTTTTAGTAACCCTTCATGTAATGGGTTTTAGATTTCATAAGTTTGATCAATTCTCCTTCTAATGCTGGCCACAAATGGTTGTTAATAGCCACTGATTATTTTACAAGATGGGTGGAAGCTTTATATCTTAAGGAGGAAAATGAAAACTTAGTCCTAGACTTCTATGAAGGCATAATAACTAGATGTGGAGCTCCTTTAATAATCATCTCAGATAATGCATTGGTCTTTCTAGGAGTAAGGACAAGTGAATGGGATTTGAAGCATGGAATCTACCTTAGCACCTCCTCTAATTTCTATCCCTATGGAAATGGAATATCTAAGTCCATAGACAAGAATTTTATTAGGATCATAAAGATAATAATAGAGGAGAATCAAAGGATGTGGCACACCAAGTTAAAGATAACTCTTTAGTCTGATAGGATCACCCCAAAGAGAGCAATTGGGAACTCACCATACACACTTGTGAATGGAAAGGAAGCTAAAATTCCTATTTAACTTGAGCTACTAACCTTAGAACTCACCTATCATTTACAATTTATGGAAAATGATAGTATGGAGGTTAGATTATGTGAGCTAATGGAGCTTAAGGAAATAAGATATCAAACTATGCACACCAAGACTACTCACCAATAACAAACAAAGAAGTATTTTGATAGAAAGTCCATGACAAAGAGTTTCAAGGAAGGAAACATTAACCTAAAATGGGATGAAGATATGACCAAGCCTAGAAAACACACAACATTTTATGCTTTGTGGAGTGGCCCATATGTAATCACATAGTGTAAACAACACAATGCTTTTCAACTTTAAAAGTTAGACAGAGAGGAGCTACATATCTCAATCAATGTGATATATTTAAATCATTATTATTGATATTTATCTTATTTTTGTTGTACATAATTTCCTATTTTTCTTGTGTTCCCTAAGTGCTCATGCACATGTGTGAGTTTGTCCTTGTGTTTGCTTGGTCTTATTGTTGTTTTGTGGTGTGTTTAATTGTGTTTTTATTTTGGCATAATCCTTGCTAGTTATCTTCAAAAATTCCATTAACTCCATACCTAATGGACTATATAGGCTATTGGTCTAATCAGTGTAGCAGCCACACTACCTCTGTGAGTCACCAATTTATTGACCAAATTTTGGTCTTTCAGACCAAAATTGGGCACTTCTATCCATTTAGTCACCTATCCATGTCTTTTTTGTTAGACTCCATAATGAAGCTTTTATTCAAGAGAGGTATCCTATATAAAACTAGTAGCAAATACAGAAGTCTTTCCTTCAAATATTTTATTTTGGTCTTTTGCTAATCTTTTGAGTCTTTTGTTTTGAGTAAGTTTCAATTTATTTTGGGTTTTATTCAAGGAATATTTATTTCAAGTTTTGTTCAAGTGTTCCTTTCAGAGGTTTTGTTGAATTCTTTCAAACTTTTTATCTGAAGCTTTTCCCTAAGTGTTTTATTTTGGACAAATTGTCTGCATAACTTTTTCGAAGGTCCATGACAATTTTTCCAAAGGACTCTTTGAAGCCCAAAAGGACCCTTGCAACTTTCCCAAAGGGCATTTTCTTTGGAAAGAGGACTATTTCCAAAAGTCCAATGGGCATTTTAAAAAGTTTGAAGGGACATTTTTCAACAAGTTGAAGGATATTTTCATTCTTGTAAAGGTTACTTTGCAAAAACTCCATATAAATTTTCCCTTACAAAAAACCTAAAGGAATTGAGGCCAAAGGACAAGTGGACTATTCCAAAATTATAAAAGGCACTTCATTCTTTCTGAAGGGTAGGTGACAAAAATCTTGAAGGACTATTCTAAAAATTTTAAAGGATTGTTTCAAGGAAAAGGAGACATTTAAAAGGCCAAAGGGTTGATTGAATTGTTCAAAAGACCATTTCACAAAGTTCTGAAGGGTAGGTGGACTTCACAAATAATGTCAAAGGGTCACTAGCAAGAAGTCTGAAGGGATTGTTCCCTTTGGGAAGTTCTTTTCAAAGGAAAAATGAGGAACTTTTCAAAGAGAAGGACCATTTCCAAAATCTTGAAGGGAAATTTTCAAAGGAAAGAATTCCTTTTGACTTTTCATCTGAAGGAAGTTTTACAAAGGAAAAGGCTTGTCAAAAGGCCGTAAAGACTGAATTCCTTTAGACATTTTGTTTGAAGATATTAACTGAATGAAGGAGTCCACAAAAAAATTGAGAAGAAAATAAGAAGAGTTCAAATGAATTCTTTTAGATAAATTATCTAAAAGAATGTTGAAAACACAAGTGCTGAGGAAAAGAATTCTAAATAAATACCCGAAGGAGAGTGGCATCCTACAATACATCAACTTCAAACTATGTAATAGCCATTGGAGTTTAAAAAGAGTTTGGTGGGAACTTGAAAACAAATATGGAAGTGACACATGGTATAATCTTGAACATATGTGCACAAGTACATGGAAATAGGTAGGTTGATGGAGTGAGTTGGTATAATATTTCATAGCTCAATAAGCTAATTAGGAAAAACTAGCATCCAAAGAAATTTCCAACCAATGGACCCATTTATGGAAAATGTTGTTTGGAGCATCTTGATCTTATTGGCATAACTAAAAAGAAAAAAACTTATAGAATGCAGGGCAATTATTCCATTCTCAAGTTGACACATGTTTGAATCATTTTTAGACTCCCTTTTGCTCGATCTCTTTTTAAAGGATATATATATGTATTCCTTTTATTCATTAAGGAGCCTCTACTAGTTATGATAAAAATCTACCCAGATTTGTACTGTAACTCTTGAACAAATATACAAGTGATTTTTTCATTTTTCACATTGCACTATTGAGTATAAGTTTGAATCTTGTTGATAATGACTAGTGAAAATGTTATTTTCCAGAATATCAATCTATGGTCACTTACCAATGCACATAAAAGATGATGTTTTAGGTCTATGTTAGCATTCTTTACTAAGTGTATAAACATCTTAGAAGTGGTATATGTGTATTCTATTCATATAATCATTCATCACCCTCCTAAATGTCAAATACCTTCTTGAATATAACTTATGAAATATTGATGCAACAATGTCTTTGTTGTGACTATGTGTGAAACACCTTTGTTTATATTTAAATAGTGGTTTTAGTCTGAAGAGGACATCAAATATTGGTGCATCACTGCTTGTTTTCCTAGTTGTTTTCCTTCTCCCTTTTTATTCATAATTATTAGTTTAGAAATAGTTTCAAGGTGAATCAAGGGGAGATATCCCCTAATATAGAGACTCATCTCAATAAAATTATCACCCACATTAAGAGAGATTATTCCATTATACTACTTGGATGAGGAAAATTGAGTATTTATTCAAGGGTACAAATCTAAGCGTCGACAAAACCATTGTCACTAACTCAGTCAAGTGTAATAAGGCAAAGACATAGGTTATCATAGTCCATCCTCTCCCCCAATATGTAGGTTTGGATTGGTCTAAGATAATTTGGCCTTCCTTACCTAACACAGTTGTCAAGGCAACAAAGAAGCAACAACTAGCTAAGGAAGTTGAAGAAGAAGTTGTGGTCAAAACCATAAAGGAGATAAACCTCAAACTATTGAAAATTATTTCATGGGCCAATGATTTAAGGGTCAAGACATCTCAAATGCCTAGTTTCAAAATAATAGAGATTTAATCTATTACAATGTTGTTTGACAAGCCATCTAGAAGGATTAAGAGGGTAAAGAAGAGGAAGTTGGAAGATGATGTTGGTAGGGAAGGAATTTTTGAAAAGAGACAAGAGGTCATTTTTTTACCAAAAGAAAAACTAGATAATTGGGGTAGTCCCCTTATAATTAAGACTTCATATCTATAGCTAAAGCACATAAGGATGCCATGGTGGTAATTCACGAAGGCACAGAGCTGGCTAGATAAGAAATGGAGGCAAAATTAGAGCAAATAAAAGAATAATAGAAGATAGTGCATATGCTAGCTAGAATTGAAGGTAAAGTCTAAGAGGTAGCATAAAAGTTATATAATTATTTGGAGGAATTAGAGTTTATGTGGGCTAAATTAGCTCCCCATGTTGCTAATACTCACAAATTATTTAATTCTTTAAAATTCAATGAGAATAAATTGAAGATGTTAATTGTTTACACAACTAATAATGCTTCTATCCACCTAAATCTCATGACAACATTAGAGGCATACAATACACTCAACCTGGTGGTTATTAGGATAAAATAGGTTGGGAAATGGGTGACATTAGCTAGGGTTTTGGTCCCCAAATATGAAGAGTGAGAGGCCCTCATTATCCAAATTTTTAATGATTTGAAATTATCTAAAGTAAAAGATACTATAGGGAAGTTGATCAATAATATGAACTTTGATCAACTATTTTAGAAGGCTTTAGATAATTTTAAGCATAGTCTGTAAGGGCTACTATTAGAGGATATAGAATCTGAGTTGAGATTTAATAGGAAGAAGGTGACTAAAGTTGAGAGCTTCAAGATCAACTTCTAGAAGACTAAAGTAGAGCATGCAACGCTAATAAGATAGGTTGGTAGGGTGAATAGACCCCTTCTTTTGAATTTGGATATAATTTAGTAGCAATATGATGTATCACATAAATGTTGGCTTGAGATAGAGGCAAAGAAGAAACAAACTCAACTTACCACTTCTAGTTTTAAGTCAATAGCCATAGTTACAACACCAACTAAATTCCTTGCATCCATAAAAATATCAACATAGCCATGAAGGGTCAAGCTTATGCATGTACATTTCTATAGTGGTGTATATTTATATATTTATAGATTTTTTATAGTTCAAACCATATTGTAAAGTTGCCTATTCATTTTTGTAAAAGCTAACTTACATTATTAATAACTTGAAGATAACTCTATATGGTTTTGTCCATAGTTATAATTGAAATTATAACTATGACATGTAATCTATCTTGCATGTACTTGGAGGATGAGGTGACCCCTTCCCCAAGTCTATTGAAACATATGTAACCCGCAATTTTGAAGGGTTAAAGAATTTTAAATATACAGGAGTAGGAGAAATTTCAGTTGTCAACTTATGTGTTTATGTATTTTCTTTCCAATATTTGTCTAATTAGGCTTATTTCTTTTATTATCTGATTCAATAACTCTTAGTGTACAAAATCTGCAAATGAGTTCTTTCTTGTCTTGATTGATATATGATAGTATTACATGTGCAACACATTGATATATATCACAACACCATTTTGGATATCTACTATAAGATTAATTAAAGGGACTTGTAATAAATTCAATGGTAACTTGAAGGAATTACAAGGCCCTTGATAGAATCTCCTAAGAGATACTTCAAAGGGCATTGCCATACATTGAAGTGAATGTTGAAAGTATCTTGTAATAGATACCTTTAACATGAACAAGTAGAATTTTCCTTTACATGTAAGGTAATACTAAGTAATATTTTGAAGACCCTTGTAATACCTTTAAGGTATCTCCTTGGATATACCTTTAAAACATACATAAAAGTGTATTTCCCCTTCAAGGTATCTCATAAGAGATACATTTCAAATAGGGGCAAGAGTGGATTTTTCCTTCAAGGAATAAGTGTACTTTTCCTTTACATGGAAGGCACTACTTGGTGATATTTTTAAGGCCCTTATAATACCTTCAAGGTATCTCATAGGAGGTACCTTTCAAACATGCACAAGAGTGGATTTCCCCTTCAAGATATCTCCTAGGAGATACCCTTAAAACATGCATAAGAGTGGATTTCTCCTTCAAGGAACAAGTGGAATTTTCTATTACATGGAAGACACTACTAATAGTTATATAAATAAGTGGTATTTGGACAAAAAACTCAAGACCCAAGTATTCTAGGACTTAAATTTGAGTTTTTTACTTTCCCCCCATTCTATAGTGATACTAGGAGTACATTAAATACATAAACAAGTGGAATATCCTATTTTGGCACTATTGGGTGATATTTTGAAGGCCCTTATAATACCTTCAATGTATCTCCTAGGAGATAACTTTAAAACATGCAAAATAGTAGATTTCTTGGAGCTGAGGAAGTTAGAGACAAAATTTTTTAGCCTCTAAGAAGCAAGAGAGCAAGCGAGTGATATGAAGGTCACCTAAAAATAAGCAGTCCATTGTTGATTTGATAAGAGATCATCAAACCTAGGCGTTAACCTGGGAGACTTGGTCCTCAAATATGACCAAAAGGTCAGGAAACTAGGCCAACATGAAAAGTTTAATTCCCTATAGAGGAGCGTATTTTGCATCATTAGGGATAGATAATGTAATGCATTTGATTTGGAGGATGAATAAGGCAATGTGCTAGGCATTTTAGTAAACAAAATTGACTTGAAACATTTCAAATAATTTACCTACCTTCCCCTTGTATATAGTTAGTAAGTTTCCTTTTTTTGTTTTTATTTCCCTTTATTCATTCATTTTATTTTCTTTGTTGTTATTTCCTTTTAAAAAATATATTTTTCTATTATTATTTTAAATAAGTGTCATTGGCACAAGTTGCTTCCATTCCATGCTAGGTGTCCACACCTTGGCCTACTAATAGATTGTTATCTACCCCACTTCCCTTATAATTAATGTCTAAGTGCTCCATATCACATGATTCCCCATAAGGATCATCAAAAATCTCTTATGAGACACTCCTCAAGAGTGTGTACCACCTTTCACATTTATGGGCACCTAATTTCAAAAAGGTTGCATGATGATCATACTAGAAGTATGGGCCTATAAATACCTCTCTCCTCATGTCAAACACTTAAATGCCTTAATAATTTCAAAGACCATTGAGCAATTAAAAAAAGCATATTGATCAAATAGTTTTGAGCCAAGAATTGTAATAAGTATGAGTGGAGTTGATATCCAGTGCCTTTTTTAAGAATAGAGGGAGAATTGTTGAAAAGGGTTATAAGATAGAAACTTCTACATCTTTATCTAGTGGCAAAAGACATCTAAGAAAATAAAGAACCTAAGGATCAAGTAATCACAAAGACCCTCTAACAAGATTTGTTGGGAGAAAATATTATGCTTTCATGCCTGCACAACCAAAGCCTAAAGTACCAAACATTAAGACCATTGCCAAGGGGCACTAAAAGGACCCCTTATTGCTCCTTGATTATGCAGATGGGATATTTTATCCAAAATTGGACAAGAAACCAAAAATAGTAAGGGAGGGTGCCCATTCTCACATGATCAAGAAGATTTAGAATAATAACTCTGAGTCATTCAGGCATAATATTTAGAGCTCCACACTGGCTCAATACATGGTGCCTCTTATGCACCCGTGCCTTGAAATTATTGCCTTATGTGTAGAAAGATATGATTCCAATACTGGTGTCATTATAGATAACCTCCTAATAATGTACATTAGTGTCAATGTAATAATGTAGATGTTATGACTCTCGAGTGACTCCAACATTGGCATATGTATTATAGATATCTCATAGAATGTTTGGGACACCTGTACTCATAATCTTGAGTTCTTAAATTTAGTCATCTAGAAAATCTACACTGAAGTTCCTCCTCTACCATTACTGTCATAGGCTTTACAACACAGGATATGAAGGACACCCTTTTCATGTTAGCATTCATTTTTAGGATGAAATCAGACATTGACATCCATTATTTCAAATTAGGTGTGGTCTCTTTTTTGAAGATAGTAAGCAAAGAGAAATATTACAAGATGGACTTTGTGAGTGTCATTACCACTACCATTCATAATGAGCTAGCGAGTTTATCAGCACAAAATACCTTTAGGTATTCCTCCTTCTTCCTCCACCTAATTATGTACCAAAACTCTAGGTTCTTCTCTTATATTTTAATATCAACACCATTGAAATGGGTACCCATACAAATATGATGATCTCCATATCCACATAGAACCACATCCTATTGGTCACTCAGGATTACCATGAATTTATAGAGTGCTTCTTATCTTCAATTCTCATCAACCTCAGCTAAGAACCCATCATTTCTAAAATTATAGATAGCTAGTTGTTGTGGCTCATTGGTAGCATAACTCTAACTAACATGTTTGTTTTGGGTTTATTGCACATTCATCCAAGTCTATAAATTCAAGGAGGAACCATTCTAGCTTTTTCATTTACTCACAAATAGGACCCTGGCCTTAGAGTTGGCTCATCATCTTGATGTGGTGAACTTAGTTTATGGTATAGGTCATAAAAATAAGACTATGTATGACACCCCCTTTATAAAATGAGGCATCATAGTGGTCAAAAGTTCAAAAGGGTGCCTACTTGAGCTTAGGCTAGCAGAGCTAGGCCTTAACCAAATTAGTGACCAGTGGAACTATGATCTAGTTAGTCACATAGCCTCCTTTAAAAACACTACTCTATTTACTCATGATCCTTAACCATACCTTGAAGAATGAATTTCACCATTGGTTGAGGATGTCAAATATTATATGGATCTATTTGAGATCCTAGACACCCATAAGCCATGGGATTCCTTTTATAAAGTGGTCTAAGATTTTGACCACATGAAGAAAAGAATAAGGGGACTGAGAGCATAGTTATTCAAAGGGGATGGGGAAATGAGAAGATAGATTCCTAGCGTAAATATAGGTATAAAATCAATAAGCCAAGGCCAAAATTTGAAAACATAGACATAGATGAGGCATTCAAAAAACTTTGGGATGAGCACCATGCG
Organism: Torreya grandis; assembly: GCA_037957365.1. Lineage (NCBI taxonomy): Eukaryota > Viridiplantae > Streptophyta > Pinopsida > Cupressales > Taxaceae > Torreya > Torreya grandis. Next base: position 72,404 of record JARHVA010004217.1, read on the forward strand.
ATGGAGGCCTTAAAGAAGGAGAATTCATGGTCAAAAAATTGGAATAATAGGAGGATTCCCCATCAAAATAGGAAGAGGGCACCCCTTTGGAGGAAGAGGAGGACATTATAGCGATTCAAAGGCCCATGACCTAGGCACCTCCCTTTTATCCACACCATACTACCCAAAAATAATAATAGTCTTTTTTAGGGTAATCAAAGGTAGAACCATCATAATCTAGTTTTGAGGCACAAGCTTCTAGCCCTCCATCAGAGCCCCCATAATAGAAGATACACTTTTATCACCCTTTTATCTCCACTTATACTATAGTCTCCACTCCATATTCACCCTATATAATTTCCACTAGGATGGCATCACTCTCCACTACCCAACCAATTACCTCCCTTACACCTTCTCTCACTCCCTCACCCTCATGCACCATATCAAAACCCATAATGGTGCAATTTCCTAACACTCCTCTTCATATCCTCCCACCTTTATCACCTTCCACCCTTACCCTTAACTTACTCATCCCCTAAGGAGCAATATCTACTACTTCACATTAAAAAGTGACCATTCCTTTAGGTCTACCCCATAAATTTCCCTTTGTAGGATAGAATATTCAATCATAACAGTAATTACATCAATATTTGGAAACTACAAGAAAATCTTAGGAGGCCTAGATAGAGAAAATAAAAAGATAGATGGATAATTCCCAGGTGGTGCCTCATATGTAGTCATTATTTGACCCAACACAACAATATCTAATGATTACACACATGACACACCAAGTATTTAATCCCCAAGGATAGATTAATTTTAGGGACTAATCGATACACACAGTCAACCTAAACCTCATACAGGATAAACCCACTAACAAGGTTAATAAAATGGAAGAAACATAAAAGTCCATCACTATAGACTATATCAAGGTGGGCCATCAGTTGGAAAAGGCAAAGATTAAACTCATAAGGGTAAAAACTACCTTCAATTGCCTCAACAAAAAGTCTGAGGCCAAAGACATGAAGCTCATTAAAATGAGGTCCAACCTATAAAGCTTCTAGGTGGAAGTTAAAAAAAGGGCCTAGTTGTGAATTTAAGTTGTTGAACTAGAGACTGAGATAGATGACCTAAAGAAGGAAAATTAGGCCATAAAGAATAAGTTACAAGATAAATAACTAGAGCTCTGAGATACCCACAAGAGTCTCTTGGACTTTATGGGCATGTAGCTATAATTGTAGCAGTAGATACAACATGATTTCTTAGTCAAGGACTAGGAAATATAACAACTAAATAATGACCTCACCTCTTATTCCCAAGTCATATGTGTCCTCCCCATGGTTTAATAATTGTATGTATCTTATTAGGAGATGATAAAAATCATGGACACAAACTTGAATCTAGCACTTGGGTTCATCACTAACTCATAGTAGTTGATCTCACAAGTGAGTACATTCATAGACCAGGTTTCACCTTCATGTCCCCAAAGGTTCAATATTTTTAGTACCTTATCAAGAGTATTTATATCATGATGGACACGATATTTCAAGTAATAAGTTTGGCCAACTTAATGCGGGTGATGGTGAAGGTAAATGATTTTTTTAGCTGCAACAAGGCAACATCAAAATATAAGGTATATTTAGATGCCTTAGATGAAGCAATCTAGGATATGAAGGGGTGCATCAAATAGCTACTCTATTTGGGACTCCCCTCTCCATTCTTTGTGAAAAACACCATCCTCCTAGAATAAAAACTAAAAGAGTTATTGGAGGAGAAACAGAATGACCAGACCATCTTTGAGGCTCTCAATCAAGAACAAAGTATCTCTAAGGTGGAGACTATATTGCAACCTCTCACCTAGCTAAAATTTTAGATGATAACATTAGTAAAAGTTTTGAGTAGCATCTCCTCTAAGTATATTATCAATGTGGATAGAGCCTTCAAATCTCTACAAAAAAATTCTCAACCCATGAAGGAGGAGTGGATGCTTTTAAAGGTTTCTCTTCTGAGGTTGTAAATTTGGTGGGCCTCATCCTTTTTACATGTTTTCCTTGAATGGTCTATGAAACCAAAATTTTTGGGTTCTTCCATCTATAGGTGGATTCCCTTTTAATTCACCAAGAACTATGGATCTTAATCCACATTTTTGAAGTTTTATGATAGCTAGCTTTTATCATGGATATGATTGGTGAGTTTGGTATATGGTATATTGGTCTCCTCTTTCCCATATTCCCTTTGTTAAATTTGGTTGGTATCAGCTCATCCTAATGCTTCCATATGGCATCCAAATTCTCATTATTTATAAAAATATTCCTAGATCACCTAATATTAGTGCTAACTTGACACATGGGAACACGATGCTTATCCAAGGTAAGTTTCTTTTGTCAAAACTTCAAGTAACACCATTGGTTAGGGGGAGTAGAACCCCATATTCTAATAGCATTCCAAAGGTGGTTTTAGAGACATACCCATGTCAACACGCTACTTCTCCTAAGGGACATGGGCATCATAAGGTGTTACAATTACACCATATCTAGGATTTTTAAGACAAACTACACTCATGATTTAAAGCTCCCCAATTAGTTGCAATGACCTCATTGTAGGATGAAGTGCCTGGTTATAAGTGTCTTTCTATAAAGAGTTCATTGTGCCTATATAATAAGGGCTCTTTCCTTTTTGGAAGGTCTAGATCTTGTATAATTGTTTTGGAATAGAGTAGCCATTGCAATAGTTAGTTTTGGAATAGAAGTAACAATAGTTGTTTATTTTTATTTCATGACCTTAACAACTCTCTTTTATAAGAAGGTTGAATATTATATACTATGCCATTTGGGCCTTTTGTATAGTGTTTTTCTACCCATATTGAAGAAGATATTCTATTTTGTGTCAAATTGAGTGAGATGTGTTATTGTCTATTATTTCTTTATTCTACTTATATAGTATTGGTTCTTGTCTGTTGTTTCAAGGAACAAGTGAAAATTTCCTTTACATGGAAGATGCTACTAGGTGATATTTTGAAGGCCCTCATAATACCTTCAAGGTATCTCTTGGGATATACCTTTAAAACATACACAAGAGTGGATTTCCCCTTTAAGGTATCTCCTAGGAGATACCTTTCAAATAGGCACAAGAGTGGATTTATCCTTCAAGGAACAAGTGGAATTTTCCTTTACATGGAAGGCACTACTAGGTGATATTTTGAAGGCCCCTATAATAACTTGAATGTATCTCCTAGGAGATACCTTTTAAACATGCACAAGAGTGTATTTCCACTTTAAGTTATCTCCTAGGAGATATATTTCAAATAGGGATAAGAGTGGATTTCTCCTTCAAGAAATAAGTGCAAGTTTCCTTTACATGAAAGACACTACTAGGTGATATTTTGAAGGCCCCTATAATACCTTAAAGATGTCTCCTAGGATATACCTTTAAAACAAGCACAAAAGTGGATTTCCCCTTCAAGGTATCTCCTAAGAGATACCTTTCAAATAGGCACAAGAGTGGGTTTCTCCTTCAAAGAATAAGTGGAATTTTACTTTACATAGAAGGCAATATTGAATGATATTTTAAAGGCCCATTTAATACCTTAAATGTATCTCATAGTAAATATCTTTAAAACATGTACAAAATTATATTTATCCTTTAATATGTCTCCTAGGAGATACATTTCAAATAGGCACAAGAATGGATTTATCCTTCAAGGAACAAGTGGAAATTTACTTTACATGGAAGGCACTACTCAGTTATATTTTTAAGTCCTTTGTAATAAATTCAAGGTATATTCTCAGAGATATCTTTCAAACATTCACAAGAGTAGATTTCCCATTCAAGTTATCTCCTAAGAGATACCTTTCAAATAGGCACAAAAGTGGATATATCCTTGAAGTAACAAGTGGAATTTTCATTTACACAAAAGACACTACTGTTAGGGTGTGGAGCTAAAAGCTTCAACTATTTGCAGACACAAGAAGAGGATGCTGAAGAACCAGAGGAATCGGCGTCGGTAGTATAACCGAAGTCGGTCACATATAGTGGAGAAGGAAATTGGTGATGGCATGAGGTCGGCCGACGTCGGTAGCACCAGGCAAGTAGGGACCGACGTCGATCACCTGTGTATTCCCAAAACTACTGTTGACGAACAGTCAGTTAAGTGAAGCGAGTGTTTGCATGTCAAATGACTAATTATAGTCACAAGCTGTGTGTCTAATTATTGTAGTTAGATTTCTATTTTGTAAGCATGGGATCTTATTTAAAGACCCATAAGGCATGTATTGTAATTATCAAGAAGGCAAGTAAAAGCATTGAAGCAAGCAAGCTCAAGGAGATCTACAGGTGTAAGGTCAAGGAGATCAACTGAAGCATTCAAGGAGGGATAACAACTCAGGCTATAGATTTGTTGTGTTGAGCAAGAGAGAGAGGGAAGAAGGTCTTGAGGTGTGGCAAGCCTTTGAGGTGGAGGAAGAAGTGGCATCTTCCTTATTGTATTTTCTTCTAGTAATATTTAATACAAGAGTGTGTATTGTCTCTCAAATTCTTTGTTGTCTCAAGTTTCTAGTTACTTTATCATACTCGTATAATTCCATGTTTAATTTCTTATAAGAAAGTAATCAATTGTGCTTTCATTGGATAAGGGGTCACCTAGCAGTTGGTATCAGAGCATATTGATTGTTGTAGGTTCTCCTGACAAGTGGTATCAGAGCTACGGTTTACAGGAAGTAGGTTATTATTTTTTGATTACAGGTCATTCACAGGGTTTTCTGATTGAGTGGGAGTTCAACAATGGCAGAAGAAAGTAAGCTACGAATGGAGAAGTTTAATGGCAAGAATTATCAACATTAGAAGATGCAAATTGAGGACTATCTGTATCAGAAGGATTTGTACTTACCATTGGGTGGGGTTGCATGCAAGCCCACAGATATGAAGGATGAAGAATGGAGTGTTCTTGATCGGAAGGCTCTTAGTTCCATAAGGTTGAGCCTTGCATCGTCTGTGATTTCCAGCTTATCATAGTGCAAGACAATAGAAGAGTTGATAAAGTCCTTGGCAAATTTATACGAAAAGCCCTCGGCTTCTAATAAGGTATATCTTATGAAGCAGCTATTTACTTTGCAAATGTAGGAAGGTGGAACGGTACATACTCATCTCAGTGATTTCCATGGTTTGGTAAACCAATTAGCTTCAGTCAATATTGTTTTTGATGATGAGGTAAAGGCTCTCTTGATTTTATGTTCTTTGCTTGAAAGTTGGGACGATTTGGTTATGGCAGTAAGTAATTCTGCATCTGCCTCTAAAATCTTAAAAGTTGATGATGTTGTGAGTGTGATCTTGAATGAAGAAATACGTAGGAGAAGCACAGGTTAATCATTAGGGAATGCTCTAAGTGCAAAAAGTAGGGGAAGGCAAAGGGAGAAGGTTGAGCAAGGGAAATCAAGGTCGAGAAGGAGATCCGAGTCCAAAGGTATTACCTACTAGTTTTGTGGAAAGAAAGGACATACAAAGGAGTGTTCATTGAGAGATAAAGAGAATCAACATGCAAGTACTCAAGAAGCAAAGGATGTAAATATTGTGGTACAGGATGCTCTCATACTTTCTTTGGATAGTTAGGTAGGATCATGGATTTTAGATTTTGGTTCATCTTTTCATGCATCCCCAAACAGAGATTTGTTTCATGAGTATGAACAGGGAGGCTTTGGAGTGCTCTATTTAGGGGATGGTACGCCTTTTCAGATAGTTGGCAAAGGGAAAGTGCAGCTGAGGTTGTAGATTGACAACACATGGTTGTTGAAGGAGGTCATGCATGTTCCAATTCTGAAGCAGAGTTTAATTTCTATAGGAAGGTTGGGAGATGAGGGATGCACAATAACCCTCACAGCAGACTCTTAGAAGGTTACCAAGGGAGCACTTATTCTAGCAAGAGGTAAGAAAGTAGGTACTCTTTATCTACCTACTTGTATTACTGATTCTACTTCTGGTGTAGATTCAAAGATGTGGTCTAATAGGCTTGGTCACGTGAATAAGAAGGAAATGGACGTTCTTGATTCGAAAGGTATGTGTTCAAATTCAGAAAGCACAGATAGAGTTCATTGCAGAAAAAGGAAATTTGATGCTTTTGATAGGAACAAAGAAGCCTTGGTGTTTATGGAGGAGATGAAGGATAGAGATCAGTCATAGGGGCTGAATAAATCTGAGCAGGACAGCATGGACAGAGGTTTGATCCAAGAAGAGCTCGTGGATGAAAATTTCATCACTTACAGGAACACACAGACGCCGATGTTGGTCACATGGGACCGACGTCAGTCAGCCAGATACCGACATCGGTCATGTGCAGACCAACAGGGTCGGTAGGTCAGGCTGGAGAAGTCTGGCGTTGGTCATAAGGACCGATGTCAGTAGGAGGGACACTGGGGTCAGCCAGGAAAATGATGTCAGCAGTCAGGGTCAGTGCAGGGAACCGACATCGATTGAGAGCAGACTAGGAGATGGTTGATATTGGTCACTAGAATAGATGTTGGGTGGATCTATAAGTCTCAAACACCCATGTGGAGGTCAGAAATGTTAAGTGAACCTCATATTCATTGTTCACCTTCTTTATATTGCTTACTAATAGTCAAGAACTAGGAAGATGGAAGAAGCAATGCAGGTAGAATCTAGAAATAGTGGGAGCTTGACATAGATGAGGAGTGTGAGTCCTTGGAGAAGAACCAAACAGGTATTTGTTGGTAGAGTTGTCAGCTGGAAGAAAGCACTGGATAGAGGGATGGATTCCCATTTTAGAGAAGAGAGTGGATGGACACGTGAGATAGAAGGCTATGGTATATGGTCTTGTTTAGGCTGCAGGCAATGGAGGTTTGACCATTGTATTTTATCTTTACCAGGTTGGATAATATTAGCTACATTATCTTGTTACTATATTGTGTTACTTGTTGTAGGGTTTCATATACAAGGAGTTTTCTGAGCTAAGGGTAGAGTTGGTTCAGAAGTATGTCATGAAGAATTTGGGAGCATCAAAATTCTTGTGGCATAAGTGACAGGTTCAGCATCATAGGTTTCAGTGGTGGTTGGTCTTCAAGAGTGACTTTAAAGAGGGATACAGAGCCTAAGGAACAAAATAGATGGTGTATAGGTACAGGTACAAGTTACAGCTATTTATCTCCAAGTGGGAGATTGTTAGGGTGTGGAGCTAAAAGCTTCAACTATTTGCAAACACAAGAAGAGGATGCTGAAGAACCAGAGGAATCGGCATCGACAGTATAACCGACATCGGTCACATACAGTGGAGAAGGAAATCGGCGACAGCATGAGGTCGGCCGACGTCGGCAGCACCAGGCAAGCAGGGACCGACGTCGGTCACCTGTGTATTCCCAGAACTGCTGTTGATGAACAGTCAGTTAAGTGAAGTGAGTGTTTGCATGTCAAATGACTAATTATAGTCACGAGCTGCATGTCTAATTATTGTAGTTAGATTTCTATTTTTGTAAGCATGGGATCTTATTTAAAGACCCATAAGGCATGTATTTTAATTATCAAGAAGGCAAGTAAAAGCATTGAAGCAAGCAAGGTCAAGGAGATCTACAGGTGTAAGGTCAAGGAGATCAACTGAAGCATTCAAGGAGGGATAACAACTCAGGCTATAGAGTTGTTGTGTTGAGCAAGAGAGAGAGGGAAGAAGGTCTTGAGGTGTGGCAAGCCTTTGAGGTGGAGGAAGAAGTGGCATCTTCCTTATTGTATTTTCTTCTAGTAATATTTAATACAAGAGTGTGTATTGTCTCTCAAATTCTTTGTTGTCTCAAGTTTCTAGTTACTTTATCATTCTCTTATAATTCTGTGTTTAATTGCTTATAAGAAAGTAATCAATTGTGCTTCTGTTGGATAAGGGGTCACCTAACAGTTGGTATCAGAGCATATTGATTGTTGTAGGTTCTTCTGACACTACTGGGTGATATTTTAAAGGCCCTTATAATACCTTAAAGGGATATCCTAGGAGATACCTTTAAAACATGCACAAGAGTGTATTTCCCCTTCAAGATATCTCCTAGGAGATACCTTTCAAATAGGCACAAGAGTGGATTTCTCCTTTAAGGAACAAGTGGAATTTTCTTTTACATGAAAGACACTACTGGGTGATATTTTGAAGGCCCCAATAATACCTTCAAGTTATCTCCTAAGAGATACCTTTCAAATAGGCATAAGAGTGGATTTATCCTTCAAGAAACAAGTGAAGTTTTCCTTTACACATAAGGCACTACTGGGTGATATTTTGAAGGTCCTTGTAATACCTAGAAGGTGTCTCCTAGGAAATACTTTTCAAATATGCACAAGAGTGGATTTACCCTTTAAGGTATCTTTTATGAGATGCCTTTCTAACATCCATAATAATGGATTTACCCTTCAATGAATCTCTTAGGAGATAGCTTTCATATAGGTACAAGAGTGGATTTCTCCTTCAAGGAATAAGTGGAATTTTACTTTACACAGAAGGCACTACTGGGTGATATTTTGAAGGCCCTTATAATAACTTTAAGGTAACATCTAAGAGATATCTTTTAAACATGCACAAGAGTGGATTTACCCTTCAAGGTATTAAAATTAAAATGTAGCAACTGAGAGCTCACTACAAATTGAGGGTTATCATGTGGTGAGAAAAAAATGAGTCACCATGCAAAGCTACATTGTGAGAATCCATGAGGCAATCAAAAGGTACCACATGTATAGATTTTTAGCCAACTAGGTAGCTTAGTAATATTCATACCATGTGAGTACTTAGTTGTATCTGAGGTGGTAGCCACATGTTGAAAGGTGGTAATATTTAACTATAAAGCTAAAATTTATGGTAAATCAAATTCAAATTAAAGCTAAGTTAAATTCTAGTGTAATTAATTACTAAAATTAATAGTTTGAATTTTGATAAGCTTCCTCGTAATATGGTATGAACCAAGTTCGCTATTAGTATTGCATGAATCGAAATTTCCAAAAAGGACTTCTATACATTCATATACCATTAAGATAATATATGATCTCATCAATCAAAATTCAAAATCCATGGCCAAAGTAGGAACATATGGAACAACCAAGTTAGAATAGGTTCTATATTCATATGGGACAAACATAGTCTTTTGAGACACCAATTTCAATACCATTACATTGGCCATGAACAAAAAAAACTACAATGACTTACTCTACCATGTGGATAGGTTTCCTCCCAAAATGTTTACCTTCCAAGGGTTAACTCTAGCTCAACCATTACATCCATCAACAGATCCTCCAAGTGGTTCTTCAAATAAGACATGGATTAAGTAGATGCAATTGGCTACAAATATATACAAAAAACACCATATATATAAGGCTTTTGTAATAAATTAGGTGCTTTATTTATATAAAGTTCTTTATGTATATGTATATGTATATGTATATGTATATGTATATGTATATATGTATGTATATATACATATAAACAAAGTTTTAATTGACTACAGTTTTGCTCTGAAGTCTGAAGGTTTAGCTCTAAAGACTAGTGACTTAGCTCTGAATACTATAAGTTATGATCCTAAGATGAAAAATCATGAATGGGAAGAATCCACCTCCATCATTGACAATCAAGACAATGCCATTAGACCAATAATTTTTCAATCCATAATCTTATGTGATGGTGTTTTTAAAAGATCTCTTTCAATAGAATTGATGTGATGGTATTTTCAAAAGATCCCCTCTAATACATTTGATGTAATGATGTTTGTAAATGGTCTTTTCAAACAAGATTGATATAAATATGTTTTAAATAGAGGGTCTTTTATAAAGATTTGGTATGACACATAATTAATTGTGACTATTGCTCCCAGTAATGCCAATAATGACCTTTATGACACATTATTAATACTTGACTAGATAAAACACCTTCTCATTATATCTTTCATGCTCCAAAGAGATAACCATAATTATCACCACAATTATTATCATAATCACATCATATAACCTACTTTACCATTCATTTTTGTAGTCTTTAATAGTAATTATTTTGTCGTATCTCTAACCTCTTGTTTCGCTTACTCCCTACACAAATTTAAGCTTTGTGTTTTTACAATATAGTCATATTTTCAATTAAATAGTGCTTTCTCCGAAGATGGGTGGGAGAAAGAAAAAAGTAAACCATAATCCTTTGATGCATTGTTGTAAAATGAAGTAGCTAAAGACATCTTTGAAATAACAGCTTGGTTGAATTTCTTAAAAATGTTTTAGTGATTCCATGAAGAATTTTTTCAAGAATTCTATGAGAATTTTGATGAAGATCATGCTATTATCAAAGGGAAGAACATTTATAGTAAATCCCTATGTAATCAGTGCTCTATCTGGTATTCCTGAGGATGGAGTAGTTGATATTGGAAATATCAATTTTTATAACCTAATTTATATGTTTATTAAAGGAAATAAGCCACACTCCAGACTAGCCAAATCCCTCTAAGTAGTGGCCAAGGTAATTCTTAGAGAAAGTCTTTCTCAACCTTGGAAAAATGTTATTTTTTGGATAATAAAATATATCACTTATGATGGTCAGTTTACTATAGTGGGTAAAGATGCTTTGAGACTCCACTTTAGGAAAGGATTTATTTGAGAAGAATATAAGATCAATCTTCCCTCTTTCTTTCATAATACTCTGATTAATCTTTTTTGGAAGATAAGATGAGGTACTAGGTGCACCTACCATCATGGGCTAGTTACACTCATTTGTCACCATTACTTTCTCAATAAACTCAGGGGTGAAAAGGCTTGGTCTTCTTTCCTTCTTAAGTTTTCTCTAGTTCCTAATAAAAAGAAGACACACCCTATCTTTCCTCCTTCCACTACAATCAGGATTGAAGAACCCATAGTTTAAATTGTAGAATGGCCATCTCCACCACCATTGGTTCTAAAGATACTATGCCAGAGATCAAAGTGAAAAATGGGAATTTATTTATACATCCCTCATCCTTTTCCAACTAAACTTCAGTGCATTTACCAACTTATCTTTCAATAAAAAGAAGAGTTTGTATAGGCTGTAAAAGAAGTTATATTTATAAATGGAACCCTAACAAAATAAGTTATACCTCAAGAAGTAGAGTGTCATATGCCCTCTATTTTTGATAAGGGTAATCCACCCTTGATTGAAGAAGATCCATCTTATCCACATTCCATCAATGAAGAAAATTACTTGTAGCATGCCATGAATTTATCATGCCATGAGGAAATAATTAGACTACAACAAATAGAGTTAGATGTTAGTTTCACTATTTAGATCAAAAATAATCTCTTTGCATGCTACACCGAGCTCTCTCAAGTAATTTATTTTTATAAAATAACTTCAAGTAATGGCATCTGATCCATTACTTAAGTCTTACATTTTACAAACTAACTTTTACAATTAACTTCAATAAATGACATTACTTAAAAAGTAATTGCTTAAAAAAATTACTTCAAATACATTTGTGAAGAAGATAAAAGGAAATATAAGAAGATAGAAGGAGTTTTCTAATAAGAGCAGTAATAGAAATCATTTAAATTCATGAAATTTTGATATATACTTTTACCTGTACTTGATGTGTTGAGACATCATGATCTAGATAGCTTTATCATCTTATTTGGTAACTAATTTCCTTTCTATTTCATATCTCAATAGTTCCCTTTCTAGTTTCTTATAATAATCTTTCAGTTTTTCAAGCCTGGGTTCTAACCTCTTCACCTCTCATTTAATTTTGATTAACTCCTTTATATATTTTAATCTAAAAAGAGTTGTGGTCTTTTCAACTAATTTATTGAATTGTTGATGCAATTGTTCAAGTGTCCTTGGAATTTTCTTAGACCAAACATTAGTGAGATAAAAGATGTAGTCCTCCATATCCACTTTCACATTATGAGCATCTTCTTCTAGATAATTCATTTCTTCATACATTGCCCTAGGAATATACATGTGAAAAGATATAAGGTGTTCCTCTTGTTTTGCCTTCTTTATCTTCTCAAATATATTTACTTTAGTCTTCCCTCTCCTACTCATTCTTAAATCTTGAATCATAGTTACTTTTTCATCTCCTCTTGAAATTTGTTATGACTATCACTAGGAATAATTGGTATATGCTCTTGAAAACTTAGTGATTTTTCTTTGATTGTAAATGGATTTTGAATAAATTGTTCCAAAATCACTCCAAAAGCTCAAACGATGTCACTAAAGATTTATAGGGGCAGAAACTAGGTTAGACAACTTGAAAGCCAAGTAGGAAATGAGGTGGATTTTTTAATATTTATATTATCCCATGCATTAATGATAACTAAGTGACATGTGAGATGGTATCCAAGCTTTTATGATCTATTTTGCTTATTTTGGTCTTCAAGTCAAGTACCTCTAAAACCCCAATTTGGTCTATGCTTGTGAAGATTTCAGACTTGTGAAATATTATTACTTTTACTTATGATTTTAAGCAAGTGAAGTAACTTTGAAACTCTAATTTTGTCTATATTGTGTTTTCAGGTTTACGAATCTACTTCACTCAATTTCTTATGAGAAACAAAGTCATTAAATAATTTTAGTTTAAACTAGATGATGAAATTTGGGTTTGTGATGATGAATTAATTTAGAGGGAATAATTAAAGTAATTTTGAGAACCTAAATTGGCTTTGAAATAAGTCTAAACACTTAGTTTCTTGAATCTCTTAGAAATATGGACAAAATAGGTTTTGTGATGAATGACCTAGGGAAACATTTTTAAACTTTTGGAGCAATTTGATGGAATTGGGAATGAAATAAATCATAATGAAAACTACTAAAGTCTAAGTATTATTCAAGAGACTAAGTTTTAACAACGATAACTGACTTACAAAAGACAAAAGACAAAAATTTCAATAAGGGTAACCCAAAATTCCATGTGTGAAATTTTGAGGACAACAGCTGACTTCGATTGAGGACATCTTTATTTCTATTAGAAGGAATGAAACAAAGGTGAAATCCCACTATCTCTAGTTTTGAGTCTTGTCTATTGGGTATGGAGTCATGTAAAAACTTAATCATGAAAAACTATAAAATAAATTAACAAAAAAATTAAATAACAAGATAAAAGAAAAAGTAAGGTCTTATTTATATACATACATGTATTACCCTACTACTCAATTTTTGTAAAGATTCAAGTGTTTCCTATTAAGAGGTAGTGGAAGTTCAATTCCATCATTATAATCTAGGATGAAGCTATCTTTTCAAGAAAATTTATTTATTGTAAAAGGTCCTTTCCATAGTGAATCAAATTTTTAATGCATCCTTTTTGGTTCATGTCACTTATCCCATAGTAGGACCAGGCCACCAACTTCAAAATTTATTTCTTTATCCTTTTTTTTCAAAATTCCTTTTTACTTTCATCTAATGATTAGTTAACCAATCAAGAACTTAAGCACACACTTCATAGATCTTAGATAAAAACATAATACTCTTATCAAGTTAATCTTGATAAGTTGCATCTTCAATGGTCTTGGATAGTTTTAAAGTAGGCAATTCTATTATAATGGGTATTTCAGCATCTGTTCCATACAATAACTAAAATGGTGACATGCCAATCAATTTCTTTAGAGTGATTCTATCAGCCCATAATATATCAAACATTTTATTATGTTAGGTACATTGATTATCATCCACCAACTTATGAATGAATGTCATCAAGTTCTTGTTGCTTGACTTAGCTTGGCCATTTCCCTAAGGATAGTAATTTGAAGGATGAAATAATTCTATTTCATTTAAATATTAGAAAAGATTTAGTTCATCTAAAGAAAAGTTACTTTCATTATCTATTGCTATATTTTGAGGAAATCTAAACCTCACTACAATATTTTCATTGATAAAATCACATACAACTTCAAAAGTGGCATGCTTGATAAGAATGGCTTCTACCCACTTGTTGAAGTAATAAGTCATAGTTAAAACATAAAAATGGACATTACTTTAAGAGGGATTCAACATACCAATAAAATCTATACCCCACTAATGGAATGGTTTATTGATTATGATTGGTTTTAAAGGCAATGTTGGTAACTTTGGATGTCCCATAGAATGTTGACATGTTTGACATTTAAAAACGCAATCTAAAGTATCCTAGAAAAGATTAGGATAGTAGTACCTTACTTGTAGGATTTTATGTGCTATAACTCATTCTAAAAATTAACTTCCACATGATCTATCATGGAATTGTTCTAGTAGTATCTTTTGCTATTTTTTGTTTGCATAATGAAGGAAACACCATCAACTCCTCTTTTATACAAACCATTATCCCAAAGGACATAATCCTTTGACTTTAGCTTGATAGTCCATCTTTCCTTAGGTGTAAGATGAGTTGAGAATTTTTTATAAGTTAGGAAGAAAGTGATTTTTCTATACTATTCATTAACAAGATCAACAAAAAGAACCATAGGAAAATCTTCATTTAATTCATCTTGGAACAAAAAAACACCATCATATCTATGTTATATGGTTTACTTTATGTCATTAATTGGCACAAGAATCTTCCTCTCACTAGCTTTGTTTGTTTGATTTCAAGATCAAACTCTTGAAATTTAGCCACCCATGTGCCTCTTAGTAATCCTAGCTCTTATTGTGTTAGAATAGATTTGACTATAGTATTAGGTACATAGAGTTTAGTATGTGTAGGCAAGATGTATTACTTAAAGGATTTACATGATTTGACTATAAAAAAGGTGTGTTTTTCCATTTATGTATACTTCATCTCATAAATTTTCAATGGATAACTCATAAAAGTTATAAGAGATTTAATATCTTCATCATTATTTTGTATAAGCATGTATGACATGGTATGCTTAAAATAATAATAATAGAGAATGAATTCCTTACTAAAATCTAGGAAAACTAGCACTAAATCTCGAGCTATGGCTATTTTAATCCTTTAATATGCCAACTTACCTTTAAGATTCCACTTTAAGTCTTGATTCATTTTCATCATGTCAGAAATGTGGTGAGTTAACTCAACAAAGTTATGAATATATCTTCTGAAGAAGTTAACCTTACCAAATAATGAATTTACTCCTTTTTTACATGTAGACATAGGTAAATTTTGAATATCTTTAACCCTTTTTGGATTAATCTTTATTACTTATTTTGAGATGATGTGACTAAGAATATTCCTGTTAGTCATGCAAAATATTGATATTTTGGGATTGAAAGAGATGCCATGTTTCCTACACTGGACGAGTACTTCTAAATCAGCCAAGTGATTACCTCTCTTTTTGGAGAAGATTGTAAATTCATCAAGGTATATAACTATAATCTTGTTCTTCATTTATGTAAATGCCAAATCCATTTCTTGATAAAAAAATTATCCATCATTAACAAGCCCAAAGGGCATCTTTAGATAGGAAAATGTCCCCCATGGTGTTGTGAAAGCCATCCTATATTGATCTTTTTTAGCCATTTTTATCTGATTATATCCTAAAAATCCATCTAACATGGATAACATCTCTGAGCCTATAACTAATTATAATGTATGATCCATAATTGGAAATGAATAGTTATCTTCTAAAGAAGTTTGGTTTAAATTCTGAAAATCAATACATAAATGTATTTCTCCATTCTTATTTCTTATTGGAATAATGATATCCAACCATTCTAAATGATGAATGGGGTAAATTATTTGGTAGCAAGTAAATTCTATATTTTATAAAAGATATTACCTGAGATTGTTAGATTATGATGGTAAAGCTTTTGCTTGAAAGGCTTTACTTCTCATTGAAGTAGAATGTAATGTTGTACTTATTTTGGTTGAAAGGCCTTCAAGTCTTTATAGGATTAGGAAAATACATTAATGTATTTCCTTAGAATCTTGATGAATGATTCTTTTTTATATAAGGAACAACATTTTCCAATGTTGACCCTATTGGGTTCTTCCTTAGTACCCAAATTAACCTATTGTACTTCTAGAGAAGGACTCTCACCACACTCTTTCTTTATCTTCAAAAGTTGATCATGCTTCTCAAAAATTTCTTCTAAAGAAACTAACCCTTTAGGGATTTTATTTCCCTTCGATTGAATTACTTATTCATTATCATCATGTTTAGGGTCAATATTATCTTTTTTCATTTGATGTGTAAATGAACTACTTCCTTCAAAATATAACTCTTTAAAATTATCTTGTTGCTTAAGGAAAGTAGCTATTTATTTATCATCATTGAAGACTTCCCATTGATTGACATTATCTAGAACCTTTGGACAAAAAACCATCTCTGCTCTATAGTCACCTTCTTGAAAAAATGTGGGATGTTGATTTGGCCTAAGTAGAGCTACAATAACTATAAGAGAATCAAATCTATATTTCTAATCATGAGGAATATAATTGATTGAAAAAGCTGCAAAATCAAGTGTTGCACTCATAACTCGATCATGGTAATGCCTCAACTTATCCTTATTTACTTGGTATTATCCATAAAATTTCCTCCCTATTAACTCAACCTCTCTTTATGATTTTAGAAGTCTCACTTTTTTTTAATTTTGCTTGTTCTAGTTTGAACAATAGTTATTCCTACTCTACTATATTGTTAGTATTTTCAAACATTATCTTGTAAAAGTAAGGATATACCTTACCATCTGATGATATCAGTACAACTCGAGCACCCAAACCAAGAGAAAAACAATTGCTATCAAATTATAGTATCCATGTCTTCCATTCTTATTTTTGTGTCTCTAGTTATTGTATTTCTTTGCCCAATTAAAGGTAATAGACTCCATGATCTGATTCCTCAAAAAGAATATATGATCTTCGATCATCAATCTTCGAAATTGTATACTTGGACTTCTTTTTAGGCTCAAGTTTTTTATTTACACCTTTGATTAGAATATGAGCACATGACCAATCCATCTTGACTTCTCCACTGAGATCTTTGTAAAAGTTTCTACTTAACAACATTCTATAAGAAATAAGAATATCTACTACCAAAATTATCATTTTAAGCCTCTTATCTGAAAAAGTTGATAGAACAACTTGAGCATCTTTGATTTGTCCAATTAAAGGAAACTATATTTAAATTAAGTAAAATATACCTATCAACTTAGTTAAAGTGAGGTCAAGGGCATAATCTACTTTAACTGGCATGACATTATCATAAGCTCCAAAATCTAGGATATGATTACTTAACTTGAAACTGTTGATCAAGAAAGACATATAGAATGGCTCAATTCTTTTGCATGTGGAAGTAGATGTGGGAGAAGTAGTTATAGCATTATTTTATAAATAAACCTATTTGAGAATAGGTAAGATACATTTTGAAGTATTATCAATATTATTTAATGCTTTACTTTGTACATACTTGACTAGTCTATTCAGTTGATCTAGATAACACCTCGGGTGTTCAACTTCTAAAATTTAAATATTAGTTTTCTTAATGTGGTCAATAATGTAAAAAGAAGGGATGGATGTAGACAGATTAGAATTAGCTTCAAAAGTATGAGTAACTGGCTTATGAGGTAAAGAAGAAAATGCTACATTTTTATTTTTTGGAGAAAAAAAAGTAGGTAAAGGACTAACTCTTTTCAGAATGCTAACATCTTCCTTGGAGTCTTCATTATATTTCATTTTTCTTTGGAGGATTTTTCACCAACTTACTAATTTTTTGTTCTTGTAAATACTATAAAAGAGTGACTATGATATTATTCAATTATTTCTTCATAATCACTTTTTGATTGATATTCAAGGTAGCCTATGTTGGAGTTGTCAATATGATCTATAAATTCATCTTCATCAACAAAAAAATGATCTATGTCAGTATTCATATGATATTCTTCATTTATTTCAACATGGTTCTTTGGACCATCTTCAATTTCTTGTCTTTATATAGGTCCAACAATATAATTCTAGTTTTGATTGTTGAAATTACATGTAGGTGCATTCTTAATAGGAACAACATGAACACCTTGAGCAATTTACCTTTTAAATTGTAGTAAGTTATTAGCCAATTGATACAATAGGGGATATATAGTGGTTTATAATGTAGTTGAAGTAGATTTTTTCACTTTATAATTTATCCTCTTGATCTTTTCAGCCATAATAAGGTCATATTCAACCTCTATAGCAATTTTTTGGGCAGTTGCTAAATCAATAGGATGTGTTCTTTATAGCTAATATCTAACCTCTAGTAACTGATCATTGATAGAAAATCACTTCTAGTTATCACCAGTGGGTTGAGTAGCCTGAGGTATTTTATAGAGAAATCTATTAAACTTAGCAATAAAATCCTACATTTTCTCATATAGCTCTTTTTTAAGTTGAGTCAATTGGGTAAGCAATATGTGTGAATCTTTAAAAGCTTTAAATCTTTTTTCAAATTGTTCATGCATAATGGCCTAATTGGTTATGGTGTTAGGTGCTAGATGGTATAACTATTATGTAGCTAAGTCATGTAAGGTTTGAATGGATATCCTAACTAAAACATCTCCATACTCAACACCAATCATTCCATGAGATACAAATAAAATAGCTAAGTGCTCATCTGGACTCTATTTTTTGTCCCTTGTGAACTTAGAAAAAATATTTCTTGACCCTTTAGGCATGTTATGAAGAGGAGTTAGATTAAATGGGCCAATCATTGCCCCCCAAGGAATAAGGAGTTGTGGCATTCTTTTGGAAATAATAAATTAAAGATTAACAGGTTGAATTATTCATAAATAATTATGTTGTAGTTGATTTAAAGGAGTTTACACTTGTCTCATAGGTGAAAGACTCACTCTTCTCATTTTGGTTTGAGGAGGAAATATGAAATTAAACTATTCTTGTAATTAATATAAGTCATCCATTTGGCCTTGAGCTCTTCTTGCTTTGGTGAAAGGTCAAATTATTAAACTAAAATGCTTATGGTTCTCTAAAGGAATTTATTAGATTACTTCAAATTTATAAGTAAAGACTTGGGAAGTACTTACTTGACATGCAACAACTTAAAAAAAATAAAGCATCTACTTGACATGCATCGACTCAAGGAAAGTAGAGCAACTACTTTGACAAGTAAAACAACTCAAGATAAACAAATCAACTACTTGACATGCATTTATTTCCAATCACAAGTGTGCCTTAAATTTTGCATGTATATTATTATATGATAGTGTATAAAACATGCAAATTTAGAGAGCTAAAAATTAACTGCATCTATCTTACCTTAGACTAGATAATCTAATTTTAGCTCTGGTTAAGTTTGTGTTCCCTAACAGAGTCACCAAAAACTATTGGTTAAATATTTTTTAGGATAGCAAAAGTACCTAGGTAGTCATGGGATTAAATCCCCTTCATTTAATGGTGAATCTCATGTATTCTTATGTCTATCTACTTCTAACTATTCACACTTTTAGTTATTCATAATTTATACAAATTATGTACAAGTTATCTTACCTTAGGGTATTATTTTAATCATAAAGTTCATGAACCATAACAGAGTGATTTTGAAGAAAGTAAGTAACTGAGAATATGTAAAGAAGTTTTGGGAAATAGAGAATGAATCAACAAGAATATGTGAGAAGAAAGAAGTTTTACTTCATAGTATGTAGTTTTACAGAGCTTATTGTATTCATACAAGTAGATAAACATTCAAGAGGTAATAATTATTTCAAAAAATGATTAAGAAAAACTTGAATTCATATTTAGATTTAAATATAACACAAAGTTTACCATTTTCATCTTTATATAATGTATAAAATGTTTCCCTTATATTCAAAATTCTATAGAAATCAACTAGATTATTATTCACTTTGAACCAATTTCATATAAAAACATTCAAAAATATAAACACAAAGTTTTAAATTGCATAAAATTGCTTGCTTCAGTTACAATTAATTTTTAAAAATTACCATAATCATCCTTAGGCACACAAGCCTTCACTATACTTATACTATTTTAGATGTGAAAATCAATTAGGAGGTAACTTCTTGAATTCCCATGTGCTACATTAAAGTCTAGAAAAACTATTAAGAGATGTCTTCGTAGAATTTCTCTTATGTGGCATACGATGGTCGATGACATGTAGCACTTATTAGTTTCACTATTTGGATAAAAGAATCTCTTTACATGCTACATAGAGCTCACTCAAGTAATTTAAAAAAAAAAAAAACTTCAAGTAATGGCATCTGGCCTAATTACTTAAGTCTTACATTTTACAAATTAAATTTAATAAATGACATTACTTACAAAGTAATTACTTCAAATATATTTATGAAGAAGAAAGAAATATAAGAAGATAAAATGAGTTTGATGAAAAGAGAAGCAATAGAAATCATTCCAATTCTTGAACTTTTAACCTACACTTTTCTCTATATTTGATGTGTTGAGACATCATGAACTAGATATCTACATCATCTAATTTGGCAATTGACTTCCTTTCTATTTCATATCTCAATAGTTCTCTTTCTAGCTTCTTGTAATAAGCTTTCACCTTTTCAATCCTGGTTTCCAGCCTCTTGACCTCTTGTTGACTTTTGATTAACTCCTTTACATATTTTACTGTGAAAGGAGTTGTGGTCTTTTCAACTAATTACTTGAATTGTTAATGTAACTACTTAAGTGTCCTTTGTATTTTCTCAGACCAAACATTAGTGAGATAAAAGATACATTCCTTCATATCCACTTTCACATTATGAGCATTTTCTTCTAGAGTCTTCATGTATTTTCCCAAGAATACACATGCAGAAGGATATAAGGTGTTCATATTTTTTTCTTTCTTTAACTTCTTAACTCTCTTTGCTTTAGTCTTCCCTCTCCTACTTGGATTTGAAACTTCTTCAAGTTCTAGCTCAAGAATTTTAATTAGAGTTATTTTTTCTTCTCCTCTTGACATTTGTTATGACTGTCACAAAGAATACTTAGTATATGCTCTATAAAACTCAGTGATTATTCCTTGATTGTAAATGGGTTGTGAATAAATTGCTCTAAAATCACTCTAAAAGCTCAAATGGTATCATTGAAGATTCACCAGGGTAGTACCTAGGTTAGACAACTTGAAAGCCAGGTAGGAAATGAGGTGGATTTTTCAATATTTATTTTAGCCCATGTATTAATGACAACTAAGTGACACATGAGATTGTGGCAATATAAGCATTTTGATGTTTGTCAATTTTTATGATCTACTTTGATTATTTTGGTCTTCAAAGTCAAGTTCCTTTGAAACCCTAGTTTGGTCTATGCTTGTGAAGACTTCAGACTTGCAAACTCTTATTGATTTTACTTATGAATTTAAGAAAGTGAAGTAACTTAAAAACTTTTGTTTGGTATATTCTATGTTTTATGGGTTTACAAATCTAATTTACTTAGTTTCTTATGAGAAGCAAAGTCATTAAACAATTTTGGTTTGAATTGGATGATGTAATTGGGTTTTGTGATGATGACTTACTTTAGAGGGAATAAGTAAAGTAATTTTGAGAACCTGAATTGGCTTTGTAATGAGTCCAAATACTTAGTTTCTTGAATCTCTTAGAAAGATGGACAAAATGGGTTTTATGATGAATGACCCAGGGAAACATTTTTAAACTTTTTGGAGTAATTTTAAGTAATTGGGAATAAAAACAATCACAATGAAAATTTCTAAAGTCTAAGTCTTATTTAGGGGATTGATTTTTAACAAGGACAACTGACTTACAAAAGATTAAAGACAAAAATTTCAATAGGGGTAACCCAAAAATACATTTGTGATATTTTGAGGGCATTAAGGTTATCTAAATTATGGTTATGTGAGGGCATAAGTATTCTACACCATACCAATACATAAAAATTAATTTTTCATTCATGACAACAAGTTGTGTGATATCTCAATGCAGTGTCAGGGTTAAACATTTCGACCAACAACACAAATGTTTCAACTTTAAATCCCAATATTAGGGTCAAAAATACATGGCCAAATCACATCCATGTAAAATCAGTTAAATTTAAATAAGAAACTATAAGCCAAGCAATTTTACTCCTCTTAAAAAATATATTTCAATACAAGTATCATAAAAACTTCTTTTATTAAGATTATATAAATTATATTACTGATAAAACACAAGATTTAATTATATCTCTTGGGAAGCTTTTCAAAAGAATTTTGACCATTAACTAGTACATCCCAATATGTATGGATATAAATTTTCTCACTTCATTTAACATCACTAATATTATTATTAGTTGACACGAATTACACTTATCTAATTTATCCCCGTTCATCCTGCTAATTTATCACCCCTTTCTAATTATTTATCTAATATCTTTCTTCACTATTTTTCATATAATAACCTTATCCATCCCCACCAATCAATTAATCAATATCCTAAATCCCCATTATCTTATTTTAATCCCCACTTATCTATTATTTAGGCATTTTAAATTTTATTGGACCACCTACCCACCTACACTAGCCTATTATTAGGCTCTCCTACACTCCTAGTCCCTAGCCACCCACTTAATCCCTATCTAATCCCCTAACTAATCCTAATTAGTTTCTAAAAGGATTATAGAATTCTCCACTTCTATAATCCTCTTTATTCTCACCCCTACTCTTTAAAAGCCTCTATATCTAGAGTCTTCCTCGAATAATCTCCAACCCATGATCTCCCCAAGCCAACTTTGAATCTCAACCATTGATCCTTCCCTCCTCTTTCTATTGAAACAACTCCATTATTTCATTGGAGCTAACTAAAAATCATCTATCAAATCTATGTCCAACTATTAAAATTATCAAGAGTCTCCATGCCAATCTAATCCATTATCAATAGTCCATGATCATGCCAACATAATGTCAAAATTCTTAGTCTAAGGTAATCAATCCAATCCTCTAGTTTTCATATTCTGTTTAATCATGATTTAGATCATTTAGCTTTAGGATTATAATGTTGATTTGAATTGTGAATTCATCTACTATATTTAGTATTAATGGTTGTAGATCTTACTTATGTAGTTTGATGTTTGAGTATATTTAAATTATTATAAAGTGGTACATCCCAAGATGATCAACACCATTTTTAGTTACCTCGGGACACTTAATATATATATTATTTAAATATATAAATTTTTCCATTTTTAGATTGTATCTAAATGTAGATTTGTATGATTTAGGGAATTTAATTCTAATAAAATATAAACATACTCATTTAGGAAGCTTTTCAAGGGGATTTTTATGATTAACTGGTACATCCTAAGATGATCAATTTCATTTTCAACTACTTATTCATTTGAAAATAATTTCTAATGCATTCAAATGACTGATTGGTCCATTATATGATGACCAAGATCATTTCCATCTATCACAAGAACACTTTATATTTATATAGTATGTCTATAAATAGATTTCCATATATTATTATATACTAGAATTGAATCCTTTTACAGATGTCTTTAGATATTAAGATTTATATTTTAGACAAAATCTTGTAAATCAAGGTAAAGGAACCAAGGTGGGGATTTTTCACAATCCTCATTATAAATAATTAAAGTATTGGAGGAAAAATTCTCTTATTGAGAATAACACATAAAAGGAATCCAAATTATGTGCTTGATTCAAAATATGTCTTGCATAACCCGCTTTTATTAGAGGTATCATTTCATCCCTTGCCACCTCACTTTGTGGCACTAAAATTTATGACTTATGATAAATAACTAGGCAATCTTGAACATGATCAAGAAATGAAAATCCTTGTATTAAACAAGCTAGTAAAGTTTGGGGCCACTACATTAGCCTCATCCAATACATGAAAATTTAAGATCAAGCCATCTTACAATGTTAATATGAATGAACCAAAATGTGATACCAATCAAACAGTGAACATGATGGTGCCACAATGAGTTATATTACAAAATGTATCTTGCAAAAACAAATACTAGATTCACAAAACCACATGTGATTCTCATTATGAATTTGGTTGAGTGTCAACTCATATCTCTCTCTACACCTATAAGCAACCATCGAGCATATTTGGTTAATCCTCAACTTATACGAGACCCAAATAAATTACACTTGATGGGTCTCTTACCATGGGTTTTAGATCACATCCAAGGGATCGTCATAATTAGAAAATGTTCAATAATACACTATAAGACATACAATAAAAATTATAAAAGTTCAAATATGGAAATATAAGTAAAATTATCATCATGAAACTTTGGAACTAATGGTAATGATTTAGAAATAATAGGCTCGTGCATAATAAGTGGAGTTTCATCCACATTTTTTGAAGATGTAACATAATAAAATTGTCTAATTGGGATTTGAATCCTTATTTTTTATCCCCCCACTGGAATACCTTTGAGATAATTTAATTCATCAATTCAAATATCTGTAGGGCGAGTCACGTTTCTTGAATTTACAAACTAATATTTGGAGATGAATTTGACCCCAAAATGGTAATTAAAATAAGTGATACAAAATCGTACCTAGTAACTCAAAGACCTCTTGGGAAAGGATTTTGTGTGCTTATCTAAATTATGGTTATGTGAGGGCATAAGTAGTCTACCTCAAAACACTTACTATATATAGTATTTCTATATATAGATTTTCTATTTATACATTGTATCTAAATGTAGATTTGTATGATTTAGGGAATTACACTTGATGGGTCTTCTACCATGGATTTTGCATCATTTAAGGGATCATTAGAATTAGAATTTTTTTATTAATCTGTTACAAGACCATAGTACAATGAAAATTTTAGAATTTCAAATATGGAAATAAAAGCAAAATTATCATCATGGAACTTTGAAACTGATTGTAATGATTTAGAAATAATAGGCTCTTCCATAATAAGTGGAGTTTCATCCACATTTTTTGAATATGTAACATTATTAATTATTAATATCTTTATTAGAAATAAGTGGTGGTGGTATAATAGTAGGCATACACATTAGAATAAATGGTGTCTTTGAAACACATATGTCCACTTCAAATTTTTATAATATTTCTAAACCCAAAATTCTTCTTGATCATGTCTATTTTTTTTAACATCATTGTAACAACCAAGCTCCGTATCTAGCGAATACAGATGCCCTTGATTGAATCCAAAGGAATTATAAATTTGACATAGAGATTGTGCTAAGAGGATATCTCTTTTCATGAAGAATGCAAGCCATTGTAGACTAAAGCATTGCATGGTGATTCAGATCTTGATAGGTTTACACCCACAATTATTTTAAATGAGCTTATTTTGACATTGTCCTAGGTTTGGAGTAATTAGTAGGTTTAATTGTCTATTTACACTCTTTCACTTCACATAACCCCTTTTACACCCCCCTCCCCACACACACACAAATTATATCAGTTATTAAATAAATATAATTGACATATAATATATATCACAATTTTGTTATATATTAAATTAATTAATTATATATTTATATTATATTATATTTATATATTTTATAAAATATATTTTAATATTAATCAATATTATTATATCATATAATATATATGTTAATATAGGCTATAAATCAATATTATATATTATATATTCAATATAATATATTTTAATACATCTATAAATTGTTAGTAGTAAAAAAATAATATTATATTTTTAATAATTTTAAATGAATTTTTATGTCTTTAACATACTTTATAATGTCATGTAACATGAAGATAGCCTGAGTTTTTTCTTTATTTAACATTACAAGGTCAAAAATGTGATCACATGTATGGATTTAAAGCTATAACAAATTATATTAGTTATTAAATAAATATAATTGACATATAATATATATCATAATTTTGTTATATATTAAACTGATTAATTATATATTAATATTATATTATATTTATATATTTTATAAAATATATTTTAATATTAATCAATATTATTATATCATATAGTATATATGTTAATATAGGCTATAAATCAATATTATATATTATATATTTCAGTATAATATATTTTAATACATCTATAAATTGTTAGTAGTTAAAAAATAATATTATATTTTTAATAAAATTAAATGAATAGTTATGTCTTTAACATACTTTATAATGTCATGTAACATGAAGAAAGCCCGAGTTTTTGCTTTATTTAACATTACAAGGTCAAAAATGTGATCACATGTATGGATTTAAAGCTATACACACTTTACCATGTGCGCAGTAGATGAGGTAGATTACTTCGAAGAAAAAATCTATCAAATGTTAATAATGTTTGGTAGGAAATGGGAATTAAATTAAAATTTGTAATCATGTATCAAGATGGTTAAATCATGTATCATGAAGCATTAAATTTGGTGTTGTAGATGACACTTGGCATGGAACATGGGGCATTAAAGCAGACGAACAATCAATTAGTTTCAAGTAATGTGAATGATTAATTTTGTAACCCTTGTAACAAAATGATAATTCAAAAATATGTGGAAAAATCACATCAATGTAAAATCAATTAAATTTAAATAAGAAATTGTAATATGAGTAACTTTACTCTTGAAAAAAATATTTCAATACAAGAATCACAAAAAATTCATTTATCAAGATTATAGAAATTATAATATATCTATATATTATTAACAATAAATTAATAATATTAAATTTTTAATGAAATTAAATGAATTTGTATGCCTTTATTGTATTATATAATGCTACATAACATGAAAATGGGTTGAGTTTCTACTTCATTTAACATTACGGGGTCAAAAATGTGATCACATGTATGGATTTAAAACTTTGTGGTGCTTCACCATGTCCACAATAAATGAGGTATATTATTTTGAAGAGTAAATCTATCAAACATTAATGTTTTTTAGGAATTAAATTAAAAGTTGTAATCACATATCATGAAGTTAAAATCATCTATAACAGTGTTAAATTTGATGTTATAGATGACACTTGGCACAAAATAGTTGGTAGTAAAACAAATAGACAATCAATTAATTTTAAGTAATGTGAATAATTAATTTTGTAGCCCTTCAAATTTAGTTATAAAAAGTATAAAAAATATTAAATTACATATGATTTATACAAAGGAATCTCTATTCTAACTTACAAAATGACCATCAAATTTTAGTTAACCATTATATCTTTTGAGATGCAATTAAAATTAATGATACACAATTCTTCTCTTGAACAGATTCAAATTAAGGTAAAATTTATTTAGTGCCAATTAATATCTATCCTATTGAGTTTATTTCTCCACTCAAATTCTTTGGTTTATTTTTCTAGTTTATTAAGAGAGAAATGATTGCTTACTAACTTTAATGTTGAAGCCTGACTGTAAGATGTGTTTCTTAGTGTTTCTAACTACAAGTGCTACAAAGTGAGCTAGAGATGTGTTCATCAGTTTCTACAGACAAGACTAGTTGTTATTTTTGACTTGTGTATACCATGACCTTTTTGGTAGTTTTTATAATGCATAGTTACTAAGATGCATGTATTCACGCACCTATAATCATATGTAGTTTTTATAATATAATGTTAGAAACTCTTTATTTCATATAATAAGAATTCATTATTTCTAACTATAATTTTGTATCCAATTATATTTATTTATTTATTTTCAAATAAATTTTTAAAAGTAAAATACTCCTAATTTTTTGAACAACATATATTGCACAAATTTTTAAATAATGTAGAATTGAAAATTAGGAAAAATAATCCTAAAATTTCTCAACAACACCCCTTCAAAAATAATCAATAATCTCCCAACACGGGACCCCTACGTTACTATAGGTGAATTTGATTAAATGGTAATATGTCAAATTGACATATATGAGTTTTATAGAGAGAGAGGTGTAATTATTATAGTATGATAATGTCAAATTGTTAGTGGTTAGTTTGAGAGATAAAAAATAAAAAAAGAAAAAATTTCTCATTATTTAGTAATCCAAAAACTAATGTGCCACTTATAATGTAATTCAAACATTTACAAATCCACTACTTCCACCATTCATTGATGATAGAAATTTTTTGGTACTAATGGTGGATGGTTATGATGTCCCACATGGTAACAAAAATGAGGTTCCTTCATATTTTTTTAGAAAAATGATTGCAAGTTTAATATCTTGAATGAAATTTTTTATTAATTTTATTATTAAGAGTTTTTAGGGCCAATAAAAAGGCTTTCGACATGATAGGTTGGGTGTATATCATGTGCCTAATCAACCTATGAGAATATATATCAAATAACTTCTTTAGCCTAACATAATCCACTCTATAGTGAAGGATGTTATAGATATTGACAATTTACATGCACTTAACACACTTACTGGCACCTTCATGTAACATACAAGCCAGTTTTACCATATTGATGCGTATGAGAGTGGACATGGAGATGGTCTAACTAACACTACTAGTTGACCACACTAATTCAAATATTGTATTGATATATGTAGTGGAACTTAAATTATATAAGGAGAAGGATTTGATGTAAACCAATTATGGTGGTGTTTTTTATTATATATATGATATGGTTTTGACCTCTATTACAAGAAATGTGATGGTTAAGTATCATTGCACACTTTTACAGCCTGAAATGTGGATGCTATGTAAATGGTGTTTTAGGGCCATATTTGATGGATTTATTACTAAGAATACATTTTGGGGCTGTTTTTGGAGGGTTAATCATTCATACAAAAAAATTGGAATGTCATCAAAAGTCGTATTAACACAACACTACGTATCATAAGCTTAGCTTCTATAATTTTTAGTATTTGACAATGGCAGATATATGGGGCTTAATCAATATTGTAAGTCTTATGTTGAATGCAATTTTTTTTATTGGACGTGTTAAATTATAAATAGTGTTTAAAAGATAATTATTATTTTACATACTAATAAATTACTATAATATATATGTAATTTTTTAGGTTGTAATAGAAGAAAATATCATCTTTTTCCTAGCCAGATTGTGAACCATCTTATATCTCATATATTGTTATAGCTACTTGGTTGGTTTTTATATACATAGAGGTGATTTTGAATGTTATAAGTTTTCATTTATGTAGATACATGTAATTTTATATATATTATCAACTAATGATGATATTTTGTTTGTTTCACTCTTGTACTCATTTAAAACTCCTCCATATATATGGGTAAGAGCAGACATAGGCATTACTAATATGATTTCATTTGTATAACAAATTACTGAGGTGCGAGTTAAACTTATAAATTATGTTTAAATGTAACTATGGATTTTTTTAATAAAGCTCCTTAAAAAAGAACCCCCGTGTTCACATTTTATATTCCCTTAAGAATTATATGCATACATACATACATTTGACCTTGTTGTAATTATTTTATACATATTATTATTTAAATTTCATTATTTTATTGCAACTCTATACATAGATATACTCACATCCTCAATTTATTTTATCATAAAGCACATGTAATCGAAATAATCTGATCACATCCTTAAATATTTCTATCTCACTATGTGACTAATCGTATAGACTATGGTTGGCCTTTAGTTGATTATGGATAATTTTCATGGGTCACATATGTCCACCATATCTTCCTGTGGTAGTATTGAGCAGCTATAGTAAGATTTTCAATTCCCAACTAATGGCTTCTTATCATAATTTTAAATAACTAGTGATGTAACTTGTACTTCATATGTAACATATAGGTGTGTTAATTTCTTGTATTCACATTTATAGAGAGGCATGGAAATTGGATAGATGAACCATGGAGTGACACTATGATTAATAATATTTTTTATATTATGTGATGTATTACTTCATAATTGTATTATAATAACAATTCATATGGATGAGGTTTACTAAAAAAAATAATTAGTCAATGATACACAACCATCTGACAGTTGCTACTATTTTAAAATTGATTTAGAGGTGGACTTGTATATGAAAATTGGAATGGCTCATTTTTGTAAATGGTAGATGGATTATTTTTATTCTTATGTTTGGAGGATAGAACCTTATCTAGATTCAGAGAGATTTAGACTTGTAGAAAATAGTCAAAATATTTTCAATGGAATTGTGATAGTGTTTAAATTTTTTTGTTGGTATGGATTTACTTATATTTATCATCACTTGAATATGAATAATGATTTTCATCTTTCAAATACATTAATCACATCAAACATTAAGTGTACATCGAGTGGAAATATATATTTATCCCTTTAATGTCAACTTTAATGAATACTTTAAACCACAGTGGGCCTTTTTCACTATCCTCATTACAAAAGATTAAAGAATTGGAGGAAAAATATTCTCTCATTGAGAATAACACTTAAAATTCATCCAAATATGACACACTTGATTCATAATGTCTTTGATAACCCTCTTTCATTAGAGGTATTAGTTCAACCCTTGCCACCACACTTTGTAGTACTGAAATTTCCTACTTATGAGAAACATGAAGGGTGACCTTGAGCATGATCAAGAAATGAAACTCCTAACATTAAATAAGATAAATTATGGGGCCACTACATTGGCTTCATCCAATACAAAATTTAATATCAATCCATCTTACAAAGTTAATCCAAATGAACCAAAATGTGATACCAATCAAATAAGGAACATGACAACACCACATCAAACTATACTACAGAATGCATCATGCAAAAATTTTACTAGATTCACAATATGTCCACCATATATTATTCTTGTGGTAGTATTGAACATCTACAATAAGATTTTTAATGCCCAACTAAATTATTGCTTCTTATCATAATTTTAAAAAACTAGTGATATCGTACTTCATATACTTATAGGTGTGTTAATTTCTTGTATTAGGATTTATGGAGAAGCATGGAAATTGGATGGATGCACCATGGAGTGATACTATAATAATTATATTATGTGATGTATAATTATATCTATCAATTGTTTCTATTTTGAGTCTTAATCAAACTAGACAATTCATATTTACAATTCATAGTTAGAGATCTACACTTTCAATAATTATTGAATGAAACATAGATAACTACCACTATCTGAATGGTTTTTAGTTATTTAATTCAATATTTGGGGCACATGAAGTATTCAAAATTATATTAAGTCTAAAATATGTTTCTAAATATTTGATTATACTGATTTCAACATTTATTTTTTTAGTTGAAGGCATGATGGATGAAGGTGATCAGGAGGGCGCGACAGGGCAAGGCACGACAGGGCAGAAGGCAGGATGAAGCTATAGGGAAGTGCTTGGACTATAGTAGGCATCCTAAGGAGCACATAATAGTGGGAATGATCCACTTTTACAAGGTTTAGGTTCTTTTTTTGCTCTTGAACAACCAAGTATGCACACTCCCAAAGTCAACAGCTATTTGGAAAGATGCAAGGAAAGGCCCAAGCTGGCCATACCAATGGAAATGATTGCTGAAGACATTGAATACTATTCTAATCAGTCCTTTTACTACAAGTTTTTGGGTTTAGGATGTCACTGTTATTCCTAGAAGCATGCGCTCAGAGAATGTGGGCACTAAAAGGAGATATGGATATTACATTGCTGGCCAATAGCTATTTCATGGTCACTTTTACCTGTATAACAGATTGTCAATGAGTTTTTGCTAGAGGTCCTTACTTCCATAATCAAGTGGGACTATTTATCAAGCCCTAGCATGACATTTTTATACCTTCAGAGAAACTACCAAACCGTGTCCTAGTGTGGTGTGTCTACCCAACATTTTGGTGGAATGCTACCGAGACGACACTCTCCAATTGCTTACATCCTTGCTTGGAAGGCCAGTAGGTTCCTCAATGTCACCCTTGGGGAAAAAGGTAATGACTTATGCTTGCATTTGTGTGGAAATTGATCTTAGTAAGTCATTACCAAATGATGTTGAAATGAGTGCAAGCCCTTTTTCATGGGTACAATAGATGGATTATGAAACCCTCCCCTTTCGCTATCATCTATGTCATGCTTATGGAAATTTGTAGTGATGGTGTCCCACCTAAAAATATACTACACCTTATCTAGCTCAATCTACTCACACTCCTTTTGGTACTGACAAGGAAAGGGGTCTAATTCCAGGTGAGATGCCTCAAACTGATAGTTTTATGCCAGTTAAAGGCTGATATAGAAATAGAGGCAAAAAATGGTCCTTAAAGGAAAGATAATTAGATGACTCACTCAATAGATTTGAAATATTGGACGACCTTAATCAGCAAGAGGTGAATCTTGGGTTGATGATTTTTGACTAGGGGACTGAGGGTCTAGCTCAGGAGACCAATGCTTTAGGGGCTTTAACTGAAACACAGGATGCTGGAGATTGTCATATGGATATGGACCAATAGCTAATAATTTTGGAAGGAATGACTTCCTTAGTTGTTCCCCTTAAAGAAAAAAAAATATGCCCCTTACCAAGAAAACTGGGGACCCAGGGCCAACAAGAAGTAGTAAATCTTTTCATCATCTTGGACTTCTACAAAAAGACCTTAAGAAAGGAGGGGGAGAGAAATCTAGCAAGCCTGACAGAAAAAAGGACCAAGAAAAGATCAAGCTAATGGGAGAGACTTTGCTGGAGTTGAGGCCAGTAAAGACTCTGGATGCACACTTTTTGAGCTCTCTAAAATGATTATAATATCTTGGAACGTAAGGGGTTTGAACAATAGCCCCAAACAAAATGTTGTTCACAACCTGATTAAAAGTCATAGGCTAGATGTCCTTTTCTTACAAGAGACTAAGCTTTTAGTTGAAGACATGTCCAAACTTGCACCCAAGTTGTGGTGGAAAGGAGAATGTCAATGCATTGGTGCTACTGGATACTCAGGAAGACTAGCATGCTATGGAACCCACGAAAGATTGGCCTCATAGGCTAGCTGACTTCTAAGTACTCCATGACTATGATTGCTTCTAGCTTTGAGACAAGGGAAGTCATTCTCTTCTCCAAAATCTATGCTCTTAATGATTGGCGGGGTAAAAACTCCTTGTGGGGCCACATAAGTTTTGTTCGTAGCCTGGCCCCCTTTCACCCTTAGATAATGGCAGGTGATTTTAATGCTATTCTTGATTTGATTGAAAAGAGTGGTGGCACGTCAAGGCTAGACCCATTTGCTTTGCTAATGTGCAACTATATTGAAATCTTGAATTTAGTTGATATCAAGCCCAATAATAGATAGTTTACCTAGAACAACTATAGGAGTGGGAAACATTGGATTGCTGAGAGACTTGATCATTTTTTGGTCTCAGCTTTTTGGGTTAAAGGTATGTGGTCTACGAGGTCTAAAAGTTTTGACTGGAGAGGATCAGACCATTGGCCCATCAAGCTTAATAGTGTCTCACAGTATCACCCACATTCTCCTTCCTTCAGATTTTAACTCAGGTGGCTATGGGATCAATCTCTACATGAGTGTGTTTCCAATTGGTGGTATTTGGGTAGGCCTACCCATGGTACAGTGATGTACATTTTTGCCAAAACACTACAATATGTCAAGTACAAGATCAAGTGGTGGAATCACCAAAGTTTTGGGAACATTTTCCATGCTAAGGCTACTACACAAACCAAGCTTAAGGGTATCATGAGAATAATAAGGGAAGAAGGACTGACTGAAGAATTAGTGCAAAAAGAAACATAGGATGTGAAAGACTTGGAAAAATGTGAGCTATGTGAGGAAATTTTTTGGAAGCAAAAAGCTCAGGTCGAATGGCTCCAAGAGGGGGATAGAAATACATCCTTTTTCTTCAATTCATCTAAAGCCAAGAGACATGGCAATTTTTATTTCAGCCCTAGTCAATGAAAGAGGTGAGTGACTTAACTCTTTCTTGGCAATTTCAGAAGAGGAAGTGTAGTACTTCTCTACTCTCTTCAAGGAAGATGCTAATGGGGAATCTCTGCAAGAAGCTCAGGTTCTCTTATGCATTTCATCATTGGTGACGCATGAAATGAATGAAAATTTAATGAAACCAATCACAATTAGAGAGCTTGAGGAAACCATTATTCAGATGAAAAATGGGAAAGCAGCTGGTCCTGATGGCTTCCCAGCTAAATTCTACCAAGAATTTTGGGATATCATCAAACTTGACCTTTTAGTTGTTGTCCAAGAATCTCAGTGAAATAAGAAAATGCTTAAGGCTACAAATGCGACCTATCTTGCTCTCATACCCAAATGTGAAGGTGTTGATAGGCTAAGTCAATTCCACCCTATATCCCTTTGCAATGTGGTTTACAAAATGATATCTAAAATCATTGCAGATATGTTAAAAAGAGGGCTGAATGCTATGATCTCAGAAGAGCAGAGTGGTTTTGTGGAAGGTAGGCAAATCCTAGATGGTATCGTTATTGTTGTTGAGTCTATTCACTCCATGGCCAGCTCAAAAGATAAGGTGATGTTCATTAAATTAGACATGGAAAAAGCCTTTGATAGGGTTAGATGGTCATTCTTGTAGAAGATTCTTCATGCTTTTGGCTTTGTGGATGAATGGACTCAATAGGTCATGAGCATAATTTCCTTGGATTCCTTCTCAGTGCTTATCAATGGAGAACGTACAAAGCTTTTTGGTGCTACAAGAGGGCTGTGACAAGGTGATCCTCTATCTCCATACCTTTTTCTTCTCCTTGCTGAAGGTTTGGGGTGGTTGATCAGTAGGAACAGAGAGGAAGGACATATCCAAGGATGGTGATGGGGAGGGGAATTGCCGATGCAATCACACCTATAATTTGCTGATGACACTACCCTTATGGGCATGGCCACAATGAATGAAGCTACTAATTTATGCAGGGTGTTATATGTTTATCTAATAGCCTCGAGACAAAAGGTCAATGAAGATAAGTCATCCCTCTTCTTCTTCAATACTCTAGGCCCTATTTAGTAGCGGATCGTAAGGACTCTACATTTTCAGATTGGGACTCCCCCCTTGATTTTCTTGGGTATCCCTATCTCAGTTGGCCACACATCCAAAGAATCTTGGTAGACTATTTTGGATAAATTTTGGGTGAAATTGAATCATTAGACACACAGATGGTTATCCTTTGTGGGTTGGTTTCAACTTATCCAATTTGTGGTGCAGGCTTTACCCATTTATAGGTGTATGCTCTAGGTTGCCCCGATGGGATTCATTAAGCAGTTTGATTTGGTTACCAGACAATTCTTATGGGCTGCTAGTCTAAACTCCACTAAATGGAGGCTTATTAGATGGGAGATTGTCTACATCCCCAAATAATATGGCAGGCTTGGTCTGAGGTAGATAGACTTAAATGGTATTGCTTTAGCAGCCAAACTTTATTAGCGATGGTGCTCCGAACAAGACAAAGCTTGGGCCAAAATTCTCTCATAAAAGTACTACTCTGGAACCATTCAGAGGGACAATCCTTACTATCCACTTATTGGGAAAGGTTTAACAATATGGGGTACTCTCAAAAAAGTGGCTGCTCTCATCAAGAATGGCTTATTCTAGATTTGTAAATAGGGATCCAAGGCTCTATATTGGTCTAACTCTTGGGATGGATATCCTCCCATCATTTCTCAATTTCTAAATTTGTTAAACCTTTGTCAGAGATTCCTTGATGTTGGTTGGTCTCAGGTGAGTGACTTCAAAGTTTACATTACACAAGGACAGGTGGAGGTAGCTCATTGGAGAGCTCCCAAAACTTGGCCTGTTAATGGGATGCAAGAAGAGAATGAAGAGCTATTGAGCATCCTTTCCAAGTGTCACTGTAGTCCTCTTCAGGAGGAGGATAAGCTATCTTGGTCTCCCAATCCCAAGGGAGCTTACACAGTTTCATTTGGATACCAGGCTTTACTTCTTCAGAGATTGGGTAGGGGGAAGTGCATTGGTGGAGACAGGTCTGGAACAATTTCACATGGCCTAAATGCAACTATTTTGCTTAGATTCTAGCTTGTAATAGGTGCTTGACTTGGGACAATCTCTAGAAGAGAGGTTTCTAAGCCCCTTTAGTATGTGTTATGTGTGGAGCAGTCGAGGAGGACTCAACACACCTTTTTTGCGATGCCCCTTTGCCTTGCAACTTTGGCATTATTGGTGGGATGTTTGGCAGTGCCCATATCTTCATGCTCAATCTATGGTCAATTTATGAAATGGATTGGGAGATCCCCCCTCAAGGATTCCCTTCTTGTAGGACATATGGCTGGGCAGCCCCATTTTTCTATTCTGGCAGATTTGGCTTGAGAGAAATAGGTGAATTTTATAGGGGGTGAGGGTCATGGTGTAGAAAGTATGTCAGAAAGTGATGGGGATGATCCAAGAAACCATCCAAGTAAAAAGCATGATCTACCTTCCTTTGACCAAATAGGATGCTCAAGTGGTGGCATGACTTGGATTCCAGTAGTTAACTGGTAAGTCAACATGTGTCAGGAGGAGCAAGTAGGTCAAGAGCAGATTCTTAGGACTGGTCAGTGGCAATGCCTCCCTAGTGGGACTCTCAAGATCAATACCGATGGTTCTTCTAGAGGTAATCTGAGACCTATAGGTACTAGAGGGATAGGAAGGGATTATGAAGGTATGGTGATTTTCCTTTTTGTGGTTCCTAAGGGGTTGCAAACCATTAACATGATGGAAGGTCAAGCCATTCTTTATGCCCTTGAGAAGTCCCAGGTATTAGATTGGCATAGGATTATCTATGAATCAGACTCTCAAGTCTTGATTAACCTACTCATCAAGAGGAAAGTGGTGGGTGTCAATTGGAAACTATCTCTGATTGTGCGACAAATTTTGTGGATTTGCTTGCTTATGGATAGCATTACTTTTGCTCATATTTTGCATGAATGGAATAGGGTAGTGGATTTTTTGGCTAAATGGGCATCTGACCATTTGGATGGTGGAAACATTGGGGATTGGGGGTCTCTCCCCCCGCCGTTGCGTTCTGATTTGGAAAGAATTCTGGAGGCTAATAGGGAGGTTCATAATATTATCTAGTTGGGCGTGTGCCTAGTTTTTCAGTTTATGTTGCTTTCTTCTGGGGGTTTCTACCCCCCATTCTTCTTGTAATGCTCTTTTCTTATTAATATTATTTTTACCCCCTTTAATATATATATATATATATAATACTAGTTCAAGTGAAATATACAAACAACTCTTAACATGCATGTCAAGTCAATAAAATTGATTTAGAGGTGGACTTGTATACAAAAATTGGGATGGTTCATTTTGGTAAATGACAGAGGGATTCTTGTTATTCCTATGGTTAGAGGATAGTACATTATCTAGATTCAAAGAGATTAGACTTGTATAAAATAGTCAAAATATTTGAAAATAAATTGTGATAGTGTTTAAATATTTATATCATTATGGATTTACTTCTTCTATTTATCACCACTTGAATATGAATAAGGAATTTACTAAAATAACATTGCATTCAAAAATGTTTCATTTTATGAGGAGGAAAAAACTAACCACTCTAGAAAAGAATTTAAACATAAATTATTTAGTAAGAATAAATAAATATTTAAACATGATAAATACAAATAAATAATAAACATAGTTTTTAAATATAAAAATAATTGCAAATTTTTATTATTTATTATAATTATTCCTATTAAATAAGTCTATTTATATTTGTTAATTTACATTATGAAATTGTTTAATATGGATTTGACTCCTTAATTTTTATCCCCCATGGAATACCTTTGAGATAAAATTCACCAATTCGTATCCCTATGATAGCAATTCACCTTTCTTGAATTTACACTTGTGACTCAATCAGTTAATTTAAATAATTTAATAACATAATAGACATCTAACATGGTCAGATATCAAATACAATAGAGACCAATATGGAGGATGTTCCTCTTTCACATCCATTAATCACATCAAACATTGAGCACACATCAAGTGGGAATACATATTCATCCCCATTAATGTCAAATTCAATGAATACTTTGAACCAAGGTGGGGATTATTCACAATCCTCATTATGAATGATTAAAGCATTAGAGGAAAAAATTATCTCATTGATAAGAACACATAAAAGGCATCCAAATATGGCTTGCTTGATTCATAATATGTCTTGCATAACCCTCTCGCATTAGAGGTATCATTTCAACCCTTACCACCACACTTTTTGGCACTAAAAGTTCCTACTTATGATAAACATGAAGGGTGACCTTGAGCATGACCAAGAAATGAAACTCCTTGCATTAAACAAGATATTCAAGTATGGGGACACTGCATTGGCCTTATCTAATACAAAATTTAAGATTAAACCATCTTACAAAGTTAATCTGAATGAACCAAAATGTGATACCAATCAAATAATGAACATGGTAGTGCTACATTGAGTTGTATTACAAAATACACCACATAAAAAATTACTAGATTCACAAAGCCTTTGGTGCTTCTTATTAAGAAAATAGCCAAGTTTCAACTCATATCTCTCTGTAAATTAAGGTGTTGTTAGAGGTTGATATGAGTAAACCTCTTCCATAAGGATATTAATATGATGATAATGTATATTATGCCATATACATTCTACTAACAAATGTTTTTCCTTGTGATATAAGCTTTAGGATTTATATGAGTCCCAACAAATTATACTTGATGGGTCTCCTACCATGAGTTTTGGATCAAATTCAGGGGATCATAAGAATTAAAAATGTTCAATAATCCATTGCAAGACCAGATTATAATAAAAATTATAGAAGTTCAAATATGGAAATAGAATTAAAATTATCATCATGGAACTTTGGAACCGATGGTAATGATTTAGAAATAGGCTCTTACATAATATTAAGTGGAGTTTCATTAACATTTTTTGAAGATGTAACATTAATAGTATCTTTAGGAGAAATAAAACTATGGTGGTATACTTGAGAATGCATCATCACTAGGCATAGTAGGCATATATGGAATAAATGGTGTCTTTGGAACATATATGTCCACTTTAAATTTTTATCTAATTTCTAAACCTGAAATTCCTCTTGGTCACTTTTAAGTTTTTTAGTTCCATTGTAATAAAATCAATTTCTCCATTGTAATCACCAAGACAAAATGTGATCAACCACAATTAAGTTCCTTATCTAATGAATATATATGTGCCCTGATCGAAAACAAGGGAGTTTTAGTTTTGACATAGAGATTACATGATAAGAGGATATCTCTTTACATGAAGAATGAAAGCAATCATAGAATAACTCATTACATGGTTATTTAGATCTTGATAGGTCTACATCCATAATTATCTTTAAAGATGAACTTTAATATTTTGACATTGTCAAGGGATTGGGATTACTAGGTTTAACTATCAATTATAATTTTACACTCTTTCCCTTTACATAACTCCTCTCACCAATACATACATTATATATTAAACTAAGTAATATTATATATAAATTATATAATTTATGTTAAATATATTATCCTGAAATATATAATATATAATTATAATTTGATTTATAAACTATATTAACATATATATTATATAATAATAATAATAATATTAAAATATATTATATAATATTGTAATATTATATTACATTATATAATATATATTTTTAGTATATATTTGAAATAAATATTATATATTTTAATATAATATATATAAATATCATTTTAATATATTAAATATATCACTTGCCTTCAATTTGACTTGAGTACTCTTGAGGTTTATTTGTGTTCATAAATACACAGGAGTCCCCAACGAATTTGAAATTTAAATTTACTTTTCAAAATGGGGTCCATATAATTTTCACACATTTTTAAGAGGAATAAAATTTCCAAACATGTTTGACTAGATATATTCCTATTCCTACATATTCTTAGTTTTTTTTAAACATACATTGTACAACGCTAAAAGATCAAAATAGATCAGGTTGTAGAGTATTCAAAGCATTGACCATATTTATTACTGTCATTTCTACAGATCCTTATTTTCAAGTATTTTATCTTAATAATGTTCAATATATTTTTTATTGTATCTAAAATATGTGATTTATTTGTGTTGACTTGGCCCTTTTATTCATTGTTTAGCACTTTATGTTATGAAATCGCTAAGATTCAGATAGTCTACCTAGATTATTGTAATATTTTTAACCCTACTAGAGCAAGCTTAGTTTTGATGTTAGCAAGCCTTCTACTAAAGGAGCACACACATGACTATTGTTCAAGAAAATATGGTTTTCAAATTGTAACACTAAAATTTTATAAAATAATACAATAAATATAATTTCAAATACTCTACCTCTATATACTTCAATTAATTTTTAATAAAAAATAGTACAATTTTTAAGAATGTGTGTTGAGCTTAGGGAGGCCTTGGGTTGGCCTAGGTAGTAGTGAGCCCTATTGCAAATCTTGGTACAAAAGGAAAAGAGGTTAAAGGAGTCAAGTGGGTGTATAAGACAAAAATGGGTAGACTCCACTAGTTGTAATTCAATATGTGTAAACTCCTTATTTGGTTTAAATTATATGGAAAATAGTCACACAATAATTACTTTGCACCTTTTTGATCATCTTCATATCTGCTGAAAGCTAACCAGTTGCATAGATTTAGCCAATACACCATGCAGTTCAAATGCCCTTCTTTCTAAATGAATGAACATGAATAGTTACTCAAAATTCATATCAATTGTGTATAAAATTGTGAGCCATTATAATCCAAAAAAATGTTAGACCCATCGATGATAATAAAATGTATAAGATAATATAATAGTTAGTCTCCCATAGCTTTATACTATGGCATTACCAAAATAATTGACTATACCCCTCCCTATAATTAAGATTTAAAATTTTGAAGTAGGGTAAATGAAATAGTTCAATTGAGTATACAACTTACTATTGATGAATTTGTGTGTACTCATAGAGTAAATAAATATATTCAACTTGTATTTCTTGAGGAAATCAAACACCTTAATATTTGGAGGAATATTGATACCTAAAAGTGCATGATAGGAAATAGTAGGTTGAGAATATTTAGATTCATCCTCAGGTCCTTCCAAACTATTGATGTGTGTCTATGTCAAGGATGTAATGTGAAAATTAGAATAAATTTTCTTAAATTATAGTATAGGTCCTATAAAACCTTGGGCCTTCACTTAGTTTTGTTGGAGATATTATGTGGTTACAAATTACCACCTTTTAGTTTGCAAGCAAACCCTACTGTAGGGACAATAGGAATATGGTAGTGACATAATCTACTTGAATTTTTTATGATGTAAATTGATTTTTATTTACCAATATAAGCTCAAATTCTTAAACAAATAAATGGATATACACAACGAGAATTAATTTAAAGTGATTCATGTTTAAAAAATTCAAAAGGAGGAGTAAGGTAGGGAAGAAAAAAAGTTCCCTTATAACAACAAAGACTCATATATCTCTTTTGATTTTTTTTAGCAACCTAGATAACACCTAGTTGAAATTAGACTACTTAGATCTTATTCATATCTGGACTAACATTGGAATGATCTAAGGTTATGGGATGCCTGTATATAGACTAGACATCTAGTTGTGAGGTTGGTTCCTCTGAATATGTGAATTTAGGATAAATTACTAAACCTATTATATGTTGGGATGAAAAGAGTAAGGAAAAATTTTAAATGATTCTTTAAACATAAAAATATCCTATGAACTTTCAAGATATGCAAAACCTTATTTCTTCAATATCTTGACCGTCAAAATATTTTATGAGTCCCTTGAGTAGCTGTAGTTGAATATTACATGGAATTGAATATTCAATTGAGTTTGGATCCCTGAGGTCTCCTCAAAATTCCACAACTGAATGCATTCCTTTTAGACTATTATCTTCTTCACATGGTCACTATTCTTTTATTATGAAAATAAACCTCTCCTATATGGACCATTGTGCATGATTTAATGTCCTTTGTATAGACTTTGAAAATGTCTAAAGATGTTTTGGGAGTTTTTACAATACATAAAGTACCCATGATTTGATCTATGTATGATGATCTCTTAACAATCTTATTACCCTGCTTGAAAGTTTATACCTTTGAAATCTCCAATAAGCATGGTTCACTAACTTGACTAAAATAGTTATCTTGAATCTAGATATAGATGTACATTTGAGTTTCTTTAGCCCTATTTGAACCTCACATGTATCCTTCTTGAGCTCTATATTAAGATTATTCATCTCAATAATTCATGTATTTGATGGTCCAAATAGCCTCCAAAAGCCTATAAAAGGTCTTAAGATATCCAAACCCATTACTATAACATATTTTGACTTGAAACCAAGCCTATAGGTGTCTCAAATACACTTGATTGATTACTTAAAGGTTGTTTTATTTGGCTTTTTGATGCACTTATTATACTCCCTGTATCACTAGGGAATAAGAAGAACGTAAGAAAATCAATTTTAAGTTTTGGAAGACTTGGGGATTGAGTTGTTTATACATCTACTACTATAAATAGTACAAATAGAAAATATGTGATCAGCACTTTGAAAGTCTACTATCATACCCTATTGTAGGGATAATAGATGTTTATGTAACAATACTTATTCTTGCTAATCTTTATAAAACTATTTTAATCTTTACCAATTGTTGCCCAAAATGTAAATGAACAATGGATATTTATAACATGAACTAAGATAAAGTGACTCATGCATAGATCCAAGAGTGATTAGGGTAGGTCAAAAAAGAGACTATGCTCAAGATGATCAAAGATATCAATTATGCTAAATTTTGAGGCAAAAACACATGAAACTAGAATCTACCAACTCTAGCATAATGTTTAAAGCTAAATAAATGTAGTTGAAGATTCAAAGGAAGGAAATTCATATGTGTAATAACATACTTTGCATTAAATTATTAACTCATAGTAAATTGCATTGAACATTTGATTGTAAATGAGAAGAAAATAGAGCAAGTAGACTATCCAATTAGTCAACCTAGTGTTAAACTCAAGATAATAGATGCATATAATGTGTGTTATTACCAAATGATATTTTATAAAATAAACTATTATCCATATAAAAGTGTGAGAATTAGAAATCATAGAACACACACAATAGAATACTATAGACAAAATCTTGAATTATTTGGTTCCTTATATTAATTCTAGTAATAAATATTTTTTGGTTAAAAATTAGGGGTAAACCATATTTATAGGCTCAAAAAATTCTAAATACAAGTATATGTGGGCCCATAAAAGGTGCCAAAATACAACCAAGTGGATAAAATGTTACATTACAAAGGAATGTTCTTCATTTGAATTTACAAGATGAGATATAATATTATTTAAAGGCCTAAAGGTGGTTGATGGTTGGCTTGTTGTTGTTATTGTTCTTATATTTTCTTCTTCTCTACTTCTTTGGTCCATACCTCTACACAATCCAAGTAGTCTTGGTCCATTTGAGTGAAGTCTAGGATCATAGGTCAAAACAAATCTAGCATCTCTTGGATGAGCCTGTCATGCTCTGTGAGTACTAGCCTTAGTGCCTCCTCAATTACATCTACATTTTCTTTGATCTAATTATAAAATTCCA
Source organism: Torreya grandis (assembly GCA_037957365.1). Classification (NCBI taxonomy): domain Eukaryota; kingdom Viridiplantae; phylum Streptophyta; class Pinopsida; order Cupressales; family Taxaceae; genus Torreya; species Torreya grandis. The sequence goes on from JARHVA010004217.1 coordinate 115,662, forward strand.
TAATTACCCTTAACTCAAAATCTATTTTTTCATTGGTTGTATCCTACTATAAATTAGCCATAAATACCTTCATTTGTGCTCTAAACTCTTGTTTATCCATGAAGGAGCCAACAGGTTTGGTTACATTCGTGCCCATGACATCTTTCAATAGTAAGGTGATTTTGAATTCAATTTTAACTAAGGATGTATTTACATCACTAATTTGATCTATCCATGTCTTTAAAATGCTCCTCTTATTCATGAGGATGGCCTATGTAGAAATAATGTCTTTAAGTGGTTGAACCTTGAGGTTAGGGAGTTTATTGCTTCTAGTAAGTCTAGCCAAGTTTAATAGTATTGGTGTCATAGAGTGTAAGATTTTGGCCAAGTTTCATGACCACTCTAGCTTGTTGGATTCCATCTTCTTCATCACTTTATATAAGTGTAAGGCACTACTGCTCTCATGGTGGTTCTAGGAAACTTATTCCTTGTGTAAACTTTCTCTATATTCCTCCTAGCTAATGTCTATAGTTCCTCCATTGAGAATTCAATTCCCTATTGACAATCCTCAAGGTCAATGACATCTAGTTGATCCAATATTTTTGTGATAGCTTCCTTAGTAGATGTAGAGACAAGTGTAGGACCTTGAGAGGGTCTAGGTTGGCTGCTAGCTTCCCCTTGCTTGAATCTTAGAGGTAGGCTTTATCCACTTGGATTACCTATAGTGGAGGTCTACATGGCCTAATCCTAAAGAGAGGAGCATTATCTTCATCCTCATCCTCTTGTGCTTCTAAATAGTTGGCATTGAACATGATCCCATGAGTTGATGGGATTTGGGGATTCACAATATCCTCTTTCTTCTTCTCCCTATCAAGCCTCATTTCCAACTTGATATTTTTCCTTGCAACATTTTTGAAGACTACCTCATCATTCATTGCATCCCTATAAATCCATTTGTGTACCTCTTCTTGGTACTTATATTCCATATCCATATCCTTTTTGAATTTGAAGAGGTGCCTTGCAATGACATTTTTGGGGTCCCATGCCCCAAAATCATCCTTATGCAATATGTATGAGTTTTTATGCCTTGAAGATATTATAATGTCCTATCACTTTATGATTTTAATTCTCCCTAGTTTTTAAGGAGTTTAGTGGGGAAATATATTATTTTTGTTCTTCAAGAAACTATTAACTCCATGTAGTAGTTGATAGGCCATATACTCCTCAACCAGCTTCATTGGGACATACATTAGAAATTTAAGGGGAGCCAGGATTATCGCTTTCATCTAGATGACTATGCAATATGGATATAGCTAAAAATTTCCCATTTATTTCAATGTCTATTTAACCTCTAGAATAACAATTGAAATTTCACACTAGATGATTGATTTGTAGATGGGAGGGTAGAAATCTTCTATAATTATCTTGATGTGGTTCTTGAAGCAGTGAATGTGCATTGCTAAGTGTGTTTAGGGCATAAATTCATATCGTACAAGAGACCATGAGTTCTAACCTAATTGGGTAGCCATGAAAATGGCATCCAATAGGTAGTTCATCATGTATAATGGATCACCATTATTAAAATTATCATTCATAGTAGTGACTAGATTACTACTAATAATATCCTCAAGTGATGGGATCTATTGATCCTCTAAAACTATTTTCAATAGTGGGATAAATCTTATATATACATACCCAATGTGTGCATTATCAAATATTATATTTAGTAGGATGAGTCCAACCTTGAATCCATTTATAAACTACTTAATGGGTATGTTCCCTTAGTCATCCATAAAGACCACTCTAATTGGGTTTGTTACCCATGAAGCTAAGACTGTCTTTGGTTTATGTGCCTAGTACCCATTATCAATGATGTTCTAGTTATATTCTAGTTAAGTAGGGGTAGGTCATAATATATTTCAAAGTTGGGACCTAAAATGAAGGCAATATAAATTCCTTAGTTCATTGACTTGAGCAATCCATCTTTGCATCTCAAATTCCTAAAAATGTCATATACTAGGTCAATGCTTAGCATGACCTCTAGTTTGGTTCCAACCTTGTGGAGACCAACTATTTGTATTGTAATAATGTCTAAATATAATTGAATAATTTGGGTCATGGTTTTAGTTTCATCAAGATCTCTAACTCCTTCAACATTGTAATAGATGTTGTTGTAATGCATGTCCCTTAACTCTATGGCCTTAAGGATGAACTCTATGTCCTTAAACATAATTGAATTACCATATAAACTTTGTGTCAACTTTGAATATATTTGAGCTATTGATTTTGGAATTTAATTGAATTATAATTCAACTTTAACACTGGTTTACCTTTGATTCACCATCAATTTTAGATTTAAATCTAAATTTTGTCACATTTTGACACATGGCACCTTTTGATTAATCTCAAGGGCTCTCAAAATACAACTTAGTGTGATGAATTTTATATACTATGCCACATGGAATATTTATATTCATAGTGAGATATTGGGTGGGGACCTCTAATTTTTGTTGATTATGTGAGTTCCATTCATTGTTCTCATAGGGAATTAGAGATGGCATTATGTTTCTTGCCAAATAAAAAGGTGCCACGGTTATATCAAATCCCCTATAAGGACCTTTATAATCAACATGGAATGTATTCCAAGGCCCTTCAAGGTATCTCCTAGGATATACCTTGAAATAAAATTATAATAGTGTACATGTTCAAGGCATCTCCTAAGAGATATATCAAAAGAAAATTTCAATCTTGTGCATTAGGGTTTTATGACAAATAAAAAACTATCATGGTTATATCAAATCCCTTGCAAGGACCTTTGTAATAAACATGAAATGTATTTAAATGACCTTTGAGGTATCTCCTAGGATATACCTTGAAATCAAATTCCAATCATCTACATGTTCCAGGTATCTCCTAAGAGATACTTCAAAATGAAATTCTAATCATGTGCATCGGGGTTCTTGCTAAATAAAAAGGTGTTATGGTTATATCAAATCCCTTGTAAGGGCCTTTAAAATAAACATGGAAGGTATTAAAATTAACTTATATGTATCTCCTATGAGATAAATTGAAATAAAATTCCAATCATGTACATGTTTAAGGTATCTCCTAGGAGATACCTCAAAAAAAATTCCAATCGTGTGCATGTTCAGTGTATCTCTTAAGAGATACCTCAAAATAAAAATTATAATCATGTGTATGTTGAAATTATCTATTAATAATTACTTAGAAAATAAAATTTCAATTATGTGCATGTTTAAGGTATCTATGAGGATACCCTTTGAAAGTACTACAAGAACCTTCAAGGTAATCCCCTAGGAGATACTTTGAAAAAAAATCCAACCATGTACATGTTTAAGGTATCTACTAGGAGAACCCTTGAAAGTAATACAAGACCATTAAATTTATCTCCTAGATGATAAATTTAAGTGAATTTTATTACCTTCAAGGCTACCTTGATGATATCTCTTAAGAGATACTTTTCAAACATGTATAAAGGTATCCTTGAAGGTATTACAAGGCCCTCGAAGGTATCTCTATCTCCTAAGAGAAACCTTGAAGGCAATAAAAGAGCCTTCAAGGTATCTTATAGAAGATATATTAAATGGAATCATAGTACCTTCAAGGCTACCTTGAAGGTATTTCTTAAAGATTAGCTAGCATCAGGGTTCTTACCAAATTAAATGGTGCCACGGTTATATCAAATCCCTTGAAAGGACCTTTACAATCAACATTGTAGGTATTTTAAGGAACTTTGAGGTATCTCTTAGGAGATACCTTGAAATAAAATTTCATTTATGTGAATTAATAAATTTAATTCATAAAATGTATAATAACTTGCTTTATTATTCTAATTGTAAAGCCTAAGGAGCAGTCCAATTAGAACTCTATTCATACAGATAGAAGAAAGGTTCAATAAATAAGGCCAAAATTTAAAATTTAGTCCTCAATTATTGAATAATAAAAGGGGGATGTTGGGTATAATAGTATCCAATAGGAGAACCCTTGAAGATACTATAAGACCCTTTAAGTTATCTCCTAAAATATACCTTAAAGGGTATTGTATTACCTTCAAGGATGCCTTGAAGGTATTTCCTAAGAGATACCTTTAAAAAATGCATAAAGGTATCCTTGAATGTATTAAAAGGCCCCCCAAGATATCTCTATCTACTAAAATAACCCTTGAAATTACTATAATACCCTTCAAGGTATTTCTTAGAAGATAACTTGAAGGGCATTGTAGTACCTTCAAAGCTACGTTGAAGATATCTCCTAAGAGATATCTTTCAAACATGCATAAAGGTATTCTTGAAGGTACTACAAGGCCCTCCAAGGTAGCTCTATCTACCTGGAAGTTATCTCCTACGAGATACCTTTCAAACATGCATAAAGGAATCCTTGAAGTTATTACAAGGTGTTCCAAGATATCTTTATATACTAAGAGAACCCTTGAATGTACCACAAAGATCCTATTAATGCCTAAAGCTCTTGCCTTTGGTGAAAAATTTCTTATGGGAAGATTTACATGTGTGGGACCAAATTATGGTCTCTAAAGCAGCCTCTATGATTTTAGAAGCTGACTCTTTGAATTTGATTACGGGGAAATGGGAAGGAAGAAATTCAAGTAAAACATAAAATGAAACTAAGGCAATGCATCAAGATATTTAAAGTATTAACCTATAATTACATAAAATAGCTTGAATATTTAAACATCACAGACTATGAAAGAAAGATATGCATGAATTCAAGTCTATAACATAAAAAAGAACCAATACTATAGAAGTAGAGAATGGAAATAACAAACAAAAATAAATTCTAGCGTAGTTTGACATAGAACACTAGATCCTCTTTATTGATGGGTGGAAAACATCATACAAAATTCCAAAGGCATAATAAATAGTACAATCCTTGCCGTGAGGGGCACTTGCTAAGGTCATAAAATGAAAAATGCTAATTGTTACTACTCCTATTCTAAAACTAGAATATTATAAATGGTTGCTCTTTGATAATAGAAAAAATAATAATTCCTCTACCAGCCCTTTAAAAAATAAAATATCCCTATTTATATAGGTGTAATGATATTTTAAGAGAAAGATACCTAGAAACAGGCACTTGTACCCATGATGAGGTCATTGCAACTAAATGAGGAGCTATAGCTCATGAGTTTAGTTTATATTCAAAATATTGGTATGGTACAATTGTAATGACTTATGATTCCATTTTTGTCACTTAGAAGAAGCATGGTAGGGACACATATTTACCTCTGAACCCACCTTTGAATGTTGCTAGAAGATGGGGGTCAACTCCCCTTGACCAATGGTGCTACTTGAAGTTCTAACAAAATACACATACCTTGGACAAGCATCATGTCACCACGTGTTGAGATGGCACTACTTTTAGATGAGATGGGAATCTTTTCATAAATAATGGGTATTAGGATGCCACATGGTAGTAGCGGGAGAAGCTAATACTAGTCAAAAATAACAAAGGGAACCTGAGAAAGAGGAGGCCAATATGCCATTCACTAAACTCACCAAGTACATCCATGATAAAATATAAATATCCTAAAACTTTAAAATATGGACTATGATCCATAGTTCTTAGAGACTTGATGAGGAATCCTCTAATGGATGGAAGAGCCCAAAAATTTAGGTTTTATAGATCAATTGAGGTAAAGCTACAAAAAGGATAAGGCCCACTAAATTTACAACCTTAAAATATTAGCCTTCAAAGGCATCCAATCCTCCTCCATGGGCTGAGGCTATTTCTTTAGAGCATCAAAGGCTCTATCCACATCGATAATCTCTTTAAAAGAGATATTACTCAAGCCCTGTACTACTATTAGCATCTAAAATTCTAGTTGGGAAAGAGGCCAAAATATGGTCTTTACCTCGTAGACACGTAGTAATTGATTGAGAGATGTGAAGATGGTATGGTCATTCTACTTATTTTTTAATAGCTCTTTTATTTGGTCCTTTGAGAGGATGGTGTTGTTCTCAAGGAATGGAGAGGGGATTTCTAAATGGACCAGCTATTCAATGTGCCCCTTCATATCCTAGACTACTTCATTTAAGGCATCTAAAGATGACTTACATTTTGATGTTTCTTTATTATAGCTCAAAAATTCATTCACCTTCACCTTGTATTACCTTCAATCAACCAACCCCACTACTTAAAGTGTCGTATCCATCATGCTCTAAATCTTCTTGATAAGGTACTATAAATCTTGAACCTTTTAGTACATGAAGGTGAGAACTTGGTCTATAGACACACTCATTATTGAGCTTAATAGTTGTGATTCTGTGATGGACCCAAATGCTAGATTCAAGTCTATATCCTTTATTTACATCCTCTCTTAATAGGAAACATATAATTTTTGAACCATGGGAAGGATACCAATGGTTTGGGAGTGAGTGGTGAGGTCATTATTCAATTTTATTTCTTGGTCCTTAGTTGAGGACTCCTACTACATCTACTACTATAATTTTAGTTGCATGCCTATAGATTCCAAGAGACTCTTGTGGGTCTATATGATCTCTATTTATTTCTCTTATAGCTTATTCTCTATGGCCTATTTCTCCTTATTTAGTCTATCTATCTAGATCTCTAGTTTAACTACTTGAATTTGCACATAGGCCCTTTACTTGGATTCCACCTGGAAGATTTAATTTGTAACGTGTATTTATAAATTGGACCTAATTTGAGTAAACTCTACATCTTTGGCCTTGTTCTCTATGTTGAGGTAGTCGATAGTAATTTCACCCTTATGAGTTCCAACTTTGTCTTCTCCAACTGATAACCCACCTTGATATAGTTTGTACTGATGGAATTTTGTGTTTCCTCCATTAATTTTACCCTATCAATGGGTCCATCGTGGATGATGTTGAGGCTAATGGTTTGTATCAATTATTTCCATGGCTTTATTTGTGCTTAAGACTTGACTATTTGGGGTGCCATGTGTATGATCATTAGATATTTATACGTTGGGTCAAATAATGACCATATATGAGGCATTAATAGGGCATTAGCCATATTTCCTTTTATTTTATCTATTTGGGCCTCCCATTCTTTTCTTTTAGTTTCCAACTACTGATGGAACTACTCTTGTGATTGAATATTTTCCCCTATAAAGGGGAATCCCTGGGGTAGATTGAAAGGAATGGTCACTTGCTACTATGAAATAGTAGATGTTGTTCCCCCAAATATGAGTGCATAAAGGGTTAGGGTAGAAGGAAAGAAAGGTGGGAGGCCATGGAGAGGAGTGGTGGGTAATTATGCCATTATGGGTGTTGATGTGGTTGATGAGGGTGGGGGAATGACAAAAGGCATAAGGGAGGTGATTGGATAGATAGTAAAAAGTGGCATAAGCTCAATAGAAAATATGGAAGGTGAAATTGGATTGAATAACATAGTAAAAGTGGAGAGAAAGGGGTGAGAAAAGCACACCTTGTTTTATAGGGGTACTTGTGGAGGACTAAAAACTTATGCCTCAGAGCTAGATTGAGGTGGCTTTACATTGAGTTTCCTTGAAGTGTTTTGTTGCTATTGTTGGGTAGTTAGGTATGGATATAGAGGAGGTAGACAAGTTGTAGGCTTAAATATTATGAAAGCTTCTTCTTCCTTCACCAGAGGGGCATACTCCACTTTTTCTAAAGGGTTATCCTCCTCTTCTTCATCCATTAATAAATCTGCTTCTTCTCAAGCTTCTTCCTCATGGTGCTCATCCTAGAGGTTCTCAAACTACTCGCCAATGTCTATGTCATCAAACTTTCACTCATGTTGGCTAATTTCCTACCTATATTTCCAATAAGAATTTATTTTCTCATTTATCTAGTCCCTCTAAATGAGCTACACTCTTAGTCCCTTTGTAATTTTATTCATGAGGTCAAACTCCTAGACTAATTTATAAAAGTACTTCCATGGCTTACAGGTGTCTGAAGAGATATTTGATAGATACACATAATACTTTACATAATATTCCACCATCAGCCTTAACTCCTTGAGGTATGGTCATTGCTTGTGATTTAATGGGATGGTGGTCTTCAAGGTGGCTATGTGGCCAACTAGGTCATAGTTTCATTAGTTATTAATTTGGTTGAGGTTGAGCTCTATGTGATTGAGTGCAAGCAAGCACGTATATGGCCTCTTCACCACTATGATGCCTCCCTTTATGAAGGGGGTGTTTTGATGGCATTCTTATTGTAGGTTGTACCATAAACTGAGTCTACTAGATCTATTTGGTAAGCAAGTTCTAGGTCCAAGGTCTTATCCATAAGTAAGTGTAAGATTTGGAATGGCTCCTCCTTGAATCATAGACCTAGATAAATGTGAAATAGATCCCTAAAAAATAATCACATAGAATTCTACTACTAGTGAGCCATGACCTATAGTTGTATTCTTTATGGAAATGATGGGTTCTTGATTAAGGTCAATAAGGATCAGAACAAGAAACACTTTAGAAACTCATACTAATCTTATGTGGCTAACAAGATGTGGGTCCATGTAGAGATAGGGATCACCATATTAGGATGGGTTCCCATTTTAATGGTGTTGATATTATAAAACTAAGAGAATAAATTGGATTTATTATACATAATTAGGTGGAGGAATGAGGAATACCTAGAGGTACTAGGCCAAAAAATTAGCCAATTGATTGTGAATGTTGGTGGTAATGGCTCCCATAAAGTCCATCTTGTAACCTTTTTCCTTGCTTACTATCTTCAAAAGGGAGACCACACCTAATTGAAAATCATGGATGTTAACATCTAAGTCCATCTTGGAGATGAATGCCAAGATGGAAAAATTGTCCTTCATATTCTATGTTTCAAATCTCATGAGAGCAATTGACATAAGAGGCACTCTAGTGTGATCACTTTATAGGACTAAATTAAGTAATTTTAGCTTATGGGTGTGGGTGTCCCAAACATTCCTTAGGCTTTCCATACTATAGACATTGATGTTGGGGTTGTTTTAGAGTTAGAGAATCTCTTTTATTATGTCAACATTAATGTCCACTCTTTTGTGGTTACCTGTAATAATGCCAATGTAAGTGTCATAACTTTCAACACACAAGGAAATAATTTTGGGGCATGAGTGCACAAGAGGCACCATGTATTAAGCCAATATGGATCTCCAAATCCTATGCCCAAATTACTTAGAGTCATTACTTTGATCCTTCCTGATCATATAAGCATGGTCACCCTCCCTGAGGATTTTTGGGTTCTTGTCTAATTTTGGATCAAATACCCCATATACATAGTCAAGGACCAATCATGGGTCCTTGCAGTTCCCCTTGGAAATGCACTTAAAACATAACACTTTGGGCTTCGGTTGTGTAGGTGCTAAAGCATAGGATTTTCTCCTAGTAACTTTTGTTGGAGGGTCTTCATGACTACTTGATCCTCAGGTTATTTATTTCCTTAGGTGTCCCTTGTCACTAGAATAATATGTACAAGTTTCCATTCTAAAACTCTTTTCAACAATTCTTCCTCTATTATAAGTAAGGCACTAGATATCAACTCCCATTCATAATTTTTTGCAATTCTTCACTCAATTATCTTTTCTCAAGACATTATACTCAATTTTCAATCCCTTACTCAATCCTCTTTGAAAAATTTAATGTGTTTAAGTGTTTGGCCTATTCAAGAAAGCAGAGTTTAAAGGCCCATACTTCTAACATGATCATCATGGAATTTTTTTGAAATTAGGTGACCATAAATTATTAAGGTGACATACACACTGGAAGATTGTCTCATAAGAGATTTATGGTGATCCTTATGTGGGATCATGCAATATCGAACACCTAGACATTAACTGTAAATGGAGTTTGGTAGATAACCATCTATCAATAGACTATTTAAAGTTAAGGAGGGCCAAGGTATGGATGCCTATCATAGAATGATAATAACTTATACTAGTGGCACTTATTTCAATGTAAATATTAATAATGAAAGGGGAAATAAATAATAAAGAAAGGGATACCCTATGCACATGCTATGAAAAGTCATCCTAGATCATGTTCAAGGGTGCCCTAGTCTTGACCATACTGGGCATCCCATCAGTATTTGTTACTACTCAGGCCAACCCTGAGCTTCCCTTTAACCACTTAGATTCTAATAAAATTAAATTAATTTTTATGCCTTCAACCTATCATATCATACCACATAACTAGGAAAATGTGTAGAGTTTCACTTCATTTATTTTTCTCATGTGCACAGGAGGGGGTCAAAAATTTGGAGACATATACAAATTTAAATTTTTATTGTGTTCCACTATGCGCTCACCCTTATCCATGGGCATAGTGTTGGAAACATGTAAACAAAATGTAAATTGACTATCTATGTATCTCCTAAAATATACCTTGAAGGGCATTGTATTACCTTCATGGATACCTTGAAGGAATCTCCTAAGAGATACCTTTTAAACATGTATAAAGGTACCATTTAAGGTATTACAAGGCCCTCTAAAGTATCTCATAAGAGATATGTTGAAATACAATTCCAATCATGTGCATTTTCAAGGTATCTACTAGGATACACATTGAAGGTACTAAAAACACATGTTTGAAAGTATCTCATATGAGATACCTTATACCTTACAAACATGCATTACAGTACACTTGAAGGTAATACAAATACCTTCAAGGTATCTCTTTAGAGATACCTTGAAATTAACTTCCAATCATGTTCATGTAGAAGTAATGTTAGCAAATTTTCCTATAAATTCTCTAAAACATTCAAATTATAGGTATAGCTTGCATAGTAGGAAGAAGAAAAGAATCATAATAGCATGAGTGAATTTATAGAATCTTCAATTTTATACACAACAATAAATATAAATATAAACTAACATGGTGTTAATAATTCTATAACATAAACAACATAATATAAGATATAACAAGCTAAAATAAAATAGAGTGAACAATGTGCACTCAGCATGCATAAAAGAATCTCAAGAAAATAATAATAGAGATAGTCTATTAATCTCTATCACACATCAAAACAATATTACATTACATCAAAACACTATATATAGCTTTTTACATTTCTTTGTCTCTTCACATTACAACATTTTGACATATAATAAAAAGAGTCATGGTATTATTATATATATCGCTTGGATAACAAGGCCAAAGACATCAAAAAATTATATAGATGACAAAATGATACCCTGCATGCATGTCCCTACTCCACGTCCAATTATTTCTTATACTTAAACTATTATTTCATCCTAAGATAAAATTTGAACTTTGATCTTGATTAAAGATAGAAAAAATTAACCATTCACAAAAGTGGTAGTAATTAGTCTAGGTGTCATTTACCAGTATAAAACCCTCATGCACTACTTAGCTTCCCTTTCAAGTTTTCAACTAAGTTTCATACTTTCTTAACTACCTTTACATTTTTCAATATACTAGCTTAACCAAGTGGTTGTCCAGGTTAGGGTATTCAACCAACCTGGCCCAAATATAAATGATTATGACTATGTTACAAAGAAAATTTGTTTTCTTAAACCCCAAAACATGAACTATGCATTTACCTACTACGGAGGTGGTGCCAAAGTTTGGCTAGGTGATTGTGTAGGTTATGGCTTCTCAAAGTGTGCCTTTGTATCTATCTTTCTCTTTAACAAAATTACTTGGATCTCTTGTGGTAGAATGAACTTAGGTTCATCTATGATATGCACAATAGCTGGTTCAACCTACGAGAGTTCATTCTTGAAAAATTTCCAATTATCAAGTACTTATCACACCATGGTAAGAAAAAAACCTAGTGGAACCTAAGTAAACATCAAACTGTGCACATCTTCTTCTTCTGTGATGATAAGGACGTCTCTAGCATTTAAAAAATTAAGTTAGATATCTAACACAATATCATCCAACATGTCTATAATCCTTTGGGCTTGAATAACCACAAATGTGTTGCACATTATCTCATTCAACCAAACCTAGAGCTTTTTCATCATGATATCTTTGGTATCCAAAAACTATTGAAATGCATTTTTCAATGTTTCTCTAGTAGCTATTTGATCATTCAATACAACTTTAGTAAAATCCAAAGATTTTTCAAGTTTCTACCTTCAATCAAGCATTACTTGTACAATCTACTTATCCTAATGTGCAACAGTATTCAGGACCTACACATATTCCTCTAGAAGTTCATAGATGACTTTTGTTTTAAAGTGAATAGCCTACCCTTGGGTACAAATTTTATTTTTTCTCACCTAATTCTTTGTTAGTTGAGTTAGTAATGCAATAATTTGTTTATCCTCATACATTACTTGATCACCAAGGACTTGTGCAATTAAATTAGGGCAAGTGGCATTGATGAGCTACCTCGCCTTAGTAATTTGATTTTGTGCTTCCTCTTTCTCCTCATGAAGCTAAAAAATAATATGTTCCAATTCTAAATCCTTTTACTTAATGGATTTTTTTAAATCATCTACTCCTTAAATTTTCTTAGACAATGGGAAATACAAAACATTTAAAGCTGTATGGAAGTGGAACCAAACATGATGGATCTCATTTGGACTATGGTAGAAGATGGTGTAAATTGAGCTAACAAAAGAAATAAAGTGTTATGATGAGATGATGTGCTAGGGACATCCCACAACCATTAGGTAGAGGGGAGAGACTTTGACAGTGAAGTCTCCTCTGGTGCACCTGATTGGGTTGCATCCTTATGGGAAGCTTCTTCCTTGGTAGTTTATGCATCTGCCTTTGATTATGAATCTTCATTCTTGCATACTACCTCTTAGTGATCCCTTCTCTTCTTTTTGGCTTCTACTTCCTTGACTTTCTTTTGGCCTGAGATGTTTTGGCCTTCTTTTTCCCAACCTCAACTTCTTTAAAAAAAAATTGTTATTCTTCTTCCTCGACATGATGTTTGTCTTATTCTTATTATACACATTGGGATTATTGTGTAGTTACTTATTCTATGGCATCTTTCTTCTCTTTATTCTTCTCTTCTTTTCTCGTTTTCCTCTCTTCATTCTTTTTATCCTCCTCTTCATGATCCAGGGTATCCTGTATAACATCCATTTCTTCAATAGGATATGTCATAGTGGTATCTAAGGATCCCTCCATTACATATAGATCATCTATTTCCATATTAGATTGTGATTAATCCAAAGATTCAGATTTGATAATGACACCTCTACATAAAAAAATCTTTCTTGACTCAACTAAAGGGAAAATTGTATCCTTGTGTCTCCTCATGCCCATAGACTTCACTTGATGGGCACTACTTGTTATGGATGGTTGTCTAAAATATACCATACATTCTAGTATGGTGATTTCAAGCCTCACTCATTTATGACTATGATGTTTATGAATCAATGTTTGTATCAGGATCCCTTCATCTAGTAGATCTATAATTTGCATAGATGATGAACCATTTTTTAGATTTTTTTGGAAAATTTATATCACAAGTTCACCCTAAGATTCTTATTCACCTATGTATCCATAAAAATAGAGGTATGGGTTGTGTAATGTCAACCAAATAATCACTTATTACCTTATTATATACTTGGAAAGTATGCACTACTTTCTAGAAAAATAACTTCTTCTCCTCCTTATTGTAAACCTTTTGGGCAATGTCTTTGATAATGCATTTAATAACTTTTTATTCACCAACCCTCAACATTGTGATATTATTTTCCCAAGCTATCCTTAGAACATGTGGGTTATCTAACCAATAATTAATTCTTGATCTCTTTATGGCTGGTGGTAGTGAGTCTCTCTATGCAATTCCCTTCCATTTACCTTTTTCTTATTATGGGGGAGATGTAGACTATTATAGTGAGGCATATGGTTGCATAGCTATCTATGGTTATTCTTGCTATTTCCCATGTTATTGTTCACCTGGAGGGATGGTTTGAATAAGCTTCACTAATATCATGACTAGGGCTCTCTACCTCTATAATTTGGCTTGTGCTTCAACCATTGTGATGAAAAAGGGCATTGGAGTCATAGTTAGCATGGCCAAGTCATGCACCTTGATTTGAATACCATTGTACAACTTGGTTATAAATTCATGTTTCCCTAAATATTGAATGACATCTTAAGTAATTCAAGGGTGTGATTTGATCAAAGCTAGAGCCTCAAGTCACCATGTGTTAAACAACCCCATTTGCTCTTAATAATTCCCTATATTAGTCCAAGTGAATCTTGTGAGGGTAATATCAAGCCAAAAGTATGTAGTAACATTAACTTGGCCTATGGGGGAATTCCATTGGGTGAAGCATAATACTGAAACCAAAACCTGATATTGGAAATTTTGTAATCTACTTAAAATTACCTTATCGATATTAATGGTAAGCTTGGTTGTGAGAATTTCCAGCCAATTGAAGTTCTCATTCAGGTGTATCATGTGATACACAATGTCAATTATTACTTTTATTTACTGTTTAGCCTACTTTATTGTCTACCAAAACCTCTTTGTAATACACTCTACTAGAATGTGCATTGAAACATCCTCAATGGAGTCAATTGGGGTTCCTCTACCTACCTTAGTGGGAAACATATCCTAAAAAAATCAATGAATTGGTAGTGTGATGGAATTGTATGGCAATAGGGATTTTTCATGATTCAAAAGGCCCGTGTCTCTCACCATGATCTACACATTGATTAAAATAGTGATATATTTGGATAAATGAATAACCCATTTGTTGAATATAATTAACAAGGTATGTATGACCTCATCTAGTTGCTCAAATGTAGGTAACTTTATTAGCCTCTCTACATTAGAACCTTGAAGTGGATGTTGAAGTGTAAGAGCTCCTACTTGTAAACCTAGTTTTGTTGATAGGGCAAAGAGAGTAAGTTCAAATATTTCCATAATGCTAGAAGGATTTGGGTTATTGAATTTGGTTTATATAAGACCTATCCCATCCCCATTTCTATCTTGTATGTATTTATGAGTGGGATGAACAAATTATTCTTATCCATGACTAAACCTATAATCTACACTATTTGATTGCTTTGTTTTACTAAAATATAGATCTCCATTTTTCTATAGGGAGTATATTGAGATCAAGTAGTAGAATACTCTTGTTCACCAAAGTATATAATGTTTTGGCATTATTCCTCTACTTTGATTTATGGCTTTTGGCATTTAATTTTTTTTTTCCAACCTCTTTAAATGCACTGACTTCCTATGCACTATTTTTCTTCCTCATATTTAATATTCTAGCTTTGATGGTGACCTTTTTTTGTCTCTAAAATATTTAAATTACCACATAGTGTGTTTTTGATGTGACCCTATTAGGAAAATAAAACGAGATAAGAAAGTTATGTAGGATATTCCTTTGAATATTCATGTGTTATACATGAAGTTTTTGGCTAATGTATTTTTTTCTATCCTCATGGATTTTGAAAGGATATAAGATGAATAGTCTCTTCATTTTGGTGCCAATGTATGAAGAAGAATATAAATAGTCAAGAACTGAAGTGACTATAAATATGTATGCTTGTATGAAGAAGTGGATGACCTTTTACTGAGATCAATATAGAATTTTTGGTTCATGGTTACCTATCTAATCTCTTATGTTAATCCTTGTTTATGTTATCATGTTTAATGCTTTGGTTTTATCTATCTAAATGTAATCTAAATGATCTATATCTTTCAAGCACTCTTGGTTAATCCTATTTTATACCTATCATAGAATCATTTGATACTCTCATGCTACCTATCAATATAAATTCTCTGCACTATTTTATGCAGACTAATAAAATATAGTTATCCTCATCCTTAGCATGTTTTGTTAAAACAAGAACCTATGGTAAAAATGGTGTGGTGAAAATGGAATCCCTCTATTTGAAGAAAGCTGTGCTAAGATGGTTACCAGATAATGAGATATTGAATCCTGATTAGACCAAAAAATATGGCACTTCATAGAAGAAGAATCCAAAAGAACAAGTCTAACCACGAGTGAAATCATTCAAGAACATATATATGGTGAAATATATGAAAATTTATAATGCAAACTACCCAAATTATTAGATAATTGGTTAACAAGACTAGAGTACTACTACTTCCATCCTATAGTGGAAGAGACCATTATGTAGACTAAAGAAAAGATAGACCAGTTAGTGAAACTAGAAATTGATTGAACAAGAGTGATAGATTACTAGCTTGAAACCACTATAGATGGATACACTACTGAGTTCATAGTATAAATCTATATAGAATTCAAGGTTACATAGGACTACTTCATTTGATAAATTAAAGGAAATTTTTTATGACTACCTCTTTTGTTGAAAATATTGGTGATGGAAAAGGCCATGGTGCCTATTCCATCCAATATGGAGTAGTTGCTTCGAGAATATGGGGATGTGTGTGCATGATTTTAAATGATGGATAGACGAGTGATTAGATCTTGAGCCTAAATACATAATGGATATGTGAGGGAAGAAGAGTTAGAATAAAACTCTAGATTCAGAAAGGGAACTACAAAAATAGAGTAGATGGGTACCCAAGTAGCTACAAATAGAAGTAATAATAATAGTAGAGTAAATGATGAAAAAGTACATAAAAGTGATGATTGAGATGATGAGTGGAGGTCAAATAAATAAAGTGATGTTGGATGCTGATAGAAAGAATGACAAAATGAAGAGTGAATAGAAGAAGAGATGTGTGAGGAATAAGATGAGAGTAGTTTAGGAGTAGAATCAATGGAATGTAGAAGTAGTGTGTAACTACAAAAAAAGGTATTGATAGAAAAAGAATAATTACAAAAAGAAACATAACTTATTCACAATTTAATTATAGGCTCAAGCATAATAAATAAAGAAGTCATTGTAAAATATTATTCACTAGAAGTGTACTCATCCTTATAGTCCAATCTTATATATCCTAGTAGAGGTTTTTAGCTAGCCAAGCAAGGGGAGAAGAATTGGGAAAAATCATTTTTAGAGCACATGAACTATTGGAGCATGAATATTAAAAAAAAAAATTTAAGAAGGCTTTGAATTATATAGGATTAGGTGAAGTTGAACAAAAATAGAAAGAAAGAGAAAACAAGTAGAGTGTGCATGAAATTTCCTTTGGTGTGTAGAGTAGTATGTAGGAAAAATAGATATAATGTAGTCACCTCAAATAACATCTATGTAGAAGACTCTATTTACACCATTAATTATGATGAATCAGTCAAGAGGATTTTTTTAATTTGGCCATATATGATGGGTTTATAGACCCTAAACAATATGTCATGTCCCCTTTTTAGTTGACATGTGCAGAGTAGATGATTAGCCTATTATGTGACCCTCGTAGGCTAATGAGATGGATAGAGGGTCTTGATAGAGATGGGTTGGAATTCGTTCGGGCTCTTTCGGGCATGAATTAAGGGAGATATTAATATTTGATTGATTTAATCAAGTATTAATTATTTGATCTCATTTTAATTAATTATTAATTAATTAATAATTATTAATTAATTATTAATTAATTAATCATTATTAATTAATTATTAATTAATTATTAGTTATTAATGATTTAGTCTAATTTGAGGATGCAAATTCTAAATTAAGACTTGGTCTAATTTTAAGACCCTAGTTCTAATTTAAGGAAGTCTAATTTAAGGGAGTCTAATTTTAGCAAGTACACCTTTGGAGGTGTATAAGAATCTCTCATGGGAGAGAGTTTGTATCCATGCTTATTATTGATATTGATTCTTGTTAAGAAACTCTTCTGTGAAGACTGAGCCAAGGGTTCCAGGATTCCAATTGCAGTGAAGAACGTCAACTCTTCATTGTGTGCGATTCAGAGGTTGTGAAAGATCAGCCGATCTATTGCCGAATTGAGAGATAACTTCACCCAGAAGTTATCATAGTATTACAGGTATTTGAGAGATAACTTCACTCAGAAGCTATCACAAGGGTTTACAGGTATTTTCTTTATTTTGGGTTTTTGATTCAAGAATTATCCAGATATAGATCTTTTGTGTCAGCCCATAATTCTACAGATCAGGATCAGGCAGACAGGGTGTGTTATATCAGCGGCCGTACGAATTCCGTACAGCTCCGTGAAAATCCGTACGCATCTACAGGAAGTTCAGGTATCGACATCGGTGAACAGGGACTTACAGAGACCGACATCGGTCGACTCATCACCGACGTCGGCAAGGGGACCACTACAGGTCGATCGACGACGGTGGTATAACCGACATCGGTGACTGTGTTTTTTTACACAGCAGGCCGAGACGTCCCAGATTCAACCCAGTTCGCAGAATATTCAGGCTATAAGGCCGAACTTTCGATATTCTTTGTATACCTGACAGAGGGTCTCTAATTGTAAGCTTATGAGGAAATAAATAAGAAATTATATTGTGATTTATTCATCTATTTGAAGATATTTTGCAGAAATTCAGATAAGCAATTTGGAGCTTTGTTTTGATATTCGAGGGGATATTACAGTGGTATCAGAGCTTTGGTCTTTGGTATCATAGTT
The DNA here is from genome assembly GCA_037957365.1 of Torreya grandis. Lineage (NCBI taxonomy): Eukaryota > Viridiplantae > Streptophyta > Pinopsida > Cupressales > Taxaceae > Torreya > Torreya grandis. The sequence continues at coordinate 134,087 of JARHVA010004217.1, forward strand.
TTGTGTCTTTCATATATCTCTATTGGTAGGGGATATTACAGTGGTATCAGAGCTAAATCCTGCCATCCTGAGGGTTTAGAAATTTTATGCAGCCATAAGAGTTGTGACTACACGGGTATTACACACGCAGTAAAGCTTTGCTTGAAGGTACTCAAGTTCTAGAACAACCACCGGAAGACATGGGTGATGATATTGGCAGGGCCCGTATTCCTCACCATCCGAGAGACCAAGATGATCCAGAGGTTTTACTTACTCTTAGAGAACTACGAGAAGGGCAAAGGCAGAATAACCAGGTATTACAGCAGTTGGCAGCAGCACTGCCAAGATTGGGTTCTCCGAGGAGACATTCCCCACACCGTGAAGATGTCAGGAGTGTTGCAAGATCACAGCGAGGCCATGGGACTGTTTCTCGTACAGCGAATAGGCCTACTAGGCCTATCTTTGTGAGACAGGAAGCAGAGGAGGTGATAGCAGGTGAGGAGCATGAGGAGACATTTACGGACACACTTAGGGCAGCGACTGAAGAGTGGGAGTCATTACCACATGTGGTCAGGGAGATGATTACTTTTGACCGATTCCTCACACAAAGGAAAGAACATTACCGAGGTCGACAGAATGGGAGACCAAGACCCCAGAACAATGATCTGAAGCAGGCTACGAGTAGGCTCACACTAGCAACATTTGACGGTAGTGGTAAAGTGACAGCACAGGCTTGGGTTAGTAAGCTGGATACATTTCTCACATTGCGACCGATGGGTGAGGAAGATGCTATCAGATATGCAACACTACATCTTGAGGGAGTAGCTCACGATTGGTGGCACCACGGGATGGTGACACTCCATCATGATCGGATCACTTCTTATCAGGAGTTTGTGGACAGGCTGGTGGAGCGTTTTGACAGGAGGGATCCAGAGTCCTATTTCCGAGAGTTGGCACAGTTACGTCAAAGTGGGAGCCTAGAGGCATACATTGGTGACTTCCAAAAGTTATCAGTCATGGTCCCTGACATTTCAGAGAGGTGACTAGTAGTACTCTTCATGGAGGGCTTGACAGAACCATTGAGAGGTTGGATCAAAGGCTTTGATCCTCCTTCATTACAGGAAGCTATGAAGAAGGCGCGTAGTATGGAGATGGCAGCCCCATCAAGTAGATCTAACTCCAGAGGTACTTCTTCATCTAGAGACCATAAGCACTCCAACGGGGATATAGAGAGACCTGATTTTAACATAGATAGATCTGGGGTTAAAAATGATTCAAAGGCTAATCCAGCAGCACCACCTTTGGATCGTGAGGCGCTTAATGATTTACGCAGGAAGAAGCTTTGCTTCTACTACAAAGGTCCATATGATATCCATCACGATTGTCCTTTGAGGCCTAAGGGCAAGACGAATCGTATGATGTGGGTATATTATGAGGAGTCAGAATCGGAAGATTTTGAACAGCATGATAGTTTTGAGGAGGCAGAGGCTTCAGAGCCTAAGGTAGAGGCAGATTTAGAGCTTCATATACAGGAGGCACGCCTATCCAGCATTCAGTCAGATGAGTCATTTAGACTCCGTGGAGTTTTGGCAGGGCAGAAGGTTACCACCCTTCTTGATACAAGGTAGCCGATGGTCACACTCTGAGGTGTGAGCGCATGATTAGAGACCTCCCATTGCGCTTGAACAACTATGAGTTCAAGGCTAATTATTATGTAGTGAACATGGGGGACATAGAATTAGTTTTGGGTATGAAGTGGCTTCATTCATTTGAGGAAGTTACTCTTCATCTCAAAGATATGGAGGTTTGTTTTCAGGTTGATGGGAAAACACATATTCTTAAGGCAATACGGGGCAGTAGCTTCAAACATATGTTTTTTCATCGAATGGAGATGCCTATACAACATGACATGAAAGAGTGCGATGATAAGTGCACATTGGCACCAACACAGGAGAGATATGAGGACGAGCTTTGTCTTGAGGTGAGTTCAGTTCAAGAGTTAGCACATGTGGTAGAGTCTCAGCTTTCTTTTACAGGTGGGTCACATGTTGATGACGATATACGTACAGGGGACAGAGGTGATGTGACGCCATTGGATGAGAGTGGTGATGGACAGGGCTTGGAGTTTGTGTTGGTTGACAACACTGTAGATCGAGACCTCATTTGGGATCCAGGTATTCAGCGATTGCTTGAGGGCAAGCAATTTCAGGAGGGGCGGATTGTCATGTCCCCTTTTTAGTTGACATGTGCAGAGTAGATGATTAGCCTATTATGTGACCCTCGTAGGCTAATGAGATGGATAGAGGGTCTTGATAGAGATGGGTTGGAATTCGTTCGGGCTCTTTCGGGCATGAATTAAGGGAGATATTAATATTTGATTGATTTAATCAAGTATTAATTATTTGATCTCATTTTAATTAATTATTAATTAATTAATAATTATTAATTAATTAATAATTATTAATTAATTATTAATTAATTATTAGTTATTAATGATTTAGTCTAATTTGAGGATGCAAATTCTAAATTAAGACTTGGTCTAATTTTAAGACCCTAGTTCTAATTTAAGGAAGTCTAATTTAAGGGAGTCTAATTTTAGCAAGCACACCTTTGGAGGTGTATAAGAATCTCTCATGGGAGAGAGTTTGTATCCATGCTTATTATTGATATTGATTCTTGTTAAGAAACTCTTCTGTGAAGACTGAGCCAAGGGTTCTAGGATTCCAATTGCAGTGAAGAACGTCAACTCTTCATTGTGTGCGATTCAGAGGTTGTGAAAGATCAGCCGATCTATTGCCGAATTGAGAGATAACTTCACCCAGAAGTTATCATAGTATTACAGGTATTTGAGAGATAACTTCACTCAGAAGCTATCACAAGGGTTTACAGGTATTTTCTTTATTTTGGGTTTTTGATTCAAGAATTATCCAGATATAGATCTTTTGTGTCAGCCCATAATTCTACAGATCAAGATCAGGCAGATAGGGTGTGTTATATCAGCGGTCGTACGAATTCCGTACAGCTCTGTGAAAATCCGTACGCATCTACATGAAGTTCAGGTACCGACATCGGTGAACAGGGACTTACAGAGACCGACATCGGTCGACTCATCACCGACGTCGGCAAGGGGACCACTACAGGTCGACCGACGACGGCGGTATAACCGACGTCGACGACTGTGTTTTTTTACACAGCAGGCCGAGACGTCCCAGATTCAACCCAATTCGTGGAATATTCAGGCTATAAGGCTGAACTTTCGATATTCTTTGTATACCTGACAGAGGGTCTCTAATTGTAAGCTTATGAGCAAATAAATAAGAAATTATATTGTGATTTATTCATCTATTTGAAGATATTTTGCAGAAATTCAGATAAGCAATTTGGAGCTTTGTTTTGATATTCGAGGGGATATTACAGTGGTATCAGAGCTTTGGTCTTTGGTATCATAGTTTTGTGTCTTTCATATATCTCTATTGGTAGGGGATATTACACAATACCTTCTAACTTATAAAATGAAATGGCAAGTTAAGGGTATTACCAATGAAAACTTACAAAAGTGTGAATTGATAGGGGCTCTAACTGGGAGAGCATTAGAGTTCATGTACAACATATATCTATAATAGTTAAGTCTAAAATACATGAAATATTGGCTTGTCACAAAGTTTGAGATTAATAAATGTACTAGCGAGATAATACAAAACCTCACAGAGATAAGGCAAAAGTTTAGAGAGTCAATCTATGACTATGATCATAGATTTTATGATGTAATGAATAGTGGAATTTGCTTTGATAGATAAGGAAGAAACATGGTTTGTTGAAGGAATGTGAGGTAAGATTTGGTTTGCTACTATGCAATCACAATATGAGACAAAATTAGATGCCATATCTACTGCACTACGAGTAGAATAGATTGAGGACTATGGGGAAGCTCATACTATTAACTCTAAATTTGAAATCACATTGTAGCCTTTCATGAAAATAATGGAGTACTATCATGAAACAAAAAAATACAACTTGGGCATGTGGTATACAGAGTGTAGAAAAAAAACACCATCAAAATGATTATCATAAAGTAAAGATAAAATTTTGCAAACTTTGTCAAGTAGTAGGGCATGATATGACAAATTGTCATCTACTACAATAATCTATCAAAAAACCTCAAAATCTATACTATAATTTTTTTAAAATAAACTAATCATGATGAGAAAAATTGTAGATCTGTATATGAACTTAAAGAGGATATATCCAAAACAAATTTGCCATTACAACACAACAAATCTACTTGGTGAAGCAAACTATCCCAAGCACGAAGGTTGATAAGAATTATGCAACCCAAGTAGGTCCATAATGTATTATGATTTCACCATATTACTAACCTCATAGTTTGGCTATATGGAATCCTTTTCTAAGATGGACACCTCCATTTCCTTAATACTAGTATGTAGTACCTTAGAGTTCACCCATAATGTAGCCATAACAACTAACTTATACTCTGCTAGTTATGTAACAACAATTCAGTATGGGAGACAATAATAAATAGTACTAGTGGTGGAGTTTTACACAATCACAAGGAGGATACCAATGGGGATATCAATCTAATAGAGGAGGAAGTTGAGGTGATCATATAGAAGGATACCAAGGTGGTCAAGGAAAAAAATATCAGTGACCTCCTCTAAAATACTACCTATGTGGAAAGTACAATCATGTCCAAAGAAATTTCTTGATGAATCCATAGAGACAATCATACTGGGCATACTCTAGATTCTTTGATCAACATGATACAAAAGATTGTCTTGTATTATAAAAGTAGAGGTAGGACAAATTTGTCTAAAATGTAAACATGGCAAGCATCAAACTTATATAAAATGCATTCCTAAATGTGGTAACATGAAAATAACATATATAAAAATTACCACATCCACTTGAGATGCCTCAAGATTAGGGCATCATAAAGGTTAAACAAGATAAATACCTAGATCTAGACACAAAGAAGAGTCTTATAAGTGAAGCACTTTAGTTGTTGAAAACCATTCAACAAAAGGAAACTACTCATGGTGATACTGCAACCATTGATGTGTAAATGTATGGTTAAATTATGTGCATCATATGACAAGATGGAGTTGTCACCATGCTAACAGATTTATTAAAAATCTTGAGTACTCTATGAAATAAAGACATATCATAAAACATCATGAACATGTTACATAATATTTTGGAATCTATGTCGTATGGCTAGTAAAAGATAGAAAAGTTAGTTTAGTACATCAAGATGAATAAAACATGGGATGTGGATGTGCAGATTGATATTAAGGTTATATGATACAAAATTAAAAATGTTGTCTTTGACTTTGGCAACACAATAAACATGATTCCTAGATCCACATGGGAAGTGATTAGATGACCAACTCTTATTTATAGCCTAGTAACTCTGAGCTTCATTGATTATGGGAAATTTGATCCTATTGGTCAATTAGAGGATGTTGAGATCAAAGTCATAGACTTGTCCCTATGAGGAGACTTTGAGTTCATAAACATGAAGACTATAACAATGCACTACCATACCTTTATAGGAAAGAAATGGGCACATAATGGTTAGATGAATATCAAAACAATACATAACCAACTTGAAGCACATCAAGGTGACAAGGTTATGGTCATTCCATTCAATAGAGTGCATAAAAAATACATAATTCTTATTGAACCATAATATCCACATATTCCACAAGAAACTAGATGGATGAAGGTTAATACAGAGGAGAATCCCAATGCTCTACACACAACATAATGCAAATTCATATACCAACAAGATAAACCTCAAGTATAGTCAATATTCACACAATAATTGAACACATTAGAATAATGGAGATCAAAACCCATAACAACACAATCAATTATAAATTAGTCTGTTATTAATGATTATGCCTCCATATTTTTAAAATCTCCCACTCACTTAGAAGTTGATTTCCTATAACAAAATGAAGATCATATGTAGGATTACATAGAACTAAGAAGGGAAGGCATAATGCCTTAGGAAGCAACTTCTTCTATTAGTGGTGATACAAATATGCATCACCTTAACTTACCCTGTATCGACCATGTAGTCTGACCCATGAGGATGGTCTTTAAACATGAGTGACAAATGCCTATATACTATGCAACAGAGGATATTAATGATTTTATTGTATGTCTACAAGTTCATATTCTAACTACTAATCAATGGCTTAGTGTTCTGAGTTATGCTTTGAAAGGAGTTGTAACTTGGTGGGAAACTCATTGAAATAATCAACTTATGGGATGATTCTTGTGATCTCATGATCAACATATTTTAGATACCATAATTCATTTGCATTAGTTGGTAATTTTTTCTAAAAGGAGAATGCCCTAAGATTCATGTACATAATGTTGAAGTTTAGAATGTATAATATGTGGCACCAATGTATTAGGTTCATATTTTTCACTATACACTAGCTCCAATACATAAAACATGGTACATGCACCAAGAGCATAGAAGAGAAACCAAACATTGGGCACAAGTGCAGAGTAACTTCATATAAAATTTTGTCTTTGAAGATGAAAATTAGTTAGTTCATAACACAATTTATAAAATCAATTATTTTCTATGCCATGGGTGTATGGAAGATGTGAGAACCATAATAGAATCAATTGCACATAAAAATTTATCTTTTGATATTAATCTTGCACTTCAAAGGTATAAATCTACAAAGACTAAAGAACAAGCTTTGACACAACCTTGTCATTGAATTTAGGATGAGGCAGAAGATATTGAAGACTTTGATGTATATTTAAATTTAAATTATTTATTTGGACCTGAGTGGCCTAGATAACCACCTAAGGACACAATCAAGTGATAATTAAAGAAGATAATCTACACATCATCCAAATCTGGCAGAACGAAGGGCAAAGGAATATACAAGAATCAGTGGATGAATAAAAATGTAATATATAATAGAATCCTCTCAAGAAACATGTCGATAATATTGGAATATAGGAGGTTCTAAAATTGGCAAGCATAAGTGAGTATTGGATGGATACTAAGGTTTTAGAGCCTTACATTTTTTGAGAGACTAACAAGATGTATTCCCCACTAAGTTTTTAGAGGTTCAAGGAGTCAATCCATCTCTTGGTGAGATGCAAATTGAATTGAAAGAGTGCACATGTCCAATTAAGAAGCGACCATATAAACTCAACCCCAAAATTAAGCTAAAATTAAAGGTAGAACTAGATAGAATACAGGATGCAAGGATAATCTATATAGTAGAAAAATTTAACTAGGTAAGCCCAATGGTAGTACAACCCGAGAAAATAAGAAAAATATAGGTATGTAGAGACTAACACATTTTGAATGATGCCTGTGTAAATGATCGATTCCCTAAACCATTTACAGATGAAATTTTGGAGTCTATAATAGGACATGAAGTATACTCTTTCATAGATGGATTTAGTAGATACCATTAGATTCTAATTGCAAAGGATGATTGAGTCAAAATGGCTTTTGTAATAGAGTGGGGTTAGTTTGCATATAAATTCATGCTATATGGTCTGAAGAATGCACCTACGGTGTTCTCACGTGTAATAGTTACATCATTCAAATATTTCATCCATGATTTTTTGTATGTTTGCTTAGATGATTAGGTAGTCTTCTCCTTATTTAAGGAACATTTTTCCAAATTTTGTTTGATGTTAGAATGATGTCAAGTTTTATGCATCACTTTAAATTTGAAGAAATGTCTATTATTTACACCTTTTAACATTTTACTTGGATATGTTATTTACAATGATGGAATTTTGGTGGATCAAACTAAAATCATAGTAATCCTAATTATGCCACCACATATTAGTTTCAATAAAGTATACTCCTTTCTTAGACATATAGGATACTACCAAAAAAAATCAAAGGCTACGTAGTGATATCATCTCCAATGGAAGATTTACTATGCAAGAATGCTAAGTTTGTATGAACATTAAAATGGCAAGCCTCTTTCATTGAGCTCAAACATTGATTGGTCACTATGCCTATTCTTGTTTTCCCAGATTGGACTAAGCCATTTCATGTACATGTAGATGCTTTGGGCATCACAGTCAGTACAATACTTGTGTAGCTTGGAGATGGTGCACTTGATCATCCCATTCACTTTGCTAGCTAAAAATTATCTGATGTAGAGAAAAATTATACAACCATAAAATGGGAAGCATTGGCCATTATATTCACAATATAAAAATTATATCACTATCTTCTAGTGACACCATTCAATTTTTTCACAAACCATCAATCTTTATGCTACTTGGTCAAAAAACCAATGTTAGGAGGATGAATATCTCAATATATGATTTTGTTTTAGGAATTTAAATTTTGAATAATGTATAAATAGGTAGATAAAATGTGGGACTTAACCATCTCAATCAAATTATGAATGGTGAAGAGCCAAAATAAATATAAGAAGATTCACCTGATACATAATTCTTCCATATCTCTATGATTTCAAAAAACTTTGAAGCTATTGCCAGCTTCCTCAAGTAAGGAATCTTCCCTACGCACTTTTAGGAATGGAAAAAAAAATAGTCTGTGACTAGAGCACTACCATACACTATCATTAAATGATTTGTATATCACTTGGGAAAGGATGAAGTCCTACACAAGGTTGTCCTCAAACATGAACATCCTCAACACTTAGAGGAAGTTCATCAAAGAGTGACAAGAGGACATTTGATAGGAGAGGCTATTACTAGAAATATTCTAGAGAAAAAACTATGGTAGTTAAATTTGTCTCAAGATGTACATAGTGTTGTATAACATTGTGATGTTTGCGAATGTATGGAAAACCACTCTAGAAAGATGAGATGACATTGCAAACCTTGGTAGTAGAGAAACTATTTCAACAATGGTGTATTGAATTTGTAGGACCAATAAACCCTCCAATAAATCATAATAAAGCTAGGTATATCATTACTATGATATATTATTTCTCTAAATGGGTTGAAGATACTACCACACCTAGATATAGTGTGAAGGATGCAACAAAGATTTTATATGAAAATATTATCACTAGGTTCAGATCTGTGATCAAATTAGTCATTGATAAATGAATGCAATTTATCAATATTATTATCAAAAATTTGATGGAAGATTTCATTATTTCACATCATAAAATCACTACTTATCATCCACAAGTGAATGGCTAGGTTGAAGCTTTAAATAAGGTACTAGTGAAAATGCTCACAAAAATATGTGATGTCAAGCATGATGAATGTGAAGATCTCATTCTTATGATCTTATAGGCATATCACATAAATTATAAAATAGCTATAGGATTTACACTATTTTAGTTGGTATTTGATCATGAATTAGTTATTCTAGTGGAGTATATATTACCTATCCTTTGCATCACTATGGTCATGCATTTAGGAGATTAATAATCTCTTACCAATCGACTATTAGAATCAAATAGAATGGATGAGTTTAAAATAAGACCAACATAGATACAAGAAGTACATAATCAAATTTATAAAGCATGGAAAAATAGGAAACAATGCCATAAGGAACATCTAATTTTATTGATAGCCGGTTCAGAGCATTCCCAAACAAATTGGAAATAAGATAAAAAGGGCCTTACATTATTCATGACTTAACATAGTAAGGAATGGTATTTTTAAGGGAATTAAAGGGAACTATATTTATAGGGTGAGTAAATGGTTGTAGTCTTAAACCCTACTTCCAATAGTCTATTTTATCTCATTTCACAAGCTGAGTGGGTGTTGAGCAACACCATCTAGATTAGGATTTTTCTAATTTGTAAGTTTTATTTGTGTGTGTTTGCTTTATATTTGTTTATTTGTATATGATCTCAATAATTATAATGGTGGAATAACTTTTTCTAAGCATCAAGTGAACCATACATGCAAAAGAAGAGCCACGTGTACTGATGAAAAAATCAAAGAGGAGATAATGAAAAATATTAAGTCCAAGAAAGTAGCTAAAATGTCACATCTAAAAGTTATCCTTAGGATAATGGTCATACATTAAAAATAAATATAAGAGACAAGGGTTGATAAGCAAAATCAATGATAAATTGGTGGTTAAACAAAATAAGTAGCTCATACCTCTTATATAGACACCTAACGGCATAAGGGCATAATTCCACACATGTGTGAATGGCTAACACTTTAATGGCTAGATAGGAAATTTATTTTCCATATCTACCATTATATTCAAGACAAGTGGATAGCTATGCATGGCCTCGACATGAAATCCAATAGGTGAAAAAATTATGAAAATATAAGTTTGAACTCCATGTCCATATTTCATTCCTAAAATATTTTTGAGAGCTACAACTATCAAAGAGCTAAACCTTTTTCTTTGCACAGAGCACTCAAATGCATTCAAATTTTGTAGTTATGGATATTATGCTATTAATTCAACCCCTCTAAAAATCATAAAAGGAATCCATGGGTGTTGACATGGTGATTTGATAGACAAAATATAGTGATCAAGTGTCATTCTAATACTTGCACAAATATGAGCAAAAGATCTTCTGACTAGACCCTATGGATGTTATGAAATCATTAAACCTTGTAGTTCTCCATAGATTCTAAAATATAGATGTTGAGCACCTACTCTGAATTCTAACCTTTGGTGACATGGGTGAAATCATTTAAGTATTACTTGGATGATACAATAATGTAGCTATATATTTGGGATCAAATGAGATGGTTTTCATTAACACATAGGTCATGACATGAGCATTGGGCATCCCTGCATGAGGAGGTTCACTACTACCATATAAGACCAAGAAACCATTGATTATATAATAAATTTTTAACCTATATGTGCAAAAAAATCAAGGAATCCCAGTAAATGAGATCCTAGATGAGCCTGTGTGCATCTTTGTCTAGTGTATAACTAGGCAATTTTAGTAAATGACCAAGTCTGCCAAACAAATTTCTAATGGAGTTGTGGATATAGCTCATAAGATGATCCACTAAGGAGAGAAATTAAATTAGCCTAAATAATTTATACATGAGTTGATCACAAACATTGAAAAGTGTTGTATTACTCTAAATTAGACCTTTTAGTACAAATTCTTGATCTTTTTCCTTTATTTTACTCAATGGAAGTCACTTGAGGGGGAAGTACATCCATACATAGATTAATGTCCAATGCAACAAATCTAAAATATTATTTGGATGTATAAATGGTGAGACCTCACACATGAGGTTAAGTTCAAATCATGGTGGGAGTAATGCTTAGATCTCATTACAACACACCCCTGAGTCTCCCCAGATGTTCTTCAATATCTAGGACAACATGCCAATGTCACATTACTACCAAAGGGAGTTTTCATTACAATCCATGAGATTTTATGCTCACTTTTCAAACCACTTTTGTTTTTCATCATAATGGAGAAGGCAAAGGATAATGTGGCTAGATAAAAGGAAGATGTAGCAAGGTGAGCAACTCCTATGTAATCCATACCATTGGTCATAGACATTCCTAGAGTACAAACATCAAAACTAGAATATAGTTCAAAACAACAAAAGGGGAAGCATAAAATAGACGCTCACTTGGTGTCACCTCTTCGAAAGACACAACATGTAGTAAACAACACATGGAAGGATGATGTGAAGGTACCCTAGATAGCTAGTTCTTATGATCTCATAGAAATGGGAACTAATACACAAGTCTACCAAACCATATTGGTAGACATGGCTAGAGACTAATACAATAAGGAGGAAGAAAAAGAATTATTTTTATGGAAGGTGGTGTGTACTATGGAAATCCATAAGTAGCTTCTACCAAAACTATGGGTGTAACTCCTTGGCTTTCCACCTTCCATCATTGTGGATATAGTTAAATAATAGGGGAACAACTATGACACAAAATGGAATTTTTCTCACCAGTGACTACTCTAATATTTAAAATAGATGTTATCTTCATACCATTATTATAGAGTCCACCATATCACTTGTACATAGGACATGAATGATATGGGAGACTAAACTCTCACCTACACTCAAATTATGCACATTTAGTTGGCCAATTACTAAGTAAGAAGCACAACCTACCCTAGAATCTTCTACACCACCACCACAGTGTAGAATGGTCACCATAGGTAAAAATAAGTAGTAGTTTCCTAGATCATAGGTGTGCTCTAGGACTCTCAACCATCATTATAGGCATAGTAGGAGGAATAAATTACACCAGAGTAGAGCATATCCAAATAACAATAGGTTATAAGAGATGAAGTTGCTCACACTACCAAATGAAGATGTTAAAAGGAAGAGAAGAAGAAAAAGAAGGAAGAAGAATAATGAAAAGAAACAAGATGAGAAAGTGGAGACCTTTAAAACGGTGAAGGTTGCTGAGGTAGACTTTCAAAAGGCTCAATATATGTTTTAGCAAGCTCAAGAAGTAGTTACCAAATATCAACAAGTACAAGAAGAGAGAGATAAGAAGGAAAAAGAAGAAAAACATGGAAACAAGATGCAATAGTGTAGGCATAGTAATAGGTAGAGGAAGCTTACAAGATGAAGGTGTAACATGATGAAGTCTTGAAGCAACAATAAGTGTATGCACAAACATAAGCTCAATCACAAGCCCAAGCTGTACATGAATAGGAATTGAATAATGAAAAAGAAGAGGAACCATAGGCAAAATTAAGAATAAGATAAGTAGAAGGAAGAAGAAGAGGAGAGAAAGAAGAAAGAGAAAGAGGAAGCTAAATAGAATCATAAAAAATAATAGGAAGAGAAGAGGAAGTAAGAAGACCAGAGAAGGAAAGAAGTAGAGAAAAAGAATAAACAAGAAGAAGAGTAGGAGAAAAAGAAGATGGAGAAAGAAGTTAGCAAGAAAAAAAAGAAGATGCCAGACAAAATAATCCTAAGGAAACTGCCTAGCAAGCAAAGCTAGAAGTAGAGGCCATAGAATAGTAGCAAGTATCCACCATAATACAAACACAAAATTAATTGCCATAGGATATATTAGGAGGTGTATGGCTCTAGGATGTTCTAGTAGATACCACTCAATGCACTACTTTCTCCCTTCCTCTAGCCAACATGCCATGAAAGGATCTTATGGAAACATCTAGCACATTAGTAACCATTTTAGTTAAGTAGGAAACATCCTTGGACATCTCTCACCTACCCTTGAAGAAATAGTTGAAGGGAGAGGGAACATTTCAAGAATTTATCACACAAAAAGTGGTCTCTCTATAGTAAGAGTGGGACCAAGCCAAGGTTGATAACATAGAACTATGGGTGTAGTTAATAAAATAAGTGTAGGCTATTGGAGACACTTGTGGTTAATAAATCATGTTGGATCATTGTAAGTTAATGACCTTGGTAGCAGATATTACCAAAGATTGGTGCACTATATAGTAACTCTAAGCACTGGGAAACTTGGGCTACAGTGTGAAGAATGATACCATGAATTTTATTAATCTAATAGAGTAGTATCAAGGTATGATAGACATTTCATCCCTTTAAGCACATCAACTCATACATAGTCTTATGGATTGGAAGCAACAACTAGATAATTCCCTCACCAGCTCTAGCATAGACTTAAACATAACTATTATCACTCACATAACCATGCACATCCTAACTACATCAACCAAGAAAATTAAACTTACACTCCATAAATAATTCAATGTTTTAATAATGTACAATATTGACTTCTTAGCTAGAAATAAGACTTATGATGTAGTGCATTTGTAAGGGAATAGGAGAGAGATATGTATAAAAGTTAGACTAGCTTAATGTAGAGATGTATTTGAAGGTTATAAATACATAGGATGACCTAAGTGCTACACAAAATGAAGATTTAAATGAACTCATCAGTAATTATGCACCAATATGCATCTTGATTTTCATGGTCTAAGAAGTCATGCTTGACTAGGATTCATTCAAAAACTAACTTGGCTCCATTTTATAGTGAGGTGACTTTGATCCTCAATGTTCCTATGTACATGCCACCTTTTGAACTTCAAAAATCAATCTTGTAATTCATAACTTCTCAAATAGAGGTCAAGTATCCTACTAGCTATCCTTATTCATTAGAAACACCACCTCTTACTAGTTGAGTACTATGCAATGCATTAAATTTTATAAAAATTTGTATAATTTTAAATAACATTTTGTATTGGGGATGAATAGTGAGATAAGTGGGGCCAAGATCATTGAAAACCAATAATGGGAGGCCACCTATTTATTCTATCCTATTAAAAATCCAAAAGGGTGGTAGGTTGGTACATTGCTTAATTATAAACCTAAAAGGGTGGCTAATTAGTGTGTAAGAGATGAAAACTAGAAATGATGCCTTGCATGATTACTACAACTTTTTCTAGTCTATCCACATTTTTAGCTTCTACCCTTAGTGTATAGATAGATGAAGCTAAGATGTTGTATTGAGATGAGACAACATTTTAAGTCTAGGAAAGTGTTGGGAGAAGAAAATTAGATAATAAATATGCACAAGATATTCCTTTGGATATTCATGTGTTATACATGAAGTTGTCGGCTAATGCATTTGTCTTATCCTCTCAACTTGTGAAAGGATAGAAGATGAATAGTCTCCTTATTTTGGCACAATTGTATGAAGAAGAATATGAATAGTCAAGAATTGAAGTGACTATAAATATGTATGCTTGTATGAAAAAGTGGATAACCTTTTACTAAGATCAATACAGACTTTCTAGTTTATAGCTACTTGTCTAATCTCTTATATTAATCCTTGTTCATGTTATTATGTTTAATGCTTTGGTTTTATCTATCTTAACGTAATTTTAATGCTCTATATCTTTCAATCACTCTTGGTTAATCCTAATTTTTACCTATTGCATGATCATTTAATAAAGGCATGCCACCTGTTAATATGAATTCTCTGCACTATTCTATGTAGACTAAAAAAATCTAGCTATCCCCATCTTTAGCATGTTATATTAAAATAGGAACATCTACTAATAGACCTTATGTCACTTCATGTAGCCACTTTGTTTAATGAATCCACCTATCACATCCCAACTCAATCTACCTTGAACAAGATGAAATCTTTCAAAATGTCATGTCATTAATGGTCTTGCATAACTGTTAGCAGTCCTTCTGCCATACTTGTCTTGGCATTGCTACTTTATTAGACTTAATTTGAGCTCAATGTAATTTTTTATCATATTAATCTTTAATCTCCTTCTTTGACAAAGTATAAAAATGATATTTTACATTTCAGACCAACTTATTAAATGCATTTAATAATTTTTACTATGCATACCCATAATATCCTTTTAGACTCTACAAGCGCACAAAAATAAATGCAGTAATAGATGTAACAAGATTCCATGACTAAGGACCAAGAAATATATAAATTGAATAATTACCTCACCACCCACTTCCAGACCATAGGTTTCCTCCCCATGGTCCAATAATTATATGTATCCTATTGGGAGAGAATAAATAATGTGGCCACAAACTTGAAGCCAGTGCTTGGGTTCATCATGGACTCATAATGATTGAGTGCATAGGTGAACGTGACCACAAAATTGAATTCCCAATCCCTTCTACTAATGACACATGTTATCACAATTCTCCTTAGGAAAGATGGGAGTTCTTATTTAAAGAAAAGGTGTGCCATTGGCCAAGGAAAGTGGGCCCCATTTTTAACAAGAGTTCTAGAGATAGTTCAAAGGGAAACACACGTCACCACAACACTTCTTACATAACCCTAATATTTCATACATTAAGTTCAATCTATTAGCATCTAGGTAAACTAGAAGGAGACACTTGACCTAATAATGGAGAATCACTCTCCTGATGAACTTGTAATATTTTTTTAGTGTTGAAATGTCATGGGTTCATGGGTGTATGCCACATGTCCTTGACTATTAAAAAATGAAATATTAAGATTAATTTCATGGGTATCCTTGAAGGTATTACAAGGCCCTTCATGGTATCACCCAGTGTTACCTTCAAAACTTCAAGGGTACCCATACTCATGTTTGAAATGTATCTCCTAAGAGATACCTTCAAAATTTTGGGTCCATAATAAAGGTTTGAGTCACATACAAGATCCCAAAATATAAAAAGCTAATAATTTTAAATAATTTTGCTTAAGAAGGTATAAATTGGACTGATTTTATAAATAACCTAATTAACAAAACTTCTCATGTTTTTTGTAAATTCTAGGCTAAAAAATCATACATCAATGGATTTCCAATGTGGAGACTATTTCTCTAATAAATAATGTCAAGGTCATTAGTGAAGGAATAATACACAAAGTGGTAGGTCTAGATGCCTGAATCTTTAGAACCCATAAATCTCACTTCCACATGTTATAATGAGGAAATACCTATTGAATGTGTATGTGGTAATGTGACTAAATATTTTGATCTCACTCTACCACTTCCATTTCCTACAAATTTTTTGGATAATTTGGGGGATGTAATTGATATTTTTAATATATGGAGCACAATAATAATGTAACACATCACAGATAATTTTTCTATAGATAATGACATGGAACAAAGATAAAATAATTTGAGTTTAATTTTGAAAAAATAACCATTGCAACAAGAAAACCCTTGCTTGGATTCATTTTTTTGATATATCGATGATCCTAGCACATTTCAAAGCTTAAGAAAAACTATTCTTAGGAAAAGGGTATATTTTTTGCACAAATGTACAACTCTTGCAAATGATGAAAAAATTGCTTTTGCTTATGTTGAATTTACACAACCAAGGGAGATTTTTGGTTGAATTCCTAGCCCAATGTTAGAAAATAAATTGGGAATTTACATAAGGCAAGTTATATGACATTGTGAGACTTACAGTATAGAGGTAACTAAAACATCTATTGTTAGATGGCCTTTCAACAGAATGCTGGACACTGAGACTTGTATAACAATCAATTTACCATACATGGCACCAAAGGAGAAAGAAATTAGAAACATTTGGGACATAGTGGATAATGAGGTCACCCTTTCCTAACATTCCTATCAAAAATGCATCCAATAAAATAACTCATGCCTACAAATACTCAAGATGAAAAAGAAATCAGCCAAACACTTCACTCATCCAAATAGAGTTTGATGAAAGCATATATAGTGAGATTTCAAAAATGTATGTGGATAAATGTTGCACCAAAAAATGTTTTCAGTTAGGATTGTCATTTGAGATTATAAAATATGTAAGAATAAATTTTCTTGATTCTACCACAACAGATAGGAGGCAACATGTCTTGGATGCCCTTTTCTGCTGGTTGTTTAAGAAAAATAAAAACAAAACTAGCATTGACTTTTAGGGTACAGAGATTTGTTTGGAAGATTGTCTTAAAATATATGTATTGAAAAGAATTAGCTTTTTTGACATTCAAAATTTTCATAAAAATGGGGAACAACATGCATTCCATGTAAGAAGATTTTGACAAAATCCAAAAAATAAGAGAATGGCAGCTAAAGATTTGTTGAAACAATTGGTGGATGATTTTATAGATGTTTCTCTATGAATAACATGTCAGGTAGATATAGAAAATTCAAGATAAAATGTGTGACATCTTCTAAAATATTTCACTCAAGAATTTATGAATTGCCACATCAAAGCATAACTAGCAGATATAGAATATGAGCCAATATCCCAGCCAAAATTCAATAACATGTGTAAAACTAATATTCATGATGTGACCATTTCCACATCTGATGACTTTCCTAAGTGAAAAACATGAATATTTTTGACTTAATAGAAATTATTTGGATCCCTCTCTAGATATCAAGGAGATCGTATCGATCAAGAATTCATGATGCACTAAAATCAAATACTTTTTATAAGACAAATGTATTACATACATAAATGAATGTTAGATAAATACCCTAAAGAATGATTTAGTGTCATTCATGACAAGATGGAATGTCAAAAAACATATATCTAATGATAGTGATAAAAATCAAAGTAGTGATCAACAAAATATTAGAGTTGTCAATGACAGGGATTATAACACATGGTCATGGTGCAGGTGGATATGGGCATTTTTTATCGTATGTTCTTGGAGGGTCTAACTTTACTATCACCTCATTAAACAAGTACTCTAGGGATATGTAAACAGTAATGCTAGATACTTATGTATCTTTACTATATAAATCTAGATCTTCAAAATATCCATTGTCTGATGCATTTTTGTCTAACAACTGCTACCCTGAATGTAAGAAATACAAAGAAGAAGCACAATCAATTGGTGCCTTTAAGAAACTTCTTTCCAAGATATACCTTCAACCAGATAATTTTTGTAGGGACAATAAGAATATGTACTTCCCTCCATAATTATATTAAAAAAATGTCAAACCATATATAACTAGTGTTGCATTTACAAATTCATAAAATAATGTTTTTTTGTACATGTATGTGTTGTAATATTTATCTCTCCTTATCTACAAAGGTGTTTTCCTTGATGTTGAGGTCAGATTTATCCTTATAGGACATACTCCATGAGGACATTGATGGCACATTTGGAAACCTACTTGAATGTATAAAGAGAAAATATGGATGGAGTATGGTAGAGATAATGAACACTTTAAGGATGTGTGAAAATACAATAAACTTCATGCTATATTTGATTGAATAGGTAGTGTATTTCAAAGAGTATGTTAATATTTACTAGATGAAGGTAAGAAATGAAATAGTAGGCTTGACAAAAGGTTAATACTTTATTTTACACATGGATCAAGGTCAATGCATTATGCATTACAAAAACTCTATAAGAGATAAAAATTGTCCCCCTCCCTTGATTACATTATGGGGAACAAAATAAAATGGTGAGCCAAATGTTCCAGAAGGTAATTCGATAAAAATATATTTCAAAGACTTGAAAAATAGAGAAATGTCTCAAGATTCCATTATTGCAAAAGAATTAGATAGAAGTATAAATTATAGTGAACAATAAATTAAATAAAACTTGAATAAGTATTTACAACAATTTAATGAATTTGGTTTGATCAGAAATAGTAAGTGGAAGAATCTAGTATATTACTTCTAAAACATCCATGACATAATGAAATAAGACATGTTCCCTTTAAAATTTGAGTGTACAAGAGATTTTTAGCCTAGAACTTACCACGGCATACCCCTTTATAGAGATCTGCAAAAAATGGTTCATGATAGGACCCTTGATTTTAGAGTGGAATCTACATATACGTATGTTGGTCCAAGAAGCAAAAGAACACAAATTGCATTTGATCTAGCTCAAGATGTGTAAATTAGAGATATGTTATTTATTATACCTAATGATTTTATAGGAGTGGACTACATATTATGGGTTACTAGAGCTAAAATCAATATTGAGATACTATAAATAAATAGAGATATAAAAAAAGGGTTAATGTAGCTTGGTTCATCCTAGCTCATACAAGGGGAAAAGATCCAAAAGAAGTAGAAATTTATTCAGGCTGCTTGGACAAGAAATGGAATCCAAACCCAAATAACACATTCACTATCCCTACTCATAGATGGTATCATCTATGCTTGGAAACCAAATAAAAATTGGAGAGGTCATACACCTGTTCTCGCTGATTTTATTTTATTTTGATAGATACAAGGTTTTGGTGTTCTTGCTGATTTTATTTTATTTTGATAGATACAAGGTTTTGGTTGGCCCCCAACCATATATTAAAATTGAAAAAGTAGAACAAACTTGGGATGCCATGGCCCAAAAAAAAATCAAGTATAAAAAACTACCCAAGGCAAAGAACACCCAAAATAACAAGCCCACCTTCAAAGGTAGGAAGATAAAAGCTTGTCCAAAATAATGAGCAAAAAACAACTAGAAGAATATTGAAGGATAGAGAAACAAAAAAACTATGATCCATGTTAAAAATGTTATTTTTGAGATTTAAGGGGCATTTTCAAAGGATCCATTTCTTTTTTTATTGTATTTCCTTTTTTACTACACACAATAGTCCAATGTTCACCTCCCCTAGAGAGTGAAAGAATTGGAAATGGAATTTCAAGGGACTCATTTGACAACACTAGTTTTTATAAAATAAAATATTAAAATTTCATTGAAGGGGTATGAGCCAAAATATTGTTCTTCATAGCAAAAGTATTTGAATCTAGTTTCTGCCCATTCTCTATTGTATACTTGAATCCTCAACTAGAACTAGGTCTAGTTTCTACCCATGCTATGAATGTACACTTGAATCCTCAATTGAATTTAGGATAGGGGTTATGTTATTTTCTTCTCTTTCAGTAGGTTACATAATAATATGCTCAGGGCCATCCTCCTTCCACCAATAATTTTTCTTTTCAAATTTAAGGGAAGGACAAGCATTTACCAAATGGATAATTTATAAGCATCTACGACATCTAAAGGGAAGAACTTCATAATCAAAGGGATGCATCCAAGTTCTATTTATGAATTTTAATTCTATCTATGCAAGCAAATATTTAGTAATATCCACATTAACTAAAATTCTAGCATAGGTTGAATGAAATGCTTTCAAGGTTTTGGGGTCAACACTCCAAAATTCTCCAATCAATTCTACTATGTTTGCTAAGACATCATACTCCCAAAAATGAAGAAGAAGATTGGGAAGCCTAATCTAAATGGGATCTAAATTAAAAAATTTATTATATGGGTTAAAATCAAGGTGCCATGGCTATGCCATAAGGAAATAATGTCCCCATTCACACTAAAGTTCATAACTAAAAACTACATATTTTTGTTCAATGTTATCAAATATCATAATAAAAATGAATTTTGCATAGGGATATATTTGAATCATATTAGTAATCATATCCTACCAATTTTTTAAAACCCATTCATGGAGTTAATGTAAGTTTAGCTAAAATCTTATGAACTGGTAGATCATGCCAAGGGTGGATACGTGATCTTCCTTGTTCTCAATGGTTTCCAATTGCTCATTTATAAAGATAAGAGTAGGAAAAGCTTTATTAGGGGATAAAGGCTAGTGGAGAAGATTTTTGGATAACATGTCGACAAAGTTAGGCTGTAGGCCATCTTTAGCCAAGGTCTACCCTACAATAATAATATTCTTAACAACATTGATACCATCAATTCTAGCCATGTTTTTAAACTTAGGAAGCCCACCTACCTTGATCATAGGAGAACCACATGCCACCACCAGAATAATAAATAGAGGAGGAGAAAAATTAAGGGCATGTGGACTCAGGCCTTTAAATAGATTTTCTCATATAGTGGTAGGTTGAAACCCCTAAGAACCCTTCAAACCAAATCTACTTGAATTGTCTACCTCTGAGACTATTGCCAACATAGAGCCTACTACTGCCATGACCCTAACCACCACTGTCAAACCAAACTTCTTCATCATAAATTTTCCATTAGGGTTCATTTGTGAAATTTCCTTTTCCATCTTATCCTCTTTTATTTAATGCATGAAACTTCCTATTTGGTTTCCCCAACTTGGTGGACAATATTTTTCTCATTGATTTTTGAAAGGCATTATAATAGACTATTTGAATATATCATCCCACTAGGCACTATATTTATTTCTCGTGGCACTTCACATTTTAGATCTTGGAAAATACACTTCAGCATTTGAATTTTATATTTTATACTATGATAAGTTATTATTTTGGTAATTGTATATCTATTTAATAACATTTGACTATTATAATGTCCACTTCATATGTTTGTGATTCAAAATGGTCTTCAACTTTTGTGTATTCCAAATAACTAGATCATATTTTGTAAATCGTAAAAACCTCTTCAACATTTCATTTTTTCAAATTAAACTTCACATTTTACATCTTTCAAAATGGTCTTCAAAAAATGGTCTTTATAATTTGCACATCAGAATTTACACTTCATCTTTTGTGCATAGTAAAATACACTTTAGCATTCTCATGTATGCAAAAATGTATTCAAGGTTTACGCCTCAAAATGTCCCACTTCCATGTCAATATTTTTTATTCAGCATTTGTTTATCGACAAATGGTATTAGGCTTTTCAGTTTTTGAAATTATACTTCTTAAAAGCACCAGAGATTGTGTCCCATGGCACAATCTTGGTGACTCGACTATGCAAAAGGATGACCACTCCAAATAAAAGTCTAGAATAATGTGAGCACCTGATATTACAACACACATTGTAATCTTGTTAACTTGAATATGTGGAAGATTATATTAATAATATAATAATAGAACACTCTTGATCAAAACATGGCATATATACAAATAGGAGATAAACTTTGACAGTCATAAATATGTCACCCAATTCAGATTAAATAGATATTTCAAGATCTAATCAACTACTAACACGTGGCATCCTAAATATCCCAAGTGTTTTAAATCACATATCTCTTGAGTGATCAATTGATGTATAAATTATTTTTCTTTTAGAAATAAACCACCAGGTCTTATTATCTATAAATGCATGATATATGAACAAGTTTAAATGACCACATGATTTGGACTTATTACAAATATATCATATAGATTTGATTTATTTGTAATAAGTCCAATTAATTCTTGATGATGTCTAATTTATTTATGATATTTTTTAGCTACTAATTATTTTTGATCATTTTAAATAACTTGGAATTATTACAAATACATTAGACAAATGTGATTTATTTGTAATAAATCCAACTTAATCTTGATACAATCCAATTTAATCTTGATATAGTCCAATTTATTTTGGATAGTTTTCAAAAATTTGGAATGTTGATAAGTCCATAAAATAGTCCTTAACACCTCTCTTGAAACTCTGATCAAGCAAGTATCTATCAAGTATTACATACCATGCTATAGGGGATTGCTTTAGTGCATATAAAGCTTTCATTAGTCTAAATACATAATATTTATTTCATAACAAAGAGAAACCTTAAAATTTCTCTATATACACTTTTTATTCTAAATTTCCATTGAGAAATGTAGACTTTACATCCATTTGATATATCTTAAAATTTTTGAAACTAACATATGCCAAAAATAGTCTTATGGCTTTCAGTCTTGCCATAGGTGGAAAAGTTTCTTCAAAGTCAATACCTTCTACTTGAGTATATCCTTTACATACTATCTTTGCTTTGTTTCTTGTGACTTGACAATATTCATTCAATTTATCCTAAAAATTCATTTGGTTCCAATGACATTCTTGTCCTTGGGTTTAGGGATAAGTTCCCAATTATTTTTTTTTCTCAATCTGATTGAGTTCTTGCTTCATATCATTCACCCAATGTTTATCACTTCTAGATTATTAAAAAAAAAATGGTTTTATCTTTGAAAATAGAGATAAGTTTACATTTTCTGATGTATTCATAAACCTTTTCCTAGTTTACATTTCAACATTAATATCATTGATGATTTGACTTTATGCATGATTTTTTTAAATAAATATGGAAGGTACCCTTATATCTTCTTATTCCTGCTTCTTTTTTAATTGTTTTTGCTACTTCTTCTTCTTCTTCTTCTTCTTCTTCTTCTTCTTCTAATGTTTTTTATTCTTCCTTGAGGTCAAGCTCCTCTATATGAGCTCTTATTTGTGTGTTAACCTTCTTAGATTTAGTTTCATCCACTCTTACATGTGTACTCTCTAAATCTTCTATAGTCTCTTGTTATAACATATATATGCATAATTAATTGAATAATATCCAAGGAATATCCCTTCAGAAACCCTTGAATCAAATTTTCCTAGGTCCTCTTCATCTCTCTTGATGAAGCATATGCTTTCAAACACTCTAAAGTGTTTCAATGAAGCTAGTCTACTTTCCACAATTTATAAGGGGTCTTACTACTATTTATTCTAATTTGACATTTATTTATAATATGTACTATTGTGTTTAAATAATCTCTCTAAAATATATCAGATAATTTAGACTCATTTAACATTCTGGACATTTATTGAATAGTCTTGTTCTTCCTTTCTACCACACCATTCTTCTATAGTGTTCTTGTAGTTGAAAACTATCTCTTCGATTCATGTTCCATAAAAAAGTCATCAAACTCATTTGGCTAGAATTCTCCTCCTCTATCAGATCTTAGGCACTTGATTTTTAAGTTCATATCATTCAAAACTAGAACCTTGAACATTTTGAACTTATCTAGAGCCTCAAATTTCTCCTTCAAGAAATCAACCCAAGTCATTCTAGTGTAATCATCAATAAGAATTAGAAAGTAAATTTCACCCTAAATACTTTGAGCTCTAGTTGGACCACATAGATATATATGAATCAAATCTAAAGGTTTTATGGTTGAATATTATTTTATCTTGAACCTTATTCTTGTCTATTCTCCATGTTGACATGCCTTACACAAGGTGTTTGTAGGCTTAGTGATCTCAGGCATGTTATTAACTAATTTCTTAGTACTTATCTTTACTAAGTTATCAAATTTTATATGTCCTATTCTTATATTCCAAATATAAATCTCATCCACTTGAATTATAAAACATATGTCCTTCTTGATCTCATTCAAAACATATAAATTATTTGTAGTCCTATCAACATCTGCTACCAACCTTTTTGAACTTGATTTTCTTATTTCACATCCTTTAGAATAAAAATTTAGTATATCCTTGATTACACATTTAACTAACACTCAATAAATTATGCTTCAGTCCTTTTACATATAGCACATTCTTAGTTCTATTTTTCCCATTGTCAAGACTTAGTATTCCCTTACTAACAATATTAACTATTGTATTGTTTCCAAACTCAATTATACTTTCAGTAGTCTTCTTCAAAGATATAAATTTATTTTTATCACTTGTCATATGGATAGAACAACCACTCTTAATGTACCATTTTAGACTCTCATCTTGATTGTGAAAAATAGCTTATGCTAACATGGATTCTTCTTCATTTGGACTATCATTTTCTTTCTCCTTTTTAGTATTTTAAAAGGTTATGACTTCTTATCAATTTGAAAATACACTTTCCTATTTTATCTAGGAGGCTTTTTATAACCCAATCTATATAATATTACAATATGTCCAATTCTATTATATTTGTAACAAATCACATCATTTCTATTGATATTTGACCATTGGATAAATGAATTTGAGAATCCTTTTGAAAATCTATGACTATTCATATCACTTCTCTATTAGAGGTACAATCATTGAGAGGGGGATTCAATAAATGAGCCCATATATTTAAATTTCAATTCCAATCCTTTCAAAATATTAAATAGTCAACATATATCAACTTGATCAAGAAACATTAACAAGAGAGCTCAATCATTCAATGCATACACAAGATCAAACACATAATACATAGTTCATATGGGAAACCCTCATGGGGAATAAAAACCACTCTTAAACCTAAAACACATGGACTAATTATACTATTAGATAATAAAAGAAAGAGATTGGTTAATTCCTTTATAGTAGAAACCTTGATCAAGTCCTATTGACTAAAGGTCTTTAGTGAAACATATATTTCACAAGGAACAATTGCCCCTAAGGAATATCAAATAATTTAGACCCTCCTTTGAAGCGAACACTTCCACCTTAGAAATAATATATTCAAAACCTAATTATGTATCTTTGATTATCTAACCCCTATATAAATTCCCTCTATATCTCTTACAAGCCTCTCACATAGGAATAGCATAATCTCTCTCATTCACTCAAACTATCCTCATATGCACACTCAAACTTCTTTGCATATCTTAAAACTACAAGAGCAATATTGTGACATCAAAAATATGACCAAAATATCATACACAGTCAAAAAAAATTCTACTCATCACCTCATCTAACATGCACACTATTGGTTGAATATTTTGTCGATTAGCGTACTGATAAACAAAATAGGTCTGATCAGCCAAATTAGGAAGATTAGTTGTCCAAATGTGTAGTTTTACCACATCAAAAAGACACTAATCTCTCCTCTCATCAAGGGGAGTTTCCCTATATATATATATATATATATATATATATATAATACTCATGGGTAGGACAAACCATCCATCTCTCTTTCTTTAGAGATGATGTGCACGGATCAAAGGAAAACCTTAGGGGAAATGATAGATAGTACTCCTCTTCTTTTAGAAGTACTATTCAAAAAACCACAAGAATACTCCTGGTAGTAACAATAAAATATAGCAAAGGATGTAATAACCAATGAATCGAGATGCAACACAAAGTCTTCACCTGGATTGCTCAAGAGTAAGATATAAAGGACAATGAGGGCACAAAGTCACCTTAAGGTCCTTTACATAGAAATGAAAAGAAAACACACTAAAGGCAATTATGGGGGCACAAAGTCTCTCCACAATTGACTCTTTAGGACACCTTCTTGACTGCTATCACTAATTCTACTTGTTGAATTAAAGGAACAAAATATATATTGAAGAAAAAGACATAAGAACAATTTCCTCAATAACAAATATATTACAACACAAAGTCTAAAAAACCACTTACTTTCTTATTCTAGTAACAAAATATGATCAGCAATCTGAGCTCAAAGTCTCAGTAATGCCTTACAATTTGGGCAGAATTTCATTCTCATTGTCAAAAAAGAGATCCTTATTACAATAGAAGAAAGTCCCTTATATAGCCTCTTCAAGAAGGACTCGAGAATAGCAAATACATCATTTTGCATTGGAATATATTAAGAAGACATTCTAGAACTTAGGGGTGTTTTACCCATTTGATTTTATCAATGCAGGGAAACAAGTCATGCTTATTGAAAGTTTGCAACTTTCAATGTCCACCTGGCGATCTGATCTTATCTTCATCATTCCTCCTTTTCTAATTAATTGAATTAGGTCCTAGATTTAGTTTGCTATTCTATTCTTTCTCCACTTTTTGTTGGTCTTGGCCTTGAAATCTGTGAATGTATTATGGTCTATATGTTCAAAGGATCAATGGCTAGTTCACTGTGTTGAATTTGATATTTTTGGGTACATCATTCCTTTGTCCTCTTTTGGCTTTTCTATTTGGTATTTTTCTAGATTGAACTTGTCCTTTTGGGTCTTGAGAAATGACCCATTTTGAGTCAGAATAGCCTCTTGCAAGGATATCTATCCTTTAGGTAGTCTTTGAATGGCCTTCAATCTTCTTTGGGAAACTCTTTGAGCTTTGGTGATGAATCAACTGTTGAACCGTTCCATTGAATAAAATGTTGAACCATTTGACGTTGAACCAAGGATTTGAACCATGTGTTTGAACTAACTATTGAACCAACCATTAAACCAAATTTTGGTTTAACGGTTCAAATAAATCCTTGAACTGATTGATGAATCGTTTGATAGAACCAAAGAATGAATAAAAGTGCTGAAACTAAGTGAATGAACCAAATGTTGAAACAAAGCATTGAACTTCTTGATTGAACCTGCCTTTGAACCATTTGACGTTGAACCAAAGGATGAACCAAACGTTGAACTTGCTATTGATGCTTGAAGATGGAAATTTGTATTTGAAACAAGGTGATGAACCAATTCAAAAAATGACCAATTGTTAGAAACTGATTCTTTTGATTGAACCCACCTGTAGAAGTCGTAAAGTCTGTGGAACTTGTAGAAATGATCCTATTTGCAATCTATAGATTTCTAGAAAGATTGAAAAATGAGGAATTTGAATGCCCAAGACAAAATTTGGAAAGGGAAGAGATAATTATGGTCTATAGGACCAAAATAATTCAAATGTTGTCCCAAAAATCATTGATGTTTTTGGGGGACAACAGCTAGCTCTAGTTGGGGAACTTCTATCAATTGCAAAAAGAATTGAAAGGAGTAGAATCTAGAATCTCCAGTGTCTTCATGTGTACCATTGGGTTACGAAGTCATGCTACCCAAAAATCAAAGGCTTCAAAAATGGAAACAAACCAAACAAAATAGAAATAAAAACTATACATATATACATATTTAATGATCTGATACTTCAAGAGTTGAAGTGTTTCAGATGCTGCCCATTATGAGATAATGATAATGGCATCCCATCCTGATAAACCAACAAGAAACCATTTTGTCCCCAGAATTGGTGATGGGTGAATGGAACTCTCCACCAAGAAACCACTTTTCTGTGCCTTCCCCTTGGTTTTCTTCTCTTTCCCCACAACAAGACTTGACTTTTGGTCTGAAAACCACAAATCTTTGCTCTCCTAGCAAGGAGTTCCTTTTCTTGATTTTGATGGGCAACAACATGGTCTAGTACCATAATTTTCTATTTTGATAGCTCGGCCTAGCACATGTCTTGATTGTCCCCCTCAGATATCTCAGATTCTTCTTTATTTGGAAGGGAGGGTTATCCTACACTTATGTTACACTCCACCAATTCTTCTACTATTTCATCCTTGCCTAAAGACTCAAACAAAATTTGGACTGCATGGGCTACCGTTTGGGTCTCGACACATTTGACATGATCAATTATGTCAAATGGCTAGATTGGACTAGGCACAGGGGATGGGAGTTCTTATTTTTGGTTTATGGGAGGGGTGGGAGGACTGATCTATGAAGTTGAAGTAGAAGGTGCAGAGATGTTTGGGATACTTACTTTCTTAGCAATACTAGGTCCTTTGGCTGGATAGGCAGAGTGGTTCCACTCTTAGCAATCAAAATTGCAAGCTGAGGTTGCTCCTCTATTTCTCCTTTATCAACTTATTGAGTTGACTGATTCTAGGACTGGGTGATCACAACATATAATCCTTCAGATGATCCACCTTTACTTCTAGGTTCATCTTAGTAATCTAGGAAATTGATGTGGGAGTCGCCAAATGACTCTTCTTGATCCTCTGTGAAGAGACTAGTGTCATTTTCTTGATTAAACTCAAGTTGGAAAGAGAAATCATACTCTGTTTTCAAGTACCCAACTGCTGAGTTGGCTAGAAGTGCTTTAGTGACAAGGTTCCTCTATGGGGGAGGAAGACGATTGGGTTGCCCTTGATGTGCCTAATTAGGGAATGTCCTCCTTGGTACATCTCTGTATGAAGGATTAGATGACATCCCTTGTGCCATTTGTCTTCTAAGGGCTAGCACTTCATTTGCTAGCTTTTGCACCATTGGATCAGTGGTGGCTGTAGGTGAGTTATCAGAAGATGAGGAAGATGTGCCTCTATTTGAATCCCTTCTTATCTTTTCAGCCAAGATAAGGTCATCTTCTAACTTAGTGGCTAAGTCTTGAGTAGTTTCAAGATCTATGCGGCCAACACGCTTAGCAAAAAACTCACTTTAGGCAGCTGTGAGTTTATGAAGAAGCATTTGAGGTTCTCAGGTGTAGGCTGAGCAACTACGGGAATCTTGTTTCTCAGCTTGTCAAATTTTTCAATAAAATCCCTCATGGGCTCGTGAGGTTCCTTCTTTATTTGCATAAGTTGGGATAACAAAGTATGAGCATCTTCTTTAGATTTGAACCTTGCTTCAAACTTGGCTTTGATAGTGTCCTAGCTAGTCATTGATCTAGTTTGCAGATGGTAAAACTAGTCTACAACCGCACCTTGTAATGTTTCCATGAAAAGCCTAACTGCCACATCTTCAAATTCCACCCCTATCACAATACAGGCTATGGTGAAGGCTGAAACGTGTTCATCAGGGTGGACTCTTCCATCACCAAAGAATTGGGGGAAATTATTCCTTCAACTAAGTGGTAGCTCATGCAGGGGTGGAGTTAGATTAAGTGGGCCAAATGAGTTACCCCAGGGGTCTCAAACTACCATGATCAGATTATGAATAATAGGGATAACACATCTAAGCAAAGTTGCCAGATTATAGGACAAAAATGGAAAAGAAATTGGTGCTACTTTAGCTTAAAGCTTGAGGCTTCAAATTGCACTTTCCTTCCCAGTAGCTCTAGTTTTGTAGACCAAATAATATAATGGAGATGGATGAAAAATGGTAAGGCTATAAATGGATAATGGGTAAGACCTAGATGGGAGTTGCCAGACTGTATAATGGATAAGGTGATAATGACAATGGGTAAGACACAGGTGATGTTTTAGTCTAAAACTTGAGGTTCTAAATTGCACAAAATTACTATGTCCCTAGTGGAGTCACCAAAAACTGTTGGTTGAATATTTTGTCGATCAACGTATTGATAAAAAAATAGGTCTAATCAGCCAAAGTAGGAAGATTAGTCATCCAAATGTGTAGTTTTACCACATCAAAAAGGCACTAATCTCTCCTCTCATTAAGGGGAGGTTCCCTGTAGGTATGCTATATATATATATATATATATATATATATATATATATATATATATATATAAAAATAGAAAATAATACTCATGGGTAGGACAAACCATCCATCTCTCTTTCTTCAGAGATGATGTGCACAAATCAAAGGAAAAACTTAGGGGAAATGATAGACAGTACTCTTCTTTCAAAATTACTATTCAGCAAACCACAAGAATACTCTTGGCAGTAACAACAAAAGGTAGCAAAGGATGTAATAACTAGCAAATCGAGATGCAACACAAAGTCTTCACCTAGATTGCTCAAGAGTAAGATACGAAGGAAAATGAGGGCACAAAGTCACCTCAAGGTCCTTTACATAGAAATGAAAAGAAAACACACTAAAGGCAATTATGGGGGCACAAAGTCTCTCCACAGTTGACTCTTTAGGACACCTTCTTGATTGATGTCACTAATTCTTCTTGTTAAATTAAAGGAACAAAAGATATATTAAAGAAAAAGACATAAGAACAATTTCCTCAATAATAAAGATATTACAGCATAAAGTCTAAAAAACCACTTGCTTTCTTATTCCAATAACAAAATATGATTGGCAATCTAAGCTCAAAGACTTAGTAATGCCTTACAATTTGGGCAGAATTTCATTCTCATTGTCAAAAAAGAGATCCCTATTATAATATAAGAAAGTCCCTTATATAGCCTCTTCAAGAAGGACTCGAGAACAGTAAATACATCATTTTATGTCAGAATCTGTTAAGAAGACATGCTAGAACTTAGGGGCATTTTACCCATTTGATTTTATCAATGCAAGGAAACAAGTCGCGTTTATTGAAAGTTTGCAACTTTCAATGTCCACCTGGTGATCTGATCTTATCTTCATCATTCCTCCTTTTTTGGTTAATTGAATCAAGTCTTGGATTTAGTTTGTTGTTTTGTTCCTTCTCTACTTTTTGCTAGTCTTAGCCTTGAAATTTGTGAATGTATTTTGGTATGTATATTCAAAGGATCAACGGCTAGTTCACTGTGTTAAATTTAACATTTTCAAGCACATCATTCCTTTGTCCTCTTTCAGCTTTTTTGTTTGGTATTTTTCTAGATTGAACATGTCCTTTTGGGTCTTGAGAAATGACCCATTTTGAGTCAGAATAGCCTCCTGTAAGGATATCTATCCTTCGGGTAGTCTTTGAATGGCCTTCAATCTTCTTTGGGAAACTCTTTGAACTTTGGTGATGAATCAACTATTGAAGCATTCCATTGAACAAAATGTTGAACCATTTGACATTGAACTAAGGCTTTGAACCATGTGTTTGAACTAACAGTTGAACCAAGACATTGAACCAACCGTTGAACCAAATTTTGGTTCAACGGTTCAAAAAAAGCCTTGAACCAACTGACAAACTATTTGATTGAACCAAAGAATGAATCAAAGTGCTAAAACTGAGTGAATGAACCAAATGTTGAAACAAAGCATTGAACCACTTGATTGAACCTACCTTTGAACCATTTGATGTTGAACCAAAAGATGAACCAAATGTTGAACCTACTACTGATGCTTGATGATGGAAAGTTATATTTGAAACAAGGTGATGAACCAATTCATACAAATGACCAATTGTTAGAAACTGATTCTTTTGATTGAACCCACCTGCAAAAGTTGTGAAGACCATGGAACTTGTAGAAATGATCTTGTTTGCAGTCTGTAGATTTTTGGAAAGCTTGAAAAATGAGGAATTCGAATGCCCAAGACAAAATTTGGAAAGGGAAGAGATAGTTTTGGTCTGTAGGACCAAATAATTCAAATGTTGTCCCAAAAATAGCTGATATTTTTGGGGGACAACACACACTACCTATCCTCTTCACCAACAAGCCTTGTTCAAGTCTCTCAATTCTACAAATCATCATCATCTTTGATTTCATTATTTATAGAGCATTTATGATTATCAACATATTGGTCAGACATTAGGAATGATTTATAAATTAAGACATATAAAATAAAAATACATGGCTCAACATAATCCACATAGGTTGGCTATAACATCTATGGGTTACCCTTAAGTAGTTACACCTATCAAATAGGCCCTTGTAGCCCTTGTAGGTCTCATGGAGACCTATTCTCCCAATTATAACTTTATCAAGAAAAATAATAACATAGGACCTCTTAAAAATATGTGGGTCCACTCCCTATTTCCCCATATACATCCTCAAATTATCATAATCAACGTTTTTCACTTATGTGTATGCTCAAACAACTCAAACACTGACTTGGGGCATAAGAACATCATGAATGAATACATAGTCAACTTATTAAGTATTGTTCATAATAAAGATATATTTTTTACATATATATATATATATATATATATATATATATTATCTTCATGGAGTCTAGAACACTCTTCAATAGCTAAGTAATCATGAAACATCAAAATAGCATCAAAACAAGTTCAAGCATCCTTCTCGAGTTACTTGCAGAACATGCACAAACACAGTCAACTATGAATCTTCATAAATTTAAATGTAAAAAATTTCAAATCTTAAAATATATATTTCCATATGTGCCTTGGATTCATTCAAAAATTCACTTTTTATACTATGAGCAAATTCTACTTGGATCAAAAGTTATGGTCCAAAAACCAGACATTGGTCTTTCCTTTGTTAAATTCAAATATTTGAATGTAAATAGTCATAGTTAATCCTTGATCACTTTGCTCACATATCATGTCCTTTCATCATTAGATTAAATGTGAACCTTAAATATTAATTGAACTTTAATGCATAGTGTGCCAATTTTTAAATGTTAAACTTTAAATAGTTGACCTTATCTCATGCAATCTTACAAAATTGACTCAATATGCACCGTCGATCTCTATGGATCAGCCATGTTTTTATCATACAACATGAACAATTTGATCAATTTGTATGAACACATGATAACTATTATATCCTTGTATTTTACCTTTTCTTATTTTTAAACCTCAAACACTTGTCTTCATCTTGTTGCTTCCTGACATCTTGGAATGAACATGCTTTGTTGATCCTTTTGTGAGGAACTCAATCTTTAACTTTGTTGACCAATGAACACTTCAACCCATTTGAATTACTATGCACTATACACACACACACACACACACACACACACACACACACACACACACACACACACACACATATGAACTTTCATAAACCCTAATATATCCATGAGGTATAGATCTTCAATATCATGCAAAGATGACTACGTATGGGGACCATTGCTTATCTACTTGGAAGGCCAACTTTGGACCTTAATAGATTTGACTGCACTTATATATATGATTTAAAATTTGGACCATATGATCTCCTTACATAGGAAAATCCAACCATATATCATTATGATCCTGAAACCTTTACATGTGAAAGATATAAGTTCATTAATCTTCCCCCTTAGATTTTTTTTGCCATAGAGCTAACTATGTCAAGAACTTGTCTGAAAGGCCAACTTTACACAAGCATATCTTTTGATGCACTTCATCACATGACCTAAAACTTACAGAAATAAACTAGAAAAAAATTGAACAAACCCATATGATCAATTTATCCTCTCACCTTCACATGTGTGAAATATAAATTCAACAATATTCTTACTCAACTATTCTTGCCACATGCAAATTTGGCTAAGTATGGGAAAACAATGTCAAACTGCCTAGGAGCCCAACTTTGCACTTGCATATATTTTGTCATACTTAGTATCATAACCTAAGATTTAGTGGATAATAATTAGACATAATAATGAACAAACACAAGTGACCATTTACTCTTTAAATATCTATGCATGCAAATGATAACATCATCAACATGCTTACTTGGATCTCTTTAAACATAGAAAACACTATCAAAATTCCTGAGAGCCCAAATTTATACCCACATATCTTTGACTGTGATTCATCACATGATTGAGACTTAGAACATAGAAACTAGGGAATAATGTTATCATAACCATATGACCAACTCCCACTGACTCATTGACATGTTGTAATAATGACACCAACAAAATGCCTATTCAAATTTTCTACCACTAAACCCAAAATGTTTAGATGAAAACTATAGACTATCAGATGAATTTCACTCATCCACATAAGCAATAAAATAATATAAAAATTATTATGTGACCTACTTCACATGATAATAATCCATACTCATTTATGAACATCTATAACCATGCCAAAACTAA
Organism: Torreya grandis; assembly: GCA_037957365.1. Taxonomy (NCBI): domain Eukaryota; kingdom Viridiplantae; phylum Streptophyta; class Pinopsida; order Cupressales; family Taxaceae; genus Torreya; species Torreya grandis. The sequence goes on from JARHVA010004217.1 coordinate 168,374, forward strand.
AGATCAACCAAGCCACCTTCAAGCATACTATGACAAACACATTGCACACTTTGTCATTGTCACAGAGGCTATCAAAGCACTTAATCCACTCACCTGGACACCTTTATTACATCACCATGACATCATTAAAAATTCTCCAATAATATCTCTCTTTGTCATTGATGTCAACACCCATCAATAAATAGCTCAACTTCCTTCTCTCTCTTCAAGCACTCTCACAATAAGAACTTTCTCCCCCTTTGACAAAATGACAAAGTTGGAGCCAACTAATCCTAAGGACCTAAAAATACCAGTAACAAGAGAGGACCATCTTATAAATATGATACAAACTCCCCTTACCTTGAGCATATCTCTTCTTACCTTGACACCTTCCTCTTGTTACATGCCAACACTCTGTTCAACTAAGAACTAAAACCAATGAAGAAAAAACACACAAAACATTAAAATATGATATGTATTACCAAGATACATTTGAGAGGGACTCCCCCTAAGACTTATAATCCATTTCATCACTTGAGCATCTCTATATCCCCATATACCATGAAGAACCACTATATAATCTTACTAGTCTTCTCTCTCAAACCACCTCAAGGACCACCAACAAAACTTCATGCCACTCACCAAATAGGAAACATGATTTAAAATAACCTAAGAATTCTCCTTGAATTAGACATCTAAATCTAGCCACCAATAACCCCAAATTAGGGTTATGGTCAATTTCAACCCAAAACATGCAATTTGGCCTAAAAACACTAAAACATGCTAAATGATGTGAAACTGACATATTCAAGTGTTGATTTGGTTAGGGTATCCCTAAATGGGTTAATGAAATTTATGGGCCAACTAACTTTGATCAAATCATTCTGAGTCAAAACGCCAATTTTGCACTTAGGTACTCTAGATTACTCTTTCCTATAAAATCTTCTCAACAAGATGTGTGCCTTTTTTTTTTTTTTTGGTAACATCCTAAATAGTAATATAGTTCTAATGCATATGACATTGCCTTCCAATTCCAATCTAATCAAATTTTGGACCAATAACAAGGCATTCTAATCAATTTGAGTAATTTGTGCACAAAGTGCTTAATCATGCTCAAGAGCTAATTAACCCAAATCAAGTGCTTAATCATGCTTTAGAAATGAATATTGAATATCTACATCATCAAGTGACCTCATTTCTTGGGAAGATATCCCTAGGCCATAAATGCCACAAATATTACGATTCATGCCCTCCATTTCTCATCAATGCATTCTATGATACCCTACATGCCTCTTAATTTCCCCTTCTTCCAATGTCATGATGAGGATAATTACAAACTTAATTCCAAAAAAATTGAATTAATCCTCAACCACACATCTCAACCTTGAGATGAATAGTTTAGGCTGATTCTAGACATTCTTAAAAATCTATAAATAGAGAGGCCATGAACATCATTTTTAATACTTGATAACACAAATTTATAATGCACAAATGATTCAAAAAGCCATTGAAATTAGTGTTACCATGAAAAATTGATTCCAAACCAAGCCAAGGCAAAGCCACAAGGTGCTAAGGAGATATTGAGGTAGCCAAGCTTCCACTCCCAAGGACTTCATGAGCAAAATCCAAGCAAGCCACTACAAAAAGAATTTTGGAGCATTAAAGGGAGGTAAAAGAAGGTTTATTTTACATTTTAGTTGTGTGTTTTATTCATATTTGATAACCAAGCTATTCCTAGTGTCTAGGCCTAGAGATGTTATGCTATTAGTGTATTTCTTTTATTTTAGAACTAACACCATAGTAACTATCCTCTCTTGAGTCAAATTCTTAGATCACATTATGGCACACTTGGTGGGACTAGATGTATCTCAAACTTGAAGAAGATCATTTTTCAACTCTAAAATATTTATTTGGACCCTTGAAACTCTTGCAAATTAATTTTCTAACTTTTTTTTGTCATTTTTGTTTGCCACGATTTTACACAGTAAAATAAACACAAGACCGACATTAGTTACATAGCTTAATCGACATTGGTTAGCAAAATTGATATCGATTAGATTTTGGTTAGCCAAGGTAACCATCTTTGGTTGTATATAATTGATGTCAGTCACTATGTTTTTCTAAAAACATAGACTTGAGAGCTATTTTTCCAAAGTTCATTGTTTCAAACCAAAAAGAGCTTCAAAGCTAAAGGACAAGCTAACTTTTTTGATATAGGACCAAGCTTGATATTTTCTCAAAGCATGTTTAAATCACCTTTGCATGCTTAAAAATCAATTCAAAATCTTGTTTTAGGTGTTTAACAAAGAATTTAGATGTTTTTGGTGAAAGTTTTCAACCAAGGGCTCAAATGAACACCACCAAATATTTCATTTTAGGCTTAAAATTGAACAAACTTGTCATTTATTATTTTTAATAGTTATTTAATCAAAATTTTATATGGCAAAAAGAGAGATGGTGCGTGTATGCTCTTCCATTTGTCCCCTATAAGTAACCCTTAGAATCATAAGCACCATTCCTATTACAAGTAGCCTAGTCTAAGGATTAGAAAGAAAGTCATCTAAATCACTCCCTAAAAATTTGTCAAAGTTTGGGTGACCTTGAAAATGACCATAAAGTCTTTCTATTTCATGTTTTCTTTATTTTTATGCAAACTTGGCTTGTGAGGGGGACTTCATCACCTCCTTTAAGTTCTTTAGGGAATCTTTGACTTGGGGTTTCATCTCCTGACATTGACTTCATTTGGATCCTTTAGAGTTACACACGGGACGTAGTGGCACTCTGGACATCACACTACACTGAGCGAACAACAGGATCTAGTGGTTGTAAAAAGGACAAAACTTTTTTGCAACAAGCCAAGTTGTATAAACCCAAAATCTATTCTTTTCTTTTGCATTGTTTGTCATGAAAGTCATTATGCAATTGATTCCCCTAGATCATTCAGAAACTTGTTAGATCTTAGACAAATCCCCACTTGTTATGGAAGTATTATTGGTGCAAGGCTCACCTCATGTTCCATGTCATAGTACTATCATTTTAGAGAAGGGGGGTGTAGAAAACCTACTATATAATGCACATTAACTTTTAGATGAACACTTAAAATCCTCTCAAATAATGTATATTGATGGATTCCAATAATACCAAGTAACCTTGTCAGTTTAGGATTTAGGAATGATTAATTAGTTGGTCTTGTCCTAGTTTAAAGTCTTGTTTGGAGTTAAAACTTGTTGTAAGCAAATAATATAAACCAAACACATAGTCCAAATTTTCCTTTGAACAAAGAGGCATTATGTTGTGTACATGAGATCTTCAATTTACCTTGTTCAAAGTTCATCAAAAAATTGAGAGTCATATCATCCAATTTGGCACAATTATGCTACCCAATTGACTCTAGACATTTATCAAAGTTATTTAAGTCCACTTATAATATAAATATGGAAGTTCACCTTTACAAGTTCATAGGGTTGATGTGTTAAGTGGGTTATCCATTTGCACTAAACTTGAGGGAAATTAGGTTCAATTTCCAATTTGGGTTGAAGGTCATTTAAGACTCATAATCATTATCATCATTTGATAGAATTAAGCCATTTTGTGCTAAACACTTCCACTTTGAATCTGTGTACCATAACATTTTGAATCAAGAAAAGTAGTTTTATGTTGTAGGAAAATGTTTTTGCCTTAGAGAGTTTTTGAAACAAACCTTTTTGTTACACCTATTGGGTAATATAGCTTTGTTATACTACCCAAAACATTTCAAATATTGTTTCATGGACCCTCTTATATAGATTTTCAAATTTGTTCTTACATTTTTAGACCAATCCAAGTGTATTTATGTGATCTTTTTTCTAAAATAGTTATACTATCCACTTTTGTCTAGCTTGTTTGTCAAAAGAACCAAATTTTATACCATTTTTGTGATAAAATAAACTATCTTTAAAAGTGTCTTTTGTTTCATACCTTATACCTAGCTGATCAAGTTCATGTCCAAGAATCAAATGCCTAGTGTTTGTTAGAAGTGTTTCAAATCTGTTAGATTAAAACTTTCATCTATTTCAAAGTCTAACTTTTGACACCATTTGGCCAAGATTCCTAACGCATACCTTGTTTGAGCCTAAATTTTGATACCACATTTGGAAAAAAAAACCTATCAACTTGTAAATTTATAGATTAGATTGATTTGAAACACTTCAACCTTAGATTTTAACATTTTGATTTTAGCTCCATTTACTTGTTTATCTTTGTATGAATAGTGAAACGTTATATACTTCACACTAGCTTGTTTCCTCACAAACCTTTGCATAAACCTTTTGATACTTTTGACAAATATAAACCAAGTTAGAAAATCATCTATTTTAGACATTGTCCTTTTTAGAGTTTTTAGAACTCTTATTGTAAAATCATTGACTATGGATCCCATCATGTACTCCTACACTCATAGTGAACTCATGTACAATTTGGGGATTAGTAATGTAGTTATGCAAGAAGAAATGGTGAAAGACCCATATGAAAATAATATTTCTTATGATATGGATTCTTATCCCTCTAATAATACTCAATTAGTGGCACAAAGCCAAGATATATTAGCTAACTATCTGGTTAACACACCACCTTATTTAGAACAAGACCAAGAGAAAACTACAAAATACCTAGCTACAATACTTGTAGTGGATGAGCTAATACTTCAATATTCATATTTTACTAATATAGTTTCCACATATGATCCATTTTTTTTGCAAAACTTATTAGAGAACAAAGATGAGATTTTGGTTAGAGCCATAGAGGTAGGGTCCAAGTTTCCAATAGAATTCCCCCATGAAATTTTACCAAGTCTAGTAAGAGTGCCCCATAATATCATTTATGATCAACAAGATTATTCTAGAAATCCTATGGCTCTAGTCCAAACAACATATGAATGCCCTAATATATTTGATCGAGGAAAAAACATCATGGAAGATCACTTTAACCAAATGTAGATAGCATATCAAGCCTACTTGAATCTAGCATGTGATTTCAATTAGATGAACATGGTAAGTAAGCCTCTTATTGACCTATTCCTTCACCATGAATGTTCATAGAGTTAACTATACAAGAGAATCTAAGTTCCAACCCATTCATACAAACTACTTCGATAGATAACTTGATGCATAAGCCCATTATTGAAGAAGTATCTTCGGCCTATACATAGAATAGTGAGCCAAACATAGTATAAAATGTGCAAAAAACATTCAATCCTGATCAAAGTGGTATTAACATGCAAAAAATTATCCAACAAGATGTACTTGTAGTTAATCCTATGAATAGGTCATCGTGCTAGGGAGTAGGAGTTTCTACACCCCAACCTTAACTAGTTGCTTCCTCAGGTATATAACCTACAAGATTAGGTAATCAAATAATAGCCAATGTCACACCTCAACGATAGTATATGATGAATCGTACTCCTTAATAGGTAATGAGTAGTATTCCACAACAAGCATAATCTAGTGTATCAATGCAATAGAGGACAAATACATTGCCACCTCAATCAGGGGAACTAATGTTTCACCTCACCAGGTAATGGTTAATGTACCTCTTCAATCATAGACTAATATTCCATTCCAAAACCAAGAAATGACTAGTCAAAAACATGCAAATATTGGTCAATAATAGATACCAAATTTTTAACCTGCTTTCACTTTCTCGTAAGGATTCATGCAATAAGGAGGTCCCCATGTTTCTTAGGTACCTAATAGACAACCGTTCGTTCAAAATGTACCATAAATCTAGAGACATGGTCTTAGTCCACAAGTTTTGATTAGTCGATATCATGTCCCTTTTCAACAACAACAGACACAATATAGTTATATCCCTCCATCTCAACCACAAAATCCTCTAAATCAAACCTTTATCACCAACCTAAACTAGACTATCACACAACCAAGTGTGTAATTTCAAGTACATCCTCATCCACGTATGTGTATTCCTGGTCCATTCCCTAGCCAGACCAATGTACCCCAAAAGGTATCCCTATCATACCCTAGTCAAAGTGTCCCACTTGTGACCTCCCAACCATCTATCCAAACCTAAATTCTCCTTTAAACCAATATTCCTTCCAGTTTCCTATCTCAAGAATTGCAACAGATGAAAGATGTAATTGTTGCTATTTAGGGGGGAAAACAAACTAAAAATTTCAAATTGGATTACATATGTTCCTATCCATTCAACATGGAGTATTTTTAGATACCATTTCCTATAGGATAAAAACCACCAAAATTTGATAAATACAAAGGGAAAAGTGACCCTAAGGCTCATTTGACCAAATTATTTGTTGCATGTCAACTAGTGGCATATAGTGACATATACCTTTTACTATTATTTCTAAGGAGCTTGGTTGGACAAGCCTTGGAGTGGTTTTTGAAGTTTCCCAAAAATTTATTAATGGATTTTGATGATCTTTTTGATAAGTTTTTGTAACACTTTTCTTATAATCTCGAGCATGAGATTTCATTAGTGGACTTAATGCAAGTAAAGCAAAAAATTGGTGAGAGTTTTGTAAGATATTTAAATTTATGGAGAGCCTTTCTAGGCTATTTCACCAATAGTATAAAAAATAAATAATTAGTCATTGTATTTAACAAGAATTTGTACAGTGAGATAGCTTATCATTTGGAACTACAATGTACACATACTTTCAAGGAAATCATTGACAAAAGCTTGTTGATTGAGTGAGCACTCATCAATAAAGGATTCATCAAGCTTAATTCAACAAATTAAAATTAAGGTATCAATCAAGGAAATGACCAACATCCCATTCAATTACAAGCATCACAACTAACACAAGCCAATAACCATGAAAGATCAAAGCAATTCAATCGTAATAAGAATGTTATGGAAAATGGAGTAACTGAATCCTTTCATGTCCAAATGGTGCAAACATCATCTACACTACATTTTTAGCTTAATCTTACTCAACTAATGTTGCAATCACAACAACTAAAACCTGCATAATAAATATAGCAGTTGTTACCATTATAAATCCCTCCTCCTAGAAGAATCATGCCTACACATCGTGTCTTTAGGGACCTAGGATAACCTATTGATTATGTATTTTGTAAGCTTACTTTTGCTAATCTAATTAGTTGGCCTATACCAAAGAATTATTTTTAAGGCATTCTTTATCTTTATTGGTACCGTGAAAATGAGATTTGTGACTATCATCAGGTCAATAGGCATAATATATGAAGATGTGTCCAAATCAAGCATTTAATTGAGAATATATTAGAGAATAGGGAGATAACATTGGATAATGGTGATTCCACTTCTAATCAAACTCTTAAGATCTATCAAAACCCCTTTCCCCAACATAAAAATTAGTAGAATCAACATAATCAGTAATAACAATAATAATAGCCAGTACATTAGTAAAATCAACAATGTCAAAATCAAAGGCCAAACTAGCAGAATCAACAAAATCAGTAGTAGAACCCAAAATGATAGAAAAATAGACAAAACTAAGGTCAAAATGGTAACAACCAACAAACCTACCATGTAGTAGCACATGACTATAATAGGGTTGTAGGTCATATTGTAGGGGGTAGTGTTAATACCATCTCCATTAATCCTAGACCAAGCACTAATCATCCTAGACCATTAATAAACTACCCCATTCAACCAAATTACATAGATAATCCTTCTTTGACCTAGGAATGCATATAGGCAAACTAATAAACTAGGACTTCCCCTTTTGGACCTTATATTGATAACTCATTCTTGACACATGACCACATGTAAGTGCACTGACAATCGAAACTTATCTCATCTAGTCTCACACCATTTCCAACATCAATTAGAAATAATGCCCTAGTATTTAATCTCAATTGTGAAATCACAACTCAGAGGTTGAATATTAATATCTTAGGCCCATAACCATCTACCACTTTACCTATCTTCCAACCAATTTTTTATCCTAAGAATAAACCATTCACTATTGGCCAAGATAAGAAGTTTGATATTATGAAACAATTATAGAAGACACCAACACAAATTTCTATTTTAGATTTGTTATGAACGTCAATAATCCACAAGAACATCTTGAATGAAATTTTGACCCAATAAACTATTGCTAGTGACATATCCCCTAATAAATTTTAAGCTTTGGTTGGACACCTAGCTCCAACCCAACAAGTCACATTCAACCAAAGTGATATGTCTTCCCTTAGCCTACTCCATAATAATCCATTATACATAAAAGTTTATATTATATGGAATAAAGTTAAATGTGTCCTTATAGACAATGGATCTAGCCTCAACATAGTGTCTCTAAAGCTCATCAAGCTTCTTGGGTACACAATGGAAGATCTCTAGCCAAAAATAATAACTATCAAAGCCTATGATAATCAAGAAAGAGAATTGGAAGGCATCATTAGTTTATCAGTTATCATTGGGCCTCTGACCTATGATACACTTTTCCATGTGTTTGATCTTGAGTTATCATATAATATGCTTCTAGGAAGGCCTTGGTTATATGATATTCATGTAGTCCCATCAACGCTGCAACAATGTATCAAGTTTTCCCACTCAGGGATGGAAGTGAATATTCTAAGAGATTTACACCCATATGAACACTACAAGCATCTTGAAGCCAAATTTCAAAGCTATAATTATTAATATGGTATGAATATAAGTTCCAAGTAGGATAAAGGAAAGGCTATACTTATCTATCCTTCACTAGATAATTGCATAGATCCTAATACCTTGGATTCCCTTTCCCACATGCGACCTCGTAAAGCTTCTAATCATTTCACCATTTTAGATAATAGACCAGAAGAGTATGTGACCCATGATACATTTTATATTTCCAATCTTCCTTAGATTATGAAAACCATTGGGTAACCTAAATTCATCCCACATATGCATTGGCAATAAAAGAACAAAGATAAGGAACCTATCATATTTATACCAACATCTGGCCTAGGACCTAGTCCTCTTAAAAGGGATGAATCATGGTTATACAAAGATAACCAAGCTGATTGTTATAAAAATACAAAGTATCCTATTCTCAATAGGATCATGGAGCATCACAATTATGAAGGAAGAGGCCCAAAACTAAATCAACAAGGAACTATTGAGCCAATTTGTATGACTAAGCATGAAAAACCTTATGGACTTGGATTTAAACCACCTGGGGGTGACCCCACATATCTAATTCAATGTCCATCACCAATGAATAGTAATGATGATACCAATAGTGAAACAAGGTCTGAACATAGCCTCACCTTTGATAACCTAGCTGAAACTAACCTATTTGATAATAATGCCATTTGTACCCTTACCCTAGCTATTCATCACAACCTTTTGCCATTATATTATCCCCAACTGATAGATTGAGACCAACAAGCATCTAGTCTTTTAATTGATGAGTTCTATAAAGATGAGTGAATTTTTAGGCCTTAGAGATAATGTTTCATTGGGAGATCGTAAATCAGGATTCTTAATCACATTGGATCCTGCAACCTATTTTGGAGAGCAAGTGAACACCCTTAGCCAAAAAAAATTATGTAAAACATTAAGGTCCCAAAGTGAAAACCTCTTTGAGACACTTTCTAACCAAAGGAAAAATAATGATAAAGGTTAGTCTATTGGTGGAAACCTATTTCAGGTGCCACTAGATGGGGGTGTTTATTCTTCTTTGAATTTAGACTAGGAGACCACCAATGATGAACTTGCCTATGGATCTGAGTTTAGCTTTGAGCAACAATAAGTATTTGATCAAATTCTTCAATAATTTCTAACTATTTTTTTCACATGGCTAGATCTCCTTTTAGGGGACTCAGATTCATCACGCTTAGGAGAAGTTGAATAGTAAGTCCTAAAAGAGGACCCTAACATAAGTCAATAGTTTAAGTCATTTTTTACTATCCTAGAAGATGGTTCGACCCTTCTAGTCAAAGATACAATAGAGGTAAATATCAGGACTCCATCAAACTTGAAATGGATAAAATTAGGCACATCCTTGACTAAGGAGGAACATGATGTCTTTATAGATTTTTTGAGATAATTTCTAAATATCTTTGCATGGGCCTATTTTGACATGCCAAGTTTAGACCCCACCTTAGTTCTACACCACCTTGTGGTTAATCCTGATGCCAAATCAATAAAATAAAATTTACGTAAGATGCATCCTCACATTACTATATTGGTAAAGAAAGAGTTGGAAAAAATCTTAGAAGTAAGATGTATCCAATCCATTGACTACTCAAAATCGATCTCTAATGTGGTACTTATTAATAAAACCCCTAAAAGGATTATAATTTGTAGTGATTTTCATGACATCAACAAATCTTGTCTTAAATATGATTTTCCCTTGCCTAATATTGACATGATCACTAACTCCATGATAGGTTATGAAATGCTTTCACTCATGGATGGATTTTTAGGATACAACCAAATTAGAATATCACTAGAGGCCCAACATAAAGCAACATTCACCACTCTATGGGGAACATTTTTTTTATCAAGTAATGTCATTTGGCCTTAAGAATGATGAAGATAGATATCAAAGATCCATGCCTATCATATTCCATGATATGATGCATGATATTGTTGAAGACTATGTTGATGACATATTAGGAATATGTAAAACTAGGGTTGACCATCCAATAGTGATGTGTAAGATATTTGAAGGATTATGAGAGTACAAATTCAAACTCAATCTAAAGAAATGTGTGTTTGGTGTAACTTCAAGAAAAATACTTGGCTTCATCATGTCTTGTAGAGGTATTAGAATTGATCCAACTAAAGTCCATGCTATAACTGAGATGCCACCACCAACCAATTTAAAGAAATTATGTAGTTTATAGGGTAAGATCTAGTCAATCCAACACTTCATCTCTCAATTAATAGACAAGTGTCATCCATTTAGACACATTTTGAAGAAGGGAGTTACATTTCACTAGGATGATCATTTCCAAATAGCTTTTCAATAACTCAAAGACTATCTTGTTAATCCACCTATTTTAATATCTCCTATGTTAGGAAGGCCATTCTTGTTATACATATCAGCTACTGATCATGCTCTGGGGGCACTCTTAGCTCAACATGATAACAATGGAAAAGAGCACACCATATACTACCTAAGCCATACCTTGGTTACATATGAACATAACTATGCCCCTATTGAAAAAACTTATCTAGCCATAGTCTTTGTAGCTCAAAAATTATGCCATTACATGCTGAATAATAAGACCATGGTCATTTCAAAAATAGATCTACTCAAGTATCTACTTTCTAAAATAAATCTGCAAGGTAGATTGGCTAAATGGATCATGCTTCTCAATGAGTTTGACATAGAGTATGTCAATCAGAAGGCAATTAAGGGATAAGTTCTTGCAAATCAACTTGCTAAATCACCTCTCATAGACATACATCCACTCAAATTTCAATTTCTTGATGAATCCATCATGACCGTCATTGACACACCCCTTGAAGAGCAACCTTGGAAGTTATATTTTGACCGTTCATTTACTACACATGGATCAAGGGTAGGCATATTATTTATTACACCATAGGGGGATCTAATCCCTAAATCATTTAGAATCTACTTTCCTTATACAAACAACATGGCTGAGTATGAGAAACTTGTTGCAAGACTTTTATAGGTAGTACATTGGAACATATCTCATCTCCAATTTTATGGTGATTCTCAATTAATCATCAATTAGGTCACAGATCATTTTTAGACCAAAGATGTCAAGTTAGTTCCATATAAAGCCATGATCAATACTCTCAAGAAAATAATTGCTAATATTCAATTTGAACACAAACCAAGGGCTAGTAACATAACTACAGATTCCATGGCTAATTTTGGCTCTCTATTTTGAGAAATAGATAAAGCTAGAGAGTATCAGTTCCTCATCAAGACTTTGTCAGCACCAGCTCATGAACCTTCAATCATTGCCATGATTTATGATATTGTTGGTCATAAATCTAGTTGGTATTCAAACCTTTACAACTACCTTCATGACCAAGTTCTACCACTTAACTCATCTCAAAAACAAACCAAAGCCTTCATTCATCATTCCACTCATTATACTCTACTTGGATCCACCCTTTACCATCATAGTTTTGATGGAACTCTGCTTCATTATTTAACTTTAGCAGAGTCTACACCAGCATTAAGAAAAGTTCACAAACAATTATGTGGCACTAATTCTAGTGGTGAATTCCTATCCAAAAATCTCTTGTGTACTAGTTATTATTGGCCCAAATGGATTTAGATGCCACTGCATAAGTAAAGAAGTGTGACAAATGCCAATGTCATGCTGATCTGATTCATGCCCCAATAAAAACTCTAAAATTGATGTTGACACCATGGCCATTTTCTACATGGGGACTTGACCTCATTGAGAAGATAAACCCCACTTCATTTGATGGCCATAAATATATACTTACCACCACTAAGTATTTCACTAACTGGGTTGAATTTATACCCCTCATGTGATTGGAAATCAAATTCCCAAATTCATTTTCAACCATCTCATTTGCTGCTATGGTATCCCCTTTGACATTATATCTGATAATGGAAGATCATTCAAGAACAAGGATGTAAACCAACTATGTATTAAATATAACATCACATAACATTTTTATACAACATATTACCCTCAAGGTAATGACCAATCTAAGGCAGCCAATAAAACCATTATCAATATTCTCAAAAATATTGTTAATGATGTTGGTCATGATTGGCACTTACAGATATTCCCTACCTTTTGGGCATACTATACCAATCATCATACTCCTATAGGAACCAATCCATGATCACTTGTTTATGGTACTAAAGCCATCCTTACCATTGAGGTTGAATTTCCTTCACTACATATCTCTTTCAACCATGTCTTGGATGATCATGACTATCGAGTAGCTTTCTTGTAAGAGCTAGACCTACTAGATAAGAAATACATAGCTATGCTCAACAATCTTCAAGCATATCATATATAACTCAAAGGCCAATATAATTGATGTGTTAAGTATAGAACATTTGAACTTAGTGATCTTGTTCTTAAAAAAAACCAAAAGAATACCACGACTGAGAAGAAGCATAAAGGGAAATTCAAACCAAACTGGATAGGGCCTTTTATCATCACTATAGATTATAGATCAGGAACATATACGCTCACCACACCAGACAATGATAAAATTTTAGAGTTGATGAATATTATTCATCTCAAGTGGTACTATTCTTGAGTGCTAATGTGTATTATTTGTAAGGACCATTTTAGTTATGCCATTTTATCACTATTCCTCTTTGTATAAATACCATCCTTATTCATCCTCTTCAATGTATCCACTTTCCAATTTTGGCCTATAAAGCTAGTGTGTTTGAAAACCTAGCCCATTTGACCTTGGTTTTTACCATTCATTATGCATTTTCAACATCGAGGTATCTGATTCATTCATTAGTTATTTCAAGTACTTCAGATAGAGATCATATTTTAGAATAGTGTGATAGAAGTTTCAATAGTTGCATCCTTTGTTTGTTATTCCTTTCTTACCACTAGTCTTGCTACTAATTATAACCACCTTAGCAAAAATTATTACCAATGATCTATGCCATTGTGTCCTAGTTATAACTGCCTATGGGCAAAAGAGGGGAAACATTAAGCCTTGATGTATCAACTTGCCACTTCCTATGCCATACTATGCCATTTTTACAAACTATGCCTATTTTGTTTGAATTGACTACTGCACTAGTTGAATTCCTCCACTATAAGGGCAAAACTATAGTGAATTGAGGTCTTAATATAGGATTATGTAGGTAGGACTTGATACTTGTTAAGGTCAGCTCAGTCACCCTAAGCCATGATCTCACCATTTTGCGAGAAACCTAAGCCATGTTCTCACCATTTTGAGAGCAACCTAAGTTTGAATTCTCTCACCATTCTCTAAGCTTGAACCATTTAGTATCTCATCATTCTCAATTGAGTTGAGACACTTCAAAAAAAAATTCCAAAAACATGTGAAAATTTGTTAGAAAAGAACAAAAACATTGACCACTTCTTTACCTTAAGGATTTTGGGAACCCTTACTAAGTTATAAGAAAATCACTTGTAATATAGTTTCCCCATATTTTTTGGCCTTTTTCTCTCATGCACTTGCCATTTTTCAAGACCATTCATATTCTTCTATCACATCTATTCTATTTTTTTCCTCAGTTATCACATTCTTCTTATTCCCTAGGGGAACTACATTTGACATGAAGTTTTTTTATTGGATATTACATCTATGGAACTATGTAGGTAGTGTCCACTTGCTTAGTGTATATGGAGATAGCTCGACCACCCCCTTTCTTTTATTTTGTTCCCCCATTTTGTTTATTTGTTAAGTTGTCACCTATTTTCTAGGGGTAATGTTCATAGGGTTTCTATTGTGTTGTATGTTTATTTATTTCTACTTATTTTGTTTTTTAATCTATCTATTTGTTTTCAACATTGTTGCCCTAATTCAGTTTATGTGTGTTCATTAGGTGATTCTTTGCCCACACTTACATTTGAATCCATCCATATTCATATGCTTACATTGTCATCATGGTTTTTATCATTAGTGCATTATTTTCTATTAAGTATTAGATTATAGGAGTTAGTCCTCATGCATATTTTGGCCAAGGCCTCATGATGTTATATCATGATTCCTACCAACATGTGTTATAATAAACCTTATCTTTAAGAAGTCTATTCAACAATGGCAGCATCTCTTTGACATTGAAAAATTAATTCATTCCTAATCATATCCCAAACAGAGTAATTAAACACAAAAGAATGTTAACCTTTATTAGTTCAGATGAGCATCTCCCTACTAGTAGGTTCTTCCAATTCATATTACCCTCTATCTTAAGTTATCATCATTCTTGTCCATGTTTATCATGTTTTCCATAATCAAGGTCTAATGATTATAACCACCTATGGGAAAATCATTACACATCATCCCACCTACATTTCTCAATGATTATAACTACCTTTGGGAAAATCATTATGTTGTCACCAATTTAATTTTTATTCCTATATAAGAGCATGCTATCTTGTTTGTCTATCCTAATTGGGACAACTCCATCTTCTCAATGATTATAACCACCTTTCAAAAAAGCATTGTGTTATCATACCACATTTCCACTATTGAGGTACAATGCTTATAACTACCTTTAGACAAACCTTTGTACACCATCCCACTTTCATTCTCAGTGACTTTGATTTATTTTTCAATATTATTATTCTTTCACCCCATCATCTTTCCCTTCTTTGGTCCCCTCATTTCACTTCTTTCTTTTTGAGGGACCATTTTATGACCTACTTGTGCCAACCATTCCCACGAGGGGGCATCATATAGTTAGTTTATCATTATTATAGTTGTAGGCATACAGGACCTTTTCATTCTTTGATAAAATGTTACTATGCTTATAGCTTGTAACAACTTCCTAAATAGGGGCAAACTATAGACATCTAAATCTGGCCACCAATAACCCCCAATCAAGCTTTTGGCCAATTTTTTACCCAAAACATGCAATTTGGACTTAAAACACTAAAACATGATAAATGATGTGAAACTGACATATTTAAGTCTTTATTTTGGCTAGGGTATCCCTAAATGGGCCAATGTAATTTATGGGTTAGCTAACTTTGATCAGATCATTCTAAGTCAAAATGCCAATTATACACTTGGGTTCTCTAGATTGCTTTTTCCTATCAAATTTTATGCACAAGATGCATGCCTTTGTTATTTTATATTGGTAACATATTAAATAGGAATATGGTTCCAATGCATCTCACATTGTCTTCCAATTCTAATCCATTCAAATTTTTGACCAATAACAAGGCATTTTGATCAATTTGAGTAATTTGTGCATGAAGTGCTTAATCATGATTAAGAGATGATTAACCCAAATCAAGGCCTAATAAAAAATTCCATGGAAACTTGTTGAAAACTTATTTTTGGAAATGAATATTGAATATCTGCATCATCAGGTGACCTCATTTCTTGGAAAGACATTCCTAAGCCATAAATGCCATAACTATTAGGATTCATGCCCTCCATTCCTCATCAATGCCTTCCATGATGACTTTCATTCCTCTTAATTTACCCTTCTTCTAGGGTCATGATTATTATAATTACAAACTTAATTCCAAAAAATTGAATTAATCCTCAATTACCCATCTCAACCTTGAGATGGATGGTTCAGGTTGATTCTAGACATTCTAAAAATTCTATAAATAAAGAGGCCATAAAAATAATTTTTAATACTTGATAATGAAAATTTATAATGCAAAAATTATTCCAAAATCCATTTAAATTATTTTTACCATGCCAAGTTGATTCCAAGTCAAGCCAAGACAAAGCCACAAGGTGCCAAGGAGAGATGGAGGTAGCCAAGCTTCCATTGTCAAGGACTTCATGAGCACAAGATGAGCAAACCACTACAACAAGAATTTTGGATCATCCAAGGGAGGTAAAATAAGGTTTATTTTGAATTTTAGTTGTGTGTTTTATTCGTGTTTGTTAACTAAGCTTTCCCTAGTGTTTAGGCCTATAGATGTAATGTTATTAGTGTGTTCCTTTCATTTTGTTTTTATTTTGGAACTAACACCATACTAACCATCCTATCTTAAGTAAAATTCATAGATCACACTTTAATCATACATACCTTTATCTTTTTAATAAAATAATCAAAAATCACTCTTCTTCTTACTAGGCCTATTTAGTCTCCTTATAACCCTACCTAGAATTTGTAAAGCCCACAACTTTTAGTAGACACATATTCAAGACCTAAAAATTCATATGTAAATCAATCTCATATTAAAATCTAATCAAACCAATTTTCAAAACCTATATTAACCTATATTTCATACTTATTTCATAAACCAACTTGCCAATTAGGCCTCCATCTTGACAAAAGCAAGAATAATTTCAAAAACCCAAACCTTTAAATATTTTTGAAACATGATCTGACAACCCATTTGGCTTATTTAACCTATTAAGAATCCTCAAACCCCAAATCATAAGGAAAAACAATTTTCTATCATAACCCCAAACCCTAGAACCTCAAAACAAATAGAGTCAACAAATCCTCCTTCTGGTCAAAGTCCACATCTGAAACTTCTTGTATGCCTAGAGACAACCATTACACACTTATAAACAAAATTTTATATTCCACATTTTTAGGAACCCATACATTCTATGACCCATTTTAGGACCAACATACTCTTAAGCACAAGTAAGAACCCTGAGAGCAAATAAAAATCTCCAATTTGATTTCAACATACCTTTAGACCACAAAACCACCTAGAGCATGCAAGAATAAGGTTAACAGACCTTTATATGTAAAAATATCATCTTGACAAATCACAAATACTCCTTTTTCACTTAAAATCCTTCAATATAACCCTATAGATTGACCATATACAACTATGACATCCCTCTAAAATCATCACAACATCTCTTCCACTCGGACATACCTACTCCAACTAAAAACACTCACTCTAGCCTTCTAAGACCATCTAAATAACACCATAGCAACATTTACTTCTCCAATTAAGGGTGTTTCATAATAAGTATATATAAATACATCCTTTTCACTATAATTATTTAAAATAAAGTGAATTCAGGAGTGGACCACATCTCTTCAATAACCACTAGAATCCTCTTGTAGCTATAAGATTTATTTCTTTTGTTCTTCTTCTTCTTCTTAACATTTTCATTTGAATAATCCACTTTGCAGTTAGGAAATATTGACCCAATTTTTCCCCTCTGGCAAAATTCTAGTCACCCTCTTTGAAAGCTATGAAAGGCTAGTCAATTTTGGGTTGCAATCCATCTTCAAGTTCATGCTCAGTTCAACGAAAAGGTTTAACGGTTCGGTTCAACGGAAAGGTTCAAGTGCCTTGGTTCAAAGGAAAACTTTCAAGTCAATGGTTTAATGCATCTAAATCCCACAAAAAATTCAAAGGTTTAAGCAATGGGTGACAAAATTGCTACGCACAGTAGTGGTAGGGAAAAAGAGAATGCCAACACAAGCAGTCAGTGGTAAAATTGCCGTGCACAGCTGTAAGCAGAGAAAAGGAGACCGGCAGCTAACTTGGCCGACATCAGCAAAACTACCACACATGGCAGCTAACTCGACTGACATCGGTAAAATTGCCATGCATGATAGTAAATCGGCTGACATCGGCAAAATTACTGCGTGCAGTCCATGACATTGGGTTGTAAAATTACCACTCACAACATCAAGCAACAAAAAAGGCCCATAGAACATAGAAAAAGGCCCACCCAACAGACAGAGGAATAGGCCACATGCAAAATGAGGTAGCAAGCATGGTCTGGGTAGGTTTTATGACATTAGCTATAGTGTTTTCCCTCTTCCCAATGAAGACATGATGCAACCACTTGCAAGCAAAGGCCAATGAGACTCCTCTTGGCTTTTCCCATATAAATTGGCAGACTTGGCCATTTTAAAAAGATCTTCTCCAATTTTGTAAAGAGCACAGCTCTACAAATTTTCCACCTGAATCAATAAAATGTAGTTTTACCTCTATTTGGATAGATTGTGCAGAGTATGCCTTGAATGTTGGTCTGTCTCCAGTCATCGTCTCTTGATGCTCTCACAGGTTCAACACCAGCAAACCTGTCATCTACAAAGTGCCACTATCTACTGCTGCCAGGAGTAGAGTTCTATTTTGGAGGTATAGAATAGGAGGGGTCACTTATAGTGTGTATTTCCCAGCACCTTGGTGAGTCCTTATTTCCTGTGTTTTCCATAAGAACCTCCCTGTCATTTCCAGCGACCTGGTCTTTTTTGCCAAATCTAAGTGTATGTATGTTTTGTTTGATCCTGAGTGTGGAGGTGGGAAGGTCATTTCATTTTTGCTGTATCACCTCTTTAGAGTAGGCTATTTGTTTTCATGCATTTTCTTCTCCCTTTTCATCCCCCCCATTATATCTATATATCTATATTTTACACTACCTGAAATAAACAAGATACATCAGAGGGAACTAGCCCATATCTAGAGACACTCCTCTCCTGCTTCGCCATCCCACAGGTGAGAGAGGAGTTTCCATGTTGTGGGGAGAGGGCAGGAACCTATTTTTCCTACAAATCAAGTGCAATCTCCAGTCGTTAATAGTTTTGGCACGCTCGATGGGACTAGTTTTTAATGCAGTAAGGTTTTAGGATTGATGTTGGTCCTATCACAGCAAATTTTATCTTTAGCATCTGGTGACTCTGAGTAAATCTGCTGGTTAAGCAACCTGGTGCCATTCAAAAATTTCCTCGTATGTATACTTCTTTTTCTCAAAATCATGGGTCTTGTTTTCCTTCATGTGAGTGTGATCAGACTTCAGATATTTATGCAATCCCCTCAAGCGGCTCTCCTAGTTGCCCTGTAACTATAAGGGGGGTGAGGCTGGAATTTGAGAGGCAGACAATGGAAATCAACAGGCTGGAAGAGCAGTACAAATATCAGCAGGAGCTGATATATAAAGAGGAGCACTTGTTTAGGCAAGCACAGGGCTTGAAGTCCATGGAGGAGGTAAAAAAATGGAGAAATCCATCTATTCAAGGCAGTCAGCCTTGTGTGCCCCCTCCTACCCTGAAGAAAACCTCCTCTTTTGCACCAAATCCATTTTATCAAATTACACTTGCTCACTCCAACTCATCCAATACAACTGCTCCCAATCCTGTGTGCCTGGCCTTCCAACACCAAGTGGCATCAAGGCAACCTCCCATGGAGATCAATCTTTTCAACTCCTTAGATCAGGAATCTTCCATTGAGAATAATACCATTAGCCAGCACGTCCCTCTTCTAAAAACTCCTCCAATGCACCAACAGTGTTTTCCTTACATTCCTCAGCCTCCCCAAGTTCTCCAGCATGATGTGCAAATTTTGAGTTGGAGGAAGGAATGCCAAGGACCAGCTCAAAGCTTTGAAGAGGATCATGCTAGCCACCTCCAAGAAAGACTCTTTCAGGACAACCTAGCCAAACAAATTGAAGATTTAGAGGCTAGGATGAAGCTGCTCCTTGAAAGAGAGGGAAAATTTCTAGACCTTGTGGAGGAGCCTCAGGACCTCGTGGAAAATAAAGTTGCTCCCTATTTGCAGGGGTAGAATTCTAATTTCCAAATCTTGAATTGGGGGAAAATAGTGGATTCATGGGGCAGCAAAGAAATAGAAGAAGAAAAGCAAGTTTATTCTCAAAACTTTGAAGAAGCTGAAGCTGCGTCTGCTTATGATAATGCTGGCAGCCTCCAAGAAAAGCTTTTCCAAGAAGATCTGAGTAGGAGAATTATAGAGTTGGAGGCCAAAGAGAAATTTTCTAGCCAATGCGTGGTGGACGGTTCAGGCCAAATAGCATATTCCATGCCTGAACACACCCCACCTACACATTTCCAAGAGAGTTATCAGGCTGTGCCTGATATTGATGAAGTGTTGATCAAGTGGAGAGAGGAGAATCATTCAATTCTAGCTCAAGGATTGCTTCCTCTTCCACATGCTTTCTCCACCTCACCCCTTCTCAAAGAAGAGCCTATTTTGTAAGGGGTAGGAGAGGAACAAAAGATCCAATTTGCAGTCCTTCAGGAGGTTGTCATGAGCGACAACGAAGAAGAAATCGCCATTGATACTCCTTGTGCAGACCTCATCAGCAATGGAGAAGATGCAGGCCTTGCGTATATGTGGATGTTCCAGCAATTCAAGGAGGAACAAATGCATGGTAAGCTCTCCTCTCCTCTAATTGATGAACTTCCTTGCTATTTTTATGAGGATGACTACATTGAAGAACCTGAGAGAGAGGAAGATCAGGAGAATATTTTTGAAAATCTAGAAATCTTGATCAGCAAAGAGGAAAAGGAGAGGTCCATCTTCTTGGAGGAATGCCTTGAAAAACTAAGCTTTAAATAGGAAAGTGAAGTCCTGTGGGATGAGCAATCCTTTTTTGAGTCCCTTTTAGACATCACCACATTCATCCTTCTTCAAGAAGGCCAAGAGGAAGTAGAGGATGAGTCTGACAGAGTTTTCAAAGAGGCAGAAGGAAACAAGTCAGGCCATGATACATTACAAAAGGAATGTGCAGATTAGATGGCTCATGGTGATGAGTCGATAGTAATTGATTTCTTGGTGAGGAGCACCAATATCAAAGACCAACATTTAACAGGCCTCTAGGGACAATTAGAATACGTATATATTAGAGGCATGTTTGATTTTGATCCTCTTAGTTTCTAGCCAACTTAGGTGATAGGCAGGAAGAGTAAGTCACCAAATCTCATTTTCTTTCAGCTACTTGCCTGCCACCATAAGTCTTCTCACTAGGAAGGGGACTTGAGAAACTTTCCTTTCGATCGAGGAGGGATGCGAACATTCTTGGTTAGTTGTATATAATATTTTGTTTTCAAATTTTCTCCTGCTTTCCCTAAGTGCAGTTTGCACAGTTAGTTGTTTTTAGTCTTGTGTGTTTTCCTTTGCGTGTGGGGGTAAATTCTATATTTTTGATCCTGGGATCTTTTGGGCTGTTATTAATTCTTACAAGCTACATCTGACTCTATGCCCAATGGATATTCAAAGGCAACTGGGTCCTAAGCATAGCAGGCATGCTTCCCCTAGGAGTCACCAATTTGTTGACCCAATTTTGCCCCTTTGGCAAAATTTTGGTCACCCTCTTTGAAAGCTATGAAAGGCCAGTCAATTTTGGGTTGCAGTCCATCTTCAGGTTCATGCTCAATTCAATGAAAAGGTTTAACAGTTCGGTTCAGCAAAAACATTCAAGCACCTTGGTTCAAAGGAAGTTCAAGTCAATAGTTCAATGCATCTAAATCTCACAAAAAATTCAAAGTTTTATGCAATGGGTGGCAAAATTGCCGCGCATGGCAGCAGGCAGGGAAAAAGAGAATGCCAACATAAGCAGTCAGTGGCAAAATTACCGTGCACAGTCACAAGTAGAGAAAAGGAGACTGGTAGCTAACTTGGTCGATGTCGGCAAAATTGTAGCACATGGAAGCTAACTCAACTGACATCGGCAAAACTACCATGCACGGTAGTAAATTGGCTGATGTCGGCAAAATTGCCACATGTAGACCATGACATTGAGTGGTAAAATTACCGCTCACAACATCAAGTAGCAAAAAAGCCTTGTAAAACACAGAAAAAGGCCCACCTAGCAGGCAGAGGTGCAGGCCACACATAAAATGAGGTAGCAAGCATGGTCTCAGTAGATTTATGACATCAACTACAGTGTTTTTTCCCTTGTCTCAATGAGACTCCTCTTGGCTTTTCCCATATAAATTGGTAGACTTGGCCATTTTAAAAAGGATCTTCTCCAATTTTGTAAAGAGCATAGCTCTCCAAATTCTCCACCTAAATCAATAAAAGATAGTTTTTACCTCTTTCTTGGATGGATTTTTATGTGTATGCCTTGAATGTTGGTTTGTGTCCAGTCATTGTTCCTTGATGCTCTCACAGGTCCAGTACCAGCAAACCAGTCATCTAGAAAGTGCCATTGTCTACTGCTGCCAGGAGTAGAGTTCTGTTTTGGAGGTATAGAATAGGAGAGGTCACTTACAATGTGTATTTCTCAGCACCTTGGTGAGTCCATGTTTCTTGTGCTTTCCATAAGAACCTCCCTATCATTTCCAGCAGCCTAGTCTTTCTGCCAAGTCTCAGTGTAGGTATGTTTTATTTGATCCTGAGTGTGGAAGTGGGAAGGTCATTTCATTTTTGGTGTATCACCTCTTTAGAGTAGGCTATTTGTTTTCATGAATTTCTTCTCCCTTTTCATCCCCCCAGTATATCTATATATCTATATTTTGCATTGCCTGAAACAAACAAGATACATCAGAGGGAACTAGCCCATACCTAGAGACTCTCCTCTCCTGCTTCACTGTCCCATAGGTGAGAGAGGAGTTTCCATGTTGCAGGGAGAGGGCAAGAACCTATTTTCCTGCCATCGGGTGCAATCTCCAATCATCAACAGTTTTGGCATGCCCAGTGGGACCAATTTTTAACGCATTAAGGTTTCAGGATTGATGTTGGTCCTGTCATAGCAAATTTTATCTTCAACATCTGGCGACTCTGAGTAAATCCATTGTTAAGCAGCCTGGTGCCATTTAAAAATTTCCTCGTATGTATACTTCTTTTGCTCAAAATCATGGGTCTTGTTTTCCTTCATGTGAGTGTGATTAGACTTCAGATATTTATGCGATCCCCTCAAGTGGCTCTCTTAGTTGCCCTGCAACTATAAGGGGGTGAGGCTAGAATTTGAGAGGCAGACAATGGAAATCGACAGGCTAGAAGAGCAGTAAAAATATTAGTAGGAGCTGATATATAAAGAGGAGTGCTTGTTTAGGCAAGCACAGGGCTTGAAGTCCATGGAGGTAACAAAATGGAGAAATCCATCTATTCAAGGTAGTCAGCCTTGCATGCCCCCTCCTACCTTGAAGAAAACCTCCTCTTTTGCACCAAATCCATTTTATCAAATTACACTTGCTCACTCTAGCTCATCCAATATAGCTGCTCCCAATCCCGTGTGCCTGGCCTTCTAACGCCAAGTGGCATCAGGGCAACCTCCCATGGAGATCAATCTTTTCAACTCCTTAGATCAAGAATCTTCCATTGAGAATAATACCATTAGCCAGCACGTCCCTCTTCTAAAGACTCCTCCAATGCACCAACAGTGTTTTCCTTGCATTCCTCAGCCTCCCCAAGTTCTCCAGCATGATGTGCAAATTTTGAGTTGGAGGAAGGAAAGCCAAGGACCAGCTCAAAGCTTTGAAGAGGATCATGCTAGCCACCTCCAAGAAAGACTCTTTCAGGACAACCTAGGCAAACTAATTGAAGATTTAGAGGCTAGGATGAAGTTGCTCCTTGAAAGAGAGGGAAAATTTCTAGACCTTGTGGAGGAGCCTCAGGACCTCATGGAAAATAAAGTTGCTCCATGTTCGCAGGGGCAGAATTCTAATTTCAAAATCTTGAATTGGGGGAAAATAGTGGAATCATGGGGTAGCAAAGAAATAGAAGAAGAAAAGCAAGTTTTTTCTCAAAACTTTGAAGAAGCTGAAGCTGCGTCTGCTTATGATAATGCTGGCAACCTCTAGGAAAAGCTTTTCCAAGAAGATCTGAGTAGGAAAATTGTAGAGTTGGAGTCCAAAGAGAAATTTCCTAGCTAATGCATGGTGGATAGTTCAGGCCAAACAACATATTCCATGCCTGAACACACCCCACCTACACATTTCTAAGAGATTTATCAGGCCGTGCCTAATATTGATGAAGTGTTGATCAAGTGGAGAGAGGAGAATCATTTGATTCTAGCTCAAGGACTACTTCCTCTTCCACATGCTTTCTCCACCTCACCCCTTCTCAAAGAAGAACCTATTTTGTAAGGGGCAGGAGAGGAAAAAAAGATCCAATCTGCAGTCCTTCAGGAGGTTGTCATGAGCGATAACAAAGAAGAAATCATCATTGATACTCCTTATGGAGACCTCATCAGCAATGGAGAAGATGCAGGCCTTGCATATATGCAGATGTTCCAGCAATTCAAGGAGGAACAAATGCATGGTAAGCTCTCCTCTCCTCTGATTGATGAACTTCCTTGCTGTTTTGATGAGGATGACTACATTGAAGAACTCGATAAAGAGGAAGATCAGGAGAATATTATTGAAAATCTAGAAATCTTGATCAGCAAAGAGGATAAGGAGAGGTTCGTCTTCTTGGAGGAATGCCTTGAAGAACTGAGCTTTAAACAATAAAGTGAAGTCCTGTGGGATGAGTAATCATTTTTTGAGTCCCTTTTAGACATCACCACATTCACCCTTCTTCAAGAAGGCCAAGAGGAAGTAGAGGATGAGTCTGACAGAGTTTTCAAAGAGGCAGAAGGAAACAAGTCAGGCCATGATACATTACAGAAGGAATGTACAGATCAGATGGCTCACAGTGATGAGCCGACAACGATTGATTTCTTGGTGAGGAACACCAATATCAAAGACCAGCATTTAACAGGCCTCCAGGGACAATTAGAATATGTATATATCAGAGGCATGTTTGATTTTGATCCCCTCAATTTCCAGCCAACTCAGGTGACAGGTAGGAAGAGTAAGTCACCAAATCTCATTTTCTTTCAGCTACTTGCCTACCACCATAAGTCTTATTTCTAGGAAGGGGACTTGAGAAACTTTCCTTTCGATCCAAGAGGGATGTGAACATTCCTAGTTAGCTGTATATAATAGTTTGTTTTCTATTTTTCTCTTACTTTCCCTAAGTGCAGTTTGCACAGTTAGTTGTTTTTAGTCTTGTGTGTTTTTCTTTGCATGTGGGGGTAAATTCTATATTTTTGATCCTGGGATCTTTTGGGCTGTTATTAATTCTTTCAAGCTGCATCTAACTCTGCACCTAATGGATATTCAAAGGCAACTGGGTCCTAAGCATAGCAGGCATGCTTCCCCTAGAAGTCACCAATTTGTTGACCCAATTTTGCCCCTCTGGCAAAATTTTGGTCACCCTCTTCGAAAGCTATTAAAGGCCAATCAATTTTGGGTTACAGTCCATCTTCAAGTTCATGCTCAGTTCAACGAAAAGGTTCAACAGTTCGGTTCAATGAAAAGGTTCAAGCGCCTTGGTTCAAAGGAAAAAGTTCAAGTCAACGGTTCAATGCATCTAAATCTTGCAAAAAATTCAAAGTTTTAAGCAATGGGCAGCAAAATTGCCATGCACAGCAGCAACGAGGAAAAAGAGAATGCCAACACAAGCAGTCAGTGGCAAAATTGCCGTGCACAACCACAAGTGAAGAAAAGGAAACTGGTAGCTAACTCGGCCGACGTTGGCAAAACTACTACGCACGGTAGCTAACTCGGCCAACGTTGGCAAAACTACCATGCACGACAGTAAATCGACTGATGTCGGCAAAATTGCCGCATACAATCCATGATATTGGGCGGTAAAATTACCGCTCACAACATCAAATGCCAAAAAAGGCCCATAGAACACATAAAAAGGCCTACCCAGTGGACAAAGGAATAAGCTACACACAAAATGAGGTAGCAAGCATGGTCCAGGCAGGTTTTATGATGTTAGCTATAGTGTTTTCCCTCTTCCCAATGAAGACATGATGCAACCACTTGCAAGCAAAGGCCAATGAGACTCCTCTTGGTTTTTACCATATAAATTGGCACACTTGGCCATTTTAAAAAGATCTCCAATTTTGTAAAGAGCATAGCTCTACAAATTTTCCACCTGAATCAATAAAATGCAGTTTTACCTCTATTTGGATAGATTGTGTAGAGTATGCCTTGAATGTTGGTCTGTGTCCAGTCATCGTCTCTTGATGCTCTCATAGGTTCAACACCAGCAAACCTCTGATCTATAAAGCACCACTATCTACTGCTGCTAGGAGTAGAGTTTTGTTTTGGAGGTATAGAGCATGAGAGGTCACTTACAGTGTGTATTTCCTAACACCTTTGTGAGTCCGTGTTTCCTGTGTTTACCATAAGAACCTCCCTGTCATTTCTAGTGACCTGGTCTTTTCCGCCAAATCTGAGTGTATGTATGTTTTGTTTGATCCTGAGTGTGGAGGTGGGAAGGTCATTTCATTTTTGGTGTATCACCTCTTTAGATTAGGCTATTTTTTTTCATGCATTTTCTTCTCCCTTTTCATCCCCCCAGTATATCTATATAACTATATTTTGCACTACCTGAAACAAACAAGATACATCAAAGGGAACTAGCCCATATCTAGAGACTCTCCTCTCCTGCTTTGCTATCCCACAGGTGAGAGAGGAGTTTCCATGTTGCGGGGAGAGGGTAGGAACCTGTTTTTCCTACCAACCGGGTGCAATCTTCAGTCGTCAACAGGAACCTCATCACTAGGCACTAGAAATTGACTTTTTTTGTATGATATATTATAAAAAATGGTATGATGTTCACTTGGATCCATACACATCTCCTAAATAGCCTCAACTAGTACCTTGGTCTTCTCCCTGAGCTTGGTTTCTTTATTCACAACATGATCAAACAATGAGATCCCTTGGCACTCTTCACCTTTTGTAGCATTCTCCACCATATAAAATAGATTACTTGGACTTGTAGTCTCATCATGACTCATACTTACCAATTTTAGTTTCCATGAGTTAATTTTTCATCTATCTTGCATTATAAGAGACTAATTAAACCTATTTTGACTTAATGGTCTTTACTTGCAAAACCTAGTAATGTGACCAATCATCTCATAGTTTTAGCAAACAATACTCCTTAATGGAAACTTAGTTTGTCTTACATTGTTTAGACAAAAAATATCAATGTGTCCAATGTCATGACAATTGAAACAAATTACTCTTTTTGAAGAAGACTTACCTTGCCTTACCTTAGTTGGACAATGCTTAACAAAGTGTTCCTCATCAAAATAGTTAAATCACTTAACTCTATTTATATATTTTGACTAATGACCCCCATCATAGTTACATGAAAACTCACTTCTAACATGTCTCTTACATTCTCTATCTATATGTCCAAACTGATTACATGTGTAATAGTTACCATTGAAATTCACATACCTAATGCCATTTGTTTGTTTAATTTGATTTGTCTTCAATCTGTTAGCACCTTCATTCTTTATCTGATGATTTGTATTCAAAGTATGATTATCCTTGTTTACATTAGTATACATTAGTCTTCATCTTATCTTGAGTTGCATTCTCTAGTTATTCTTTACATCCAAGACTAGTTTTATCACTTGCATGCTTTTGATCATTTATAATTTTGTCTAGAACACTTGAGATTTTTCCAAATATCATGAATAAGTTTACCTTACTATATGTCTTCTTTAACTTAAATTTCAATGACTCATTTTCAATTTTATACCTTGAACATTCATATTATTTATCTTTCAAGCTTGTAGATAAGATTTATAATTGATAATTGAGATGTTTGACCATATAATCATGATCCTTAGTGTCTTCATTCATTGTTGCCTCAAATACATTGAATTTATCCTCATAGTCTTTGAGTTGATACTTCATCTTCTTAATTTTATTCTCAATCTTAAGTTCTTCAAGAACATTTATCAATATAGTCTCATAGTTCACCTCATTTTCATCATCATCTAAATCACTACAAGTATACTTATTTTGATGTGAGTAACTACCTTCCTTATCCATGAATAAAGCTTCATCTTCAACAAGGCCATCATCTTCATGATCATATTCCAAGTCACTAAATTCACTCTCATCTAATGAGCTACAAGTTTATTTGGTGTAGAGACCCTTCTTGTCCTTGAATGACTTCTTCTTGTTTTCAAAACTTATGAATCCCTTTTTGTTTTTATCATACCTGAATGATCTCTTGACATCATCATCCTTATTATACTTATGATGACACTTATTATTAAAATGTCCTACCTCTCCATAATTGAAGCATTTAAGTGGTAGTTTACCCTTATACTTGTGTAAACCTATTTTTAATTTCCTTGAAATCAAAATAATTAGTTCATCCTCATCTATATCAAAAATGTCATCCTCCTTGGGTTTATTACATTGTAACTTCTTCTTTGTCTTCATTTTAGTCTTTTTTTCTACTTCCTTCTTTAGTGGTATATCATTATTTTTCCTCATTTGATAGGTAGTAAAGGTTCCATGAAATTGATCCATCTTCAACTAAGTAAGATCATGAATTTCTTATATAGTAGATACTCTTGGATTAAACTTGAGGGATAGCTACCTTAATACTTTTTGAATTACATTAGTCTCTTAAAGGTTCTCGCTAAGATGTATGATGATGTTTAAAATCTCATCAATTCTCTATATAATAGATGCCATTCAATCTTCTTCTTTCATCTTGAGATTTTCAAATTGCCTTATGTGATTTTGTAACTTAGCTAGCTTGACCTTTGAATCTCCTTCATAAATTATTTGCATTTTATCCCATATCTCTTTAGCATATTTACAATGGATTACCTTGGTGAACTCAATTTATATAAGACCATAAGTGATGGCATTCATAGCCTTAGGATTATTCTCAAATAGATTCTTATCTACAACACTAGATGGAGGAGTAGTAGGAATAATATAACCATCCATAATAGATTGACATACATCATATCCTAGGGACATATGTATGTCATCATCCTAGTACTCTAAAATGCATAATTAAATCCATTGAACATCAGTGCTTGTTCAGTAGAGAAACCTCCTTGATGACTACCCATATTTTACCTTGGATCACCTTTAAGCTATCAATACTTTACATACACAAGATCAATAAATAACATATATCAACTTGATCAAGAAATATTAACAAGAGAGCTCATTCATTTAATATATACACAAGATAAAACACACAACACATAGTTCTTGTGGAAATCCCTCATGGTCAATAAAACCCACTCTCAATTTTTAACACATATAATACTTATCTTATAATGTATTAAAAAATAGATACTAGTCAAGTCCTTTAGACCAAAAAACTTGATCAAGCCCTCCTGACCAAAGGCCTTTAGTGAAACACCCATTTCACAAGGAACAATTTCCCCTAAGAAAGATCAAGTCCTTTGGAACCTCTTTTGAAGTTAACACCTCCACCTTAGAACTTATGTCTACAATACTTGATGATGTATCTCTTATTATCTAACCTAT
The DNA here is from genome assembly GCA_037957365.1 of Torreya grandis. Classification (NCBI taxonomy): domain Eukaryota; kingdom Viridiplantae; phylum Streptophyta; class Pinopsida; order Cupressales; family Taxaceae; genus Torreya; species Torreya grandis. The sequence goes on from JARHVA010004217.1 coordinate 197,979, forward strand.
GAACAAATTCCCTCTCTATCTCATGCATGCCTTTTATATAGGCATACCACAATCTCTCTTCTTCTTCACTCAAACTATCCTCATATGCACACTCAAACTTCTTCACATATCATCAAACTACAAGATCACTATTATGACATTATAAGTATGACCAAAATTTCATACACATATTCAAAAAACTTGTATGCTCATTAACTCATCCAATAGGCACACTACATATCCTCTTTACCAATAAGCCTTGCTCAAGTCTCTCAAGTCTACAAATCATCATCTTTGATTTCACTATTTATAGATAATTTATTATTATCACCATATTGGTTAACAATTAGGCATTCTTTATCCCTTAATAATTCTAACATAAAAATACTAACATCTATGGGTCACATTTAAGCATCTACACCTATCAAATAGGCCCTTGTAGCCCTTATAGGTCTCATGGAGACATATTATCCAAATTATTGAGTAAAAAAATAACATAAAACCACCTAAAAATACATTGGTCCACTCCATATGTCACATTAGACATCTTCAAATGATCACATTTAACTTTTTTCACTTCTGTGTATTCTCAAACAACTTAAACACTAACCTGGGGTAGAGGAACATCATGAACAAATACACACTCAACTTCTTAAGCATTGTTCATACTCAATCTAGATTCATTACAACTAAAAAACCATAAAAATTAATATCATGGAGTATACAACACTCTATAGTGTCTAAGTCATCATGAAACATCAAAACAAGCTCAAACATCCTTCTTGAGTTAGTTGTAGAACATGCATGAACACACTATCAAATTTGAATATACAAACTTTAATATATTTAAATATATATTTCCAAATGTACCTTTGAGTCATTTAAAATTTCATTTTTTACACCATGAGCAAATTCTACCTGGATCAAAAGTTATGGCCCAAAAACTAGACACTAGTTTTTCCTTTATTAAATTTAAATATTTGAATTCAAATGATCACAATTAAACCTCAGTCACTTTTATCACATATCATATCCTCATGTCTTCAAATTAAATATTAACCATTTATATTATTCAAATTTTAAATTCATAGTGCACCAATGTCCAAATGTTAAACTATGAATAATTGAACTTATCTCGTGCAATCTTGCAAAATTGACTCAATATGCACCATCAATCTCTACAAATCAGCTCACTCTTTATCATGTAGTACACACCATTAGATAGATATATACAAATACCAACTCATCATTAGATCCTCATACTTTACCTTTTATTAGAGTTAAACCAAAAACACTTTTTCTCATCTCACTGTTTCTTGACATCTTGGAATGAACACACTCCATTGATCTTTTTATAAGCAGCTCAGTCTTTAACTTCATTAACCAAAAAAAACTTTGACCCATTTGACTTAATGAAAACCATATATATAGATGTATTAAATATTATGAACTATTTCAGCTCCATATGATCCATATCTTTAATATCATGAAAAGATGACTAAGTATGGGGACCATTGCTTATCTGCCTAGAAGGCCAACTTTGGACCTCAATAGCTTTTGTTGCACTTAGATGAATAATCTAAAATTCAGACCATATTATCTCCTTACATAGGATAATATAACCATATATCAATCTAATATTAAAACCTTTGAATGTGTAAGATATAATTCCATTAATCTACTCACTCATATTTTTCTGCCACAGAGCCAACTATGTCAAGAACTTATCTGGAAGGCCAAATTTGCACAAGCATATCTTTTGATGCACTTCATTGCATTACTTGAAACTTATAAAAATTCAACTAGGTATAAAACTTAATAAACCCATATGATCATTTTCTTCTCACATCTCCACATGCGCAAAATATAACTTCAATAATATGCTTACTTGGTTATTCTTACCAAATGCAAATTTGGCTATGGGAAAACAATGTCAAAATACCTGGCTGCCTAATTTTTCACTTGCATATATTTTGTCATGCTTATTCACATGACCTAAGATTTAGCACATAATAACTAGGAATAATACTAAATAAATTACCATTTCCTCTTGAAACCTCTGTGTGTGTGTGTGTGTGTGTGTGTGTGTGTGTGTGTGTGTGTGTGTGTGTGTGTGTGTGTGTGTGTGTGTGTGTGTGTTTGTGTGTATTTTGACATCATCAACATGCTTACTTGGGTCTATTTGAACATAGAAAACACTATCAAAATGCCTAAGAGCCCAAATTTGCACCCACGTATTTTTTATTACACTTCATTGCATGTATTGAGACTTAGCATATAGTAACTAGGGACTAATGTGATCACAACCTTATGACCAACTCTACTTAACTCATACACACATGGTAATAATGATGTCAACAAGATACCTATTCAAAAATTTTGTCACTAGACCCATAATGTCTTGATGAAAACTATGGACTACCAAATGAATTCCACTCATGCACACAAGTACTCAAGGTATTAAGAACTTATTATGTGACCTCTTTCACATGATCAATACTCCATACTCATACATAAACATCTCTAACCATGCCAAAATTGAATATCATATAAGCCACCTTCAAACATACTAGGACAAACACATTGCACACTTTGTCATTATCACATAGACTATCAAATCACTTTATCCACTCACCAAGACATCTTCATGACATCACCATGAAATCATTGATAATTTTCCAACATTATCCATGCATCATTTTTCTAGTATTTGATCTATAATCTATAGCTCTATGTCCAAACTGATTATAAGAAAAATAGTAGCCATAAAAAGAATTCATGTACCTTATTCCATTTTATTTCTTGATAAGAAATGATCTCTGAATATTTTTGAAAGGCATATTAACACTTTTATTATTTTTTAGAGGAGCAATAATCTTCTTGACCTATCCTAACCTCTGACTGTCATTCATAATCTCAGACTTACTGAGAGCATCAACATATGTCTTTGGCTTACTAACATTCTACTCTTCCTTGATACTCTTCTGGTCAATCATGTATCCAAGGCATATTTTAATGAGAGGTGACTTTTGAATTTTAATATGTCATCAATAATTTTATTTTCCTTTTTAAACTTTTGTGACAATTTTTCAATTTGATTGTGAACTATTCCAAATTTGACTTCAATGAACCTATCTCAGATTTGTACTCATTGAACTTTCCTTCCTTGGAATTTAGACTTGTATTTTCTTTTTCTAACTAAGTTTTGAGATATTTGATGACTTCCTTAGCTTCCTTGGGACTATTATTTATCTTGGTTTTAGAGATACATATTTATTCTTCATGAATCTTGACTAGATACTTTAACTTTTGGTTTTTCTTTCTTTAACTCTTTAATTCATTTAAAGCATTGATAACTTCTACCTCAAGATCAAGCTCATCTTCTTCATCATCATCTATGAAGACTTTCTCTTTTTAACTATTACCATCTTCAACATCAATGGCCATAAATAAAGTTTTATCACTTATGTGATCTGAGCTATAGTCATCATTGTCTGAGATATCTTTATTACTGACTTTAGAAGAGATGTTATCTTATTTACAATATATACTTTTTCTATTGAAGAAATTTTTATTATAGTCATCTTTCTTGAAATTTGTCTTTCTCTTATCATACTTGTTAGACTTATTATTCTTTTGATCATGTTATCATGATCATGTTTTTCCTTTTAAGGACACTTAGTAAAAAAATGACCAATCCTACCACAATTGAAATATTTGAATGGTATCTTATCTTCATACCTACTTGAACTTTTTCTTAGTTTCCTCAAAAATAAGGCTTCATATTTATCTTCATAAATATTAGTGTCACTATCAATTTTAACCTTTTTTCTATGAGTTTTCTTTATAACCTTGAAGGTTGCTTCCCTTTTAGAATATCTTCCATCATTAATCATCATCTCATAGGTAGTAAGTATTCCAAAAAGCTTATCCATTTATAACTTGTCTAAGTCTTTTACTTCAACTACTGACACCTTTGAGTGAAATCTTGAGATCAAAGATCTTAGAAACTTTTGAACAATAGTTGACTCATTAATCTTTTCTCCAATACCTTTGATTATGTTGACTATCTCATCAAATCTAAGAAGATATGCTACAATATTCTCTTCTTCATCAATATCTAAACCTTCAAACTATCTACTATAGGTCTGAAGCTTTATCAATTTTACCTTGGTGTCACCTTCATAGATGAGTTGTAACTTTTCCCAGATTTCCTTAGCTGACTCATATTGCATCACCTTGACAAACTTAGATTCTACCAATCCACACAATATAACATTCATAGCCTTTGAATTATTCTCACTTGATTTCTTTCCTACAACATCAGTTGGAGGATTTTGAGGGATAGTATACCCATCTATGACTCACTCTAAAATATCAAACCCAAGATCCATCAAATAGGTTTTCATATTAATGATCCAAAATTCATAATTAGTTATAGTGAATAAAGGGGGCATGTTTGTTAAAAACCCTTCTTGTAATTGATGACTAGAAATTGTGCTTCTTAGGATCTACCTTCCATCTATCAAGCTTGGCCTTGAAAGACATTCTCTGATACCAATTATTGGAAGCATGATCATTAAGAGGGGGGGGTGAATCATTGAGATCTTAAAAATTTCTTCTAATTATTTAGTTCATTAGTCAAGCATCAATACAAAATCCATAGAGTAATAAAACAACTACAAAGAACATAAAGACATTACACATGATATAGGTGGGAAACCCTTAAAGGGAAGAAAATCCATAGTGATAATTTCATAGACTACTTGTCCTAATTCAGATATGTAATGAGTCAATAAGATTGTTGAGCACCCACTCAGATTGAGGTACCAACCCCAAATTATCAAGCACCAATTTGATAAAAATATTCAGCAAGCACCAAATTTATAAGAAGCACCAACTCCTTGATTTGTAAACACCAATCTGTAAGAGGATTCAAATCCATTTTCTAAGAATCAACTTAGCTAATTCATATCATCCACAATTCTTAGTTTTATTAGTCAAAAAATGATGGAATAATTTTGCTCTCTCTACTTATTGACCTCACATTTATTTGGCTATTTTTTTAAATATCAATCAAATAGACACATTAGGCTCTCTATCTCTCTGCTCTTTATTTTCAAATACTCTATCCTCTCTACCTTCTATGCTCATCTCTTTTTAGTTGATTATATATGAATCATTTGATGATTTCATACTCACACCTCTTTGGCCGTCTGTTCCTCAACATACCTCTACTATGCTCCTTAGATAATTTATATATTAATCCTTTTCTAAATTTTTTCAAAAGGATAATTTGATATTGTTTATATATAAGACATTCATCAAGAACCTCATGAAATTCAAAAAATAAAACTCTATAGTCAACTATATAATTATTTATTCTCTTTTGAAAACATAATTCACATAGCTTATATAAAATTTCTCTCACATAGGTCAGTCTAAGTGAAACAAAGATGGGATAGACCAAGAAATAATTCTAATACATTTAATATTAGCTTGATGAATTTTGTATTAGTCTTGATATAGTTCATAACATCTCTAATGCAATCCATAACATATATGATGTAATCCATAAAAATCTTGATGCAATTCATATCAATCTTGATGTAATACATATCAAGCTTGATGGAATTTTTAGCAAGCTTGGTGCAGTTCATATAAACTCTGATGTAGTTCATAGCAACTTGGATGCAATTTGTAACATGCCTGGTGTAATCCATAACAAAACTAATGTAATCCATAGAAAATCTAATGTAATCCATATCAAACTTAATATAATCAATAGCAAACCTGATATAATCCATAAAAAACCTAATATAATCCATAACAAACTTGACGTAATCTATAGCAAACCTAATGTAATATGTAACAAATCTAATGCAATCCATAGCTGCTCATAGAAATTCCCTGACATAAAAGACCATATTCTTTACTAAATATCAAACCCTTTAACATCAATGATAATATCTCAACATTTAAAATATATATTTCTAAAATGATTCTCTAATTAATTTGGGTCAAAAATAGGTTGATAAAAAAAACTTTGGTGGGGTTTTAAACTCTTGATCTCTCCCTTTGTAATTGACTTTAAAAATCATTATCACCAATTTCTATAAAATCACTTTTTAAATATATAAGATATTTTATTTAAAGTGTATGTTTTGATTTTCAAAAAAAAAAAAAAAAAATATGTCCATGTAAATGTTTTTACCTAAAAATTCATATGCGGTGAATATTTCTACTTATCTTTATAGTGGGTCCCAAATATTAAAATCAAACCTTATAAAAATTTTATTCATGAAGTTTTTGTGCCATGCCACTTCTTGATCACACCATTTTGGCTATAAAAAGGCCAAAATCTAATTTGAAGATTGTACAAACAACTTAACAAGGTTTTGGAGGCTGTATAAGGCCATCCACTAGGGTTGTGACAAGATTTGATCTTGTTTTTAATTGTTTTAATAATAAATACTATAAATATGCATCTTCAAGATATACTTCTATATTTTTAGGTTGTGCTTCCACATGAAAGAGGATTTTATTAGTTTAAACTATTATTTGGAAGAGTTTAAAGCTATTAAAATGGATAAGGTTAAGCCACAAGTAAATGATAATGCACAACTTAAAATTTATAAATACCCTTTCCAAAATTATGAATCAAATAACAAGGATAGTTATGTAGTTCATTATGTATATAATGCTCATCACCCTTCTTTTATATATGGACATCCACTTGATAACATTATTGGTACCATTACAAGCAAACAAACATCACTTCTTATGATCACATTCAATGATAATGAATTTCTTTATGATGATTAAAATAAACATTCGATTTTTATTCGATCTTATGTTAACAATCAATACATCCATAATGTCATTATAGCTAATGGATCAAGTGAAAATGTGTGCACCATAAAAATCCTTCATTCTCTTGGCTATACAAAATAATATTTATAGGATACTTATAGAGTTGTAAAAGAATTTGATGAACATAAAATGCTTCCTTTATAATTTGGCCCTTTCTTAATTCCTACTCTTTTTCTAGTTTTAACAAGGACATGAGTCTTTGATATGCTACTAGGATTCCCTTAAATACAAAAGCTTAAATCAGTACCTTCAACCATGCATAAATATCTCAAATACATGCATGATAATCAAGTGGTAAAAATTCTTTGAATCAATTATGAATATCCTTTAGAGCAAATGGTGTTTACTTTTTCTATGTAATAGTTACTTAGTACAATTATTGAGTAACATGGTAATGAAATAGTTTGAATAACTATTCAAGACCATGAATTATATCTTCTATACCATATTCTAGTTTTTAATGAGCATGAACTCATTACATAATCTATATATCCATCTACTTATGAGCATGATGCAATTTCACATGTGTATAAATTTTTTGTTTCACATATAATGACCCATCCTCTTTAGAAATAAGTGTCACAAAAAAAGTTCTCCATATCCTAAGTAAAAATAGATAAATATATAAGTTATTACATATTATTATCCTAAAAATCAGGATATAAATTTACATGAATATATGACTAGTGATTAAAAGGATTATATTATGGCATATGGTTCCTTTGCAGATTTAGAGGCCTTTATAGTGGACACTTATTCATCACAAGAAATCATTACTTCATATCATTCCATGGGGTATATATACATGCCAATAATTTATATTGTTGGCTAGTTACTAGAATTTTAATTTTACATATCTTCTTTCCTTTATCTCTAATTCTTCTATCCCTTATCTAAGTATTTTTATATCCCTTTAGGTTTATTTCACTTTGGGTACTTACCCTATTGATTTTTAGCTTGATTAAAATAATTCAAACCACTTATATGACACTATACTTACTTACAACTACATATCTTACACCTTATGACACTTACATAAGCATAATTAACATATTAACCATTAAAAGAGCATCTTCAAGATGTACTTCTACATTTTTAGGTTGTAATTCCACATGAAAAAGGATTTTATTGGTTTAAAATATTATATGGAAGAGTTTCAAGCCATAAAAATAGATAAGGTTAAGCCATTAGTAAATGATAATGCACAACTTAAAATTTACAAATACCCTTTCCAAAACCATGAAGGAGATAATAAGGATAGTTCTAGAGTTCATTATGTATATAATTCTCACCACCCTTCTTTTATATATGGACATCCACTTGATAGAATTATTGGTACCATTACAAGAAAACAAGCATCACTTATTATGATCACATTAAATGATAGTAAATATGCATCTTCAAAATGTACTTCTACATTTTTAGGTCATACTTCCACATGAAAGAGGATTTTATTGGTTTAAAATATTATCTGGAAGAGTTTCAAGATGTAAAAAAGGATAAAGTTAAGACACAAGTAAATGATAATGCACAACTTAAAATTTATAAATACCATCTATAAAATCATGAAGAAAATAACAAGGATAGTTCTACAATTCATTATGCATATAATGCTCATCACCCTCCTTTTATATATGGGCATCTACTTGATAGCATTATTGGTGACATTACAATAAAACAAGCATCACTTTTATGATCACATTCAATGATAGTGAATTTATTTATGATGATTAAAATAAACATCTAATTTTTATTTGAGATTATGTTAACAATAAATCCATCCATAATGTCATGATAGATAATAGATTAAGTAAAAATGTGTGCACTATAAAAATACTTCATTCTCTGGGATATATAGAATAATATTTATAGGATACTTATAGAGTTGTAAAATAATTTGATGGGCATATAATGCTTCCTTTAAAATTTGGCCCTCTCATGATGCCTACTCCTTTTCTAGTTCTAACAAGCACATGAATATTTTATATACTACTAGGGTTCCCTTGGATACAAATGCTTAAGTTAGTGCCTTCAACCATGCATAAATATCTCAAATACATGCATGATAATCAAGTGGTAAAAATTCAATGAATCAAATATGAACATTCTTTATAGAAAATGGTGTTTACTTATTATATGTCATAGTTAATTGCTATAATAATTGAGCAACATGGTAATGAAATAGTTTACATAACTATTAAAGATCATGAATTATATCTTCTATACCAGATTCTAGTTTGTAATGAACATGAACTCATTACATAATCTATATATCCATCTATTTATGAGCATGATACAATTTCACGTGTGTGTGTGTGTGTGTGTGTGTGTGTGTGTGTGTGTGTGTGTGTGTGTGTGTGTGTGTGTGTGTGTGTGTGTGTGTGTGTGTGTGTGTGTGTGTGTGTGTGTAGTTTGTTTCACATATAATGACCCATCCTCTTAAGCAAGAAGTGGCACCTATAAAAAGGCCTCCATCTCCTAAGTCAAAATAGGTAAAAGGTATAAGTTATTACATATTATTATCCTACACATAAGGATATAAATTTACATGAATATATGACTAGTGATTCAAGGGATTATACTATAGCATATGGTTCCTTTTTAGATTAAGAGGCCTTTATAGTGGGCACTTATTCATCACAAGAAGTCTTTCATTCATATCTTATCATGGGGTATATATACATGCCCATAACTGATATTTTTGGTTAGTTACTTGAATTTTAATTATACATATCTTATTTGATTTATTTATAATTCTTTTATCGCTTATCCAAGTATTTTTATATCCCTTTGGGTTTATTTTCACTTTGGGTACTTACCCTATTGATTTTTAGCTTGATTTAGATAATCTAAAACATTTATCTATATGACACTCCACTTACTTATAATTACATATCTTACACCCTATGACACTTACATAAGTAAAATTAGCCTCTTAACCATTAAAATAACATATACATGATTATCTATCCAAATAATTCATGATATATTAATATGACTAAAAGTTACACATATACATTAGAGGCAGATTACTTGCCTTCTATCTTATCATGTTACACTTCTGGACTTTATTTCAGATTTTTGGAATCCATACTACTTAATATATTTATAAAGCCTTGATTATTAGAATTTTTTTTTAAAATACATTTTAGGATTTAAATATTTCAAAAAAAAAAACAATTGCATATATTAATAAAATTCCAAAAATTCATAATCTTATAAAAAAATAAAAATTAGGACCTAAAGCATTTTCAAATGTAACTAGTTTACCTCTTTTCATATGTATTTTAGTATATGTTAGTTAGATATAATATTACATATTTTAATACATAATTCTTCTCACAAGGTACTTGAGTGTGATATAAAACATACTTTCACATGATTCTTTGATTTCTGGTTTCCTTTATTACCCAACAACCTTGCTAAATTGGGGGCATCTATTCATTCTCTAAGAACACTTTTACATGTTGTCCCTATCCACAACCTATTTATCATGTTGAACTACATGTCATAATTTTTTTTCTCTACAATAGTGATATTTAATAGTTTACATAACTATTAAAGAGCATGAATTATATCTTCTATACCATATTCTAGTTTCTAATGAACATGAACTCATTACATAATCTATATATTCATCTATTTATGAGCATGATACAATTTCAAAAGTGTGTATATATATATATATATATATATATATATATATATATATATATATATATATATATATATATATATATATATGGTTTGTTTCACATATAATGACCCATCCCCTTAAGCAATAAGTGGCACCTAAAAAAATGTCTCCATCTCCTAAGTCAAAATAGGTAAAGGTACAAGTTATTACATATTATTATCCTACACATGAGGATATAAATTTACATGAGTATATGACTAGTGATTAAAAGGATTATACTATAGCATATGGTTCCTTTTTAGATTAAGATGCCTTTATAGTGGGCACTTATTGATCACAAGAATTCTTTCATTCATATCCTATCATGGGGTATATATACATGCCCATAACTAATATTTTTGGTTAGTTACTTGAATTTTAATTGTACATATCTTCTTTGATTTATTTCTAATTATTTTATCCCTTATCCAAGTATTTGTATATCCCTTTGGGTTTATTTTCAATTTTGGTATTTACCCTATTGATTTTTAGCTTGATTCAAATAATCTAAAACACTTATCTATATGACACTCCACTTACTTATAATTACATATCTTACACCCTATGACACTTACACAAGCACAATTAGCCTCTTAACCATTAAAATAACATATACACGCTTATCTATCCAAATCATTCATGATATATTGATATGACTAAAAGTTACACATATACATTAGAGGCACATTACTTGCCTTCTATCTTATCGCGTTACACTTTTGGAATTTATTTCAGATTTTTGGAATCCATACTACTTAATATATTTATAAAGCCTTGGTTATTATAAATTAATTTTAAAATCCCTTTTAGGATTAAAATATTTTAAAAAACAAAAAAAACAAAGAAAAAAACAATTGCATATATTAAAAAAATTCCAAAAATTCATAATCTTATAAAAAAATAAAAATTAGGACCTAAAGCATTTTCAAATGTAACTAGTTTACCTTTTTTCATATGTTTTTATATTATATGTTAGTTAGATATAATATTCCATATTTTAATACATAATTCTTTTCACAAGGTACTTGAGTGTGATATAAAACTCACTTTCACATGATGCTTTGATTTTTGGTTTCCTTTAGTACCCAACAACCTTGTTAAATTGGGGGCATCTATTCATTCTCTATGAACACTTTTACATGTTGTCCCTATCCACAACCTCTTTATCATGTTGAACTACATGTCATAAAAAAAATTCTCTACAACAGTCATATTTTTCACATGTATTACATGAAATATTATTTTTTCTAACATTCAAATTCATTCATATGATGAAACTATACTAGTCTCATTTGCTATATGCTTTGCTTTACATTCTTATTTTACTGCATGATATATTTAAATTTTTTTTCTTATCATGTGTGTGTCCCTTGGCCATGTATGTTATAATTATATATTTTATTTCATCATTATTTAATTTGTGTATGGCCTTTTACCTTGTGTGTTATATGACATTTTACTTGTCCTTTGCATGTGGGATCTTGGCCTTATGCATGACACATGTTACAAATTATGTGACATTATTTATATATTTATTTGTTTCTACTATTATTCCATAATTCACATCATGAATTATATCTATTTAATAGTTTTCCATGATTCATGTTAGGCACCACTTATATACTATACTTCTACTCTAGTGGTAGGATGTGTATGATGAACCCATTGCTTCTATGCTTAAATAATATATGTTTATAACCCATGCTTCAAAATGAAAATTAGATGTTATATGCAATAGTATAAATGCAATCAATTTCATATATTAAAAGTGATATATCTTTCACAAATGATTTATATTTAGAAAAGTGACTTTCAGACTATGTATCTCATCTCAAATGTGGGGAATCATAATGGTATTAAATAGAACATTAAAGCTTCATGATATTTTTGTGTATTTATGTAAATACATAGATTTAAAGTTGAAATATGATATAAGGTTTTCAAATTATGGGGGCATGTGGAATGCATGTTCATTCATCACTACACTTGCAAAATTAAAAAAATTAGATAGTTCAAAAGTGATTTTTTTAAAAGGTTTAAAAAGTGAAAAAAGTTCAAAGATTTCAAAGTTACAAAGTTTCATAAGTTTCAAATTCAAATATAATTTAAAAAAATATAGATACAAGGGGCATAATATTCATTCATGTTCACATTTATATTATTACATTTTCAAAGTTTGCAACTTCCAAGTTTTAAAGTTGTAAAGTTAGATATATAATATAGATCCATTTGTAGTGGTCTGATTCATCTTAGTGAAAAGTGGACCAAGTTAGAGTTTGGTGAACCTAAACATCTATGGCTTCACTTTTTCAATGTGTAATGTGCCACAATTTGTGGTTCCACCCTTTCAAATATTTTACATAGTATTTTATACACTCAAGTGAGAGTTGAAGAATACAATCTTTCCAACTCATGAGCATTCAAAGGTTTTTAAATTGAGATTTGATCACTCTCAATTCACCACAATTAAAATTTTATTTAATCATCCCAACATGGGGCATGTACACTTCTCCATCTCCAATTTACATGGAAATTACTTTACTTACTCTCCTTTTCATATTTTCAAATTACAAATAAAAAGTTTTCAATTTCAATTTTAAAATATGATAAAATATTACTTTCAGTGGCATTATTATATGTTTTTGAATTAAATCACCTTACATAACCAAGATTCACATTCAAAGATAAAGTGTGTATATACACTCAAGTTTACATCTACTTTACTTGAATAATTTCACTTCATGCATAACTAGAATAATGTGGGGGCAAATACAAACACATTTTTTTGGTAAAGGTAAATTTTGCAAGGATCAGGTGCAAGTCCAAAAAATATTAAAAATAAACTATAATAACAAGGCAAACAAAATTTTATTGATAAACAACAAATCAAAAAATAAAATATAGTAAAAGATCTATATACCAAGAAACCAAAATAATAAACCAATAATAATTAAAAATAGGCTTCATGTCCATTAAGGACTACATTCCATTCTACAACTAGATCATCGAGGATTTTCTCTAGGTATCCATTGTCGTCATTTTCCACTTCTGTTAGCTTTATTTAATTCCTATTAATCATAATTTAGCTACCTTGAACATATTTACCAACCTTGATCACTTATTTCAACACATTAAAATTATAAACATAGTTTTTTTATCATCAACTTACTAATACGAACAACATGACTAATATTTTCCTTCAATTGAGAGTTTTCACTTTCTTGAAACTTTTACCTTTTAGCTTCCTCATCTTTTGAATGGTAATATCCTTCTCACTTGTGGCCTTCTTAAGGATGTCATGGATTGTGTTCCCAACTGATTTGTGCCAAATATTATTAATAGTCTTTAATTCCATCATTATAATTCATAATATAATTCAAATCCCTATTATGAAGGTCCAAATCATGTGCCATAGATCTAGGTTTATCCTAAAACTCTTCACCAATATCCTCAAAGTCTCTCATTTTACCTTTAGTCTCTCTAAAACCTTGAGAAGCACCATATTTCAACTCACCTTTATTTGATGGGGTGTCAACCTACAAAGGATCTATTACTTTAACCTACTTTTAATTAAAAATTTGCTTGACTTCCTCATCTCATAGTTGATAGACTCTTCCTCTGAGACCAAAGATATAACCACTATGGATTTATTTCCCATGACACATTTTTTCACCCTTGGAATCTCGATGGATGTAGTCATAGACACATAAAATTAATCATTAAGTTATTGGAAATATTTATTCTTGACATCCTTACCCTTAGTATAATCACCATTTCACTAACTCAAAATTTGTAAGATATCATTCACTATATTTTAAACATTGAAAATATCTTATATACAGACCTATTTAAATTGGATTCATCCCTATTTAGCCCATAGGTTCTTATCAGACCTATCCCAATAATCTCTAGTATTTTGGGAGAAGTTTTAACTAGTTAGATAGGGCTATAATGCAACCTTGACTCTAGCATTATAATAGATAAATCTTCAAATCAAGATGTTTCACAATGCCTCTCCAATGTATTTGGTAAAGCCATATAGAAAATTTATTCTAAATATTCTCCTATAAAAACACATAAAGGATAATTATACCCCCATTGAATCCCCTGAGAAAAAGCACTACACACTAAGAAAAATAGTACTATTTTATCATATTTAAACTTTTTATCATTCCAAGAGTAAATAGTCAAGTCTTAATAATATTTTATTTGAAGTCATGTGCATCTATTATCAAATATTTCAATTAAACATGTAGCTAACATCATTATATTTTCATCATCATAGATCACATAGTCACTATAGGAGGGAGAACTACATTGGCCATAAGCCCATTTTCACTATGGAGGTAGTGTTTACTTAAAAGGGGTTTATAAGGCCAACTCAATTATTCTTACTAGACAATTTTTATTCCCTTTTTTTATATAATTACTAAATAGCGTATGTGTAGAATAAGGGTTTGATAATTTTAGGTCTTTTTTTATTACATATCAACATACAAAGATATATAATTGACCTTTAGAAGTAGTCACATAGGCCATATCTAAAAATAAGCAATAAAGTTAGCTTAGACATGGCCACAATATCTAGATAAGGTCATAGTGCACCCATGTCTACCTCCCATAAACTTATCCTATAAAACAATTATTTACTATTTTATGATACAATAGTGTTTTCATATTTTTTTATACAAATGGTACTTACACAAATTTGACATTGTTAGATCTATTACTATTTTGAGGGACACTGTCTAACCCATCTTAATTTTCTATTTTTAGTAAGTTACTGATTTTGTTAAATTTTGTAGTTTACTATATTTTTATATGAGATCAATACATATCAATATTTATTTTTCAAAATTTTATTTTAATTTATTTTAATACATCATAAATAAAAAGGTTTGAAATACTTGCATGAATCCATGGTATACCTAAGAGTATATTATAATGCACATTGTTTAGAATCATGTGAAACATAAGGCCGATTATCACATACAAAGTAATTGATCCAATGTTTTTCGTAATTAGTAGTTCAGATATTCAATCTGTATATAATATATATCAAGACACATTTGACTCATTTATTTCATATTTTCACCTAAATGAATAATGGGATATTTTTTATCTATATTATGCTAAGTAGAAAAATATTCCATCTCAAAATAAATCATGTATTCACTATTATTCAATTATAATGGATGAAAAATAAACAAGGTCTACATAATCTAGCAATTTTTTATCAAATAATGTTACATATAAAATACCCTTGTAGATAGTTGACCTCTTAAGTAACTCTATCATGGAGATCTTATATTTATTATTATTAATTTGATCAATGATATATTACCCTTTAGTTATATTTACCCGTATCTTAGGAGGTGAAGTGGGGTGAGGAGTGACATTTTGACTACCTCCATTCTACCACATAAAATGGGGCACCCTGCATCTTCTATTTGTGCTAGCATAGAGTATAGAATCCAAAATAAGCCTAGGAAAAATAATGGGGTTGGTATGGTAGCTATCACTATCAGGCAAACCTAAAACAATCAATATGCTCTGATACCAATTGTTAGGAGACCCCTTATCCAACGGAAGCACAATTGATTACTTTCTTATAAGCAATTAAACATGGAATTATACCAGAATGATAAAGTAACTAGAAACTTGAGACAACAAAGAATTTGAGAGACAATACACACTCGTGTATTAAACATTACTAGAAGAAAATACAATAAGGAAGATGCCACTTCTTCCTCCACCTCAAAGGCTTGCCACACCTCAAGACCTTCTTCCCTCTCTCTCTTGCTCAACACAAAACCAACTCTACAACCTGAGTTGTTATCCCTCCTTGAATGCTTCAACTGATCTCCTTGACCTTACACCTGTAGATCTCCTTGACCTTGCTTGCTTCAATGCTTTTACTTTCCTTCTTGATGATTACAATACATGCCTCATGGGTCTTTAAATAGGATCCCATGGTTACAAAAATAGAAATCTAACTACAATAATTAGACACGCAGCTCATGACTATAATTAGTCATTTGACATGCAAACACTCGCTTCACTTAACTGACTGTTCGTCAACAACAGTTCTGGAAATACACAGGCGACCGACGTCGGTCCTTGCTTGCCTGGTGTTGCCGACATCAGCTAACATCCTGCCGTCTGCACTGCATCTGACTGACGTCGGTCATGCTGTTGATGCCGGTGCTTTTAGTTCTTCAGCATCCTCTTCTTTGTGTCTGTAAATAGTTGAAGCTTTTAGCTCCACACCCTAACAATCTCCCACTTGGAGATAAATAGTTGCTACTATACCTGTACCTGTACATCATCTATTTTGTTCCTTAGGCTCTGTATCCCTCTTCAAAGTCAATCTTGAAGACCAACCACCACTGAAACCTGTGATGCTAAACTTGTCACTTATGCCAAAAGAATTTTGCTGCTCCCAAATTCTTCATGACATACTTCTGAACCAACTCTACCCTTAGCTTAGAAAACTCCCTGTATATGAAACGCTACAACAAGTAACACAATACAGTAACAAGATAATGTAGACAATATTATCCAACCTGGTAAAGATAAAATACAATGGTCAAACCTCCATTGCTCTGCAGCCTAATCAAGACCATATACCATAGCCTTCTGTCTCATGTGTCCATCCACTCTCTTCTCTAAAATGGGAATCCATCCCTCTATCTAGTGCTTCCTTCCAGCTGACAACTCTACCAACAAATACCTATTTGATTCTTCTCCAAGGACTCACACTCCTCATCCATGTCAAGCTCCCACTGTTTCAGGATTCTACCTGCATTGCTACTTCCATCTTCCTAGTTCTTGACTATCAGTAAGCAATATAAATAAGGTGAATAATGAATATGAGGTTCACTTACCATTTTTGACCTCCATATGGGTATTTGAGACTCCTTAACAGCTAGCTGTCCACCCATCATCCATTCTAGTGATCGATCTCGGCCATCTCCCAGTCTGCTCCCAATCAATGTCGGTTCCCTGCATTGACCCTGAATGCTAACGTCATTTCTCTGGCTGACACCGGCATCCCCCCTACCGATGTCAGTCCTTATGACCAACGTCGAACTTCTCCTGCCTGACCTACCGACCCTGCTGGTCTGCACATGACCGATGTCGGTATCTGGCTGACCGACGTCGGTCCCATGTGACTGACATCAGCATCTGTGTGTTTCTGTAAGTGATGAAATTTTTATCCACGAGCTATTCTTGGATCAAACCTCTATCCATGCTACCCTGCTCAGATTTATTCAGCCCCTGTGACTGATCTTTGTCCTTCATCTCCTCCATAAACACCAAGGCTTCTTTGTTCCTGTTAAAAACATCAAATTTCCTTTTTTTGCAATGAACTCTATCTGTGCTTTCCAAATTTGAACACATACCTTTTGAATCAAGAACATCCATTCCCTTCTTATTCACGTGACCAAGCCTATTAGACCACATCTTTGAATCTACACCAGAAGTAGAATCAGTAATACAAGTAGGTAGATAAAGAGTACCTACTTTCTTACCTCTTGCTAGAACAAGTGCTCCCTTGGTAACCTTCCAAGAGTCCGCTGTGAGGGTTATTGTGCATCCCTCATCTCCCAACCTTCCTACAAAAATTAAACTTTGCTTCAGAATTGGAACATGCATGACCTCCTTCAACACCCATGTGTTATCAATCTGCAATTTCAGCTGCACTTTCACTTTGCCAACTATCTGACAAGGCGTAACATCCCCTAAATAGAGCACTCCAAAGTCTCCCTGTTCATACTCATGAAACAAATCTCTATTTGGGGATGCATGAAAAGATGAACCAGAATCTAAAATCCATGATCCTACCTGACTATCCAAAGAAAGTATGAGAGCATCTTGTACCACAATATTTGCATCCTTTGCTTCTTCAATACCTACATGTTTATTCTCTTTATCTCTCAACCAACACTCCTTCTTTGTATGTCCTTTCTTTCCACAAAACCAGTAGGTAATACCTTTAGACTCGGATCTCCTTCCTGACCTTGATTTCCCTTACTCAACCTTCTCCCTTTGCCTTCCCCTGCTTTCTGCACTTAGAGCATTCCCTGATGATTCACCTATGCTTCTCCTATGTATTTCTTCATTCAAGATCACACTCACAACATCATCAACTTTTAAGATTTTAGAATTAGATGCAGAATTACTTACTGCCATAACCAAACCATCCCAACTTTCAGGCAAAGAACATAAAATCAAGAGAGCCTTTACCTCATCATCAAAAACAATATTGACTGAAGCTAGTTGGTTTACCAAACCATGGAAATCACTGAGATGAGTATGTACCGATCCACCTTCTTGCATTTGCAAAGTAAATAGCTGCTTCATAAGATATACCTTATTAGAAGCCGAGGGCTTTTCATATAAATCCACCAAGGACTTTATCAACTCTTTTGTTGTCTTGCACTGTGATAAGCTAGAAATCACAGATGATGCAAGGCTCAACCTTATGGAACCGAGAGCCTTCTGATCAAGAACACTCCATTATTCATCCTTCATATATGTGGGCTTGCATGCAACCCCACCCAATGGTAAGTACAAATCCTTCTGATACAGATAGTCCTCAATCTGCATCCTCTAATGTTGATAATTTTTGCCGTTAAACTTCTCCATTCATAGCTTACTTTCTTCTGCCATTGCTAAACTCCCACTTAATCAAAAAACCTTGTGAATGACCTGTAATCAAAAATAATAACCTGCTTCTTACAAACCGTAGCTCTGATACCATTTTGTCAAGCAAACTTACAACAATCAATATGCTCTGATACTAACTGTTAGGAGACCCCTTATCCAACAGAAGCACAATTGATTACTTTCTTATAAGCAATTAAACACAGAATTATACCAGAATGATAAAGTAACTAGAAACTTGAGACAACAAAGAATTTGAGAGACAATACACACTCTTGTATTAAATATTACTAGAAGAAAATACAATAAGGAAGATGCCACTTCTTCCTCCACCTCAAAGGCTTGCCACACCTCAAGACCTTCTTCCCTCTCTCTCTTGCTCAACACAAAACCAACTCTACAACCTAAGTTGTTATCCCTCCTTGAATGCTTCAGCTGATCTCCTTGACCTTACACCTGTAGATCTCCTTGACCTTGCTTGCTTTAATGCTTTTACTTGCCTTCTTGATGATTATAATACATGCCTCATGGGTCTTTAAATAGGATCCCATGGTTACAAAAATAGAAATATAACTACAATAATTAGACACGCAGCTCGTGACTATAATTAGTCATTTGACATGCAAACACTCACTTCACTTAACTGACTATTCGTCAATAGTAGTTCTAGAAATACACAGGTGATCGATGTCGGTCCCTGCTTGCCTAGTGCTGCTGACATCGGCCGACATCCTGCCATCACCGATTTCCTTCTGCATTGTATCTGACTGACGTCAGTCATGTTGCCGACGCCGGTGCTTCTGGTTCTTCAGCATCCTCTTCTTTGTGTCTACAAACAGTTGAAGCTTTTAGCTCCACACCCTAACAATCACTACCTTTAGGTATATGGGGATCAAGAATTAAGGGATTCATATATGCCATTTGACATTAAGTGGTAATATAAATAATCTTGGATTGGATATTTAAATAATATGAATTACTAAGGATATCTAAGGATTCTTCATCATTAGTTTTTATCTTAGTTTTATTGTCCATAAATTTTATCCATTTCATTATGTTGAAACATCATCTTACATAAAATTATATCCTATGAGTTTTGGAGAGAGTCGGTGAAGACAAATAAGAGTGGGTTTTAGAGGAAAACATTAAGAGACTAGATGAAGCACATAGGGAGAATCAAGTTGAGAAGTGAATGATGTAGATATAATTTTAAAGGTGCACACTAATCACGTAAAGGACATAATAAATACCATTCCAAAGTCTAAGAAACTAGAAAAAATAGACAATAGATAGGTAAAATTGTTGAAGTTCACATGGGAGATGAATTGAGAGGAATGTGCATGGATAGTGTGAATAACAAAGGAAAGCCAGCATAAATGTAAAAATAAAATATAAAGAGACACATACAATAGTAATAAAAATGAGTAGAGTGAAAATCAAAGGACATGGAACCTAAGGACAGAAAAGGAAAAATGAAAAATCAATCAATTATAAGGATGACACCTAAAAAGCTAAGAATGAAAGGATGATGAAAAATGAGATATACAAATCTAATCTAAATTACTTTTTATTAGATCCACAAAAATTTAGGTTTGAATCAAATATGGTATGATATCATATGGATTTTAAGTTAGGTTCCAAACCTACTAACATAATATATGTCAACCTCCCATCTATAAATGTTGGTAATCAACCTCAACAAACTATAAATAGATATGTTAATCCCATGTGTAATATTGTTAATGGATTGTAGTTATACATTGGAGCAACTACTCTGATAGTGGTTGTAAATTATTTGATAAGTGAGGAAGAGAGGGCATGGGCCTAAGGATCTAACCTTATCAAAATGTAGAAGAGTGAGAAATAATAGAGATATGAGCTCCAAGAAAATCTAAAGATCCCCACATGTAAAGATATGAAGTTAAAAACCATATACATTTAATTTATATGAATATAATGAGTTTTTGGAATCTAATATGTTAATATTTGGTTGTGTTGAGGAATCAATTAAATGGGAACACCCACCATGACTTTATCACATGGTATAAAAGAAAGGTTGAGAGCCTTTGAAAATGTAAGAAGAAAAGAGCTTGTGAACATCAGAGCAACAAAGGGGTGCGATAAGAGGACTGGATAACAAAATTATTGATTTAATGTAGATGGTCAAGGAGGAATATTTTTGAGAATAGTTTAAGATTAATATACCATTGAAATGTGGTAACAAGTAATGTGTGATGATGGAATGTGAAAACTAGTAGATGTCAATCATGAAAAAACTAGTAGAGGTGAAAAAAGAAGACTGGTAGATCACCAAACAAGAGGTATATAGTAGGGTACATAGTGTTCTCTACCATAAAGGTTTGGGTAGAGAGAAGATAACTGAGATAAGGATACTCAAGGGATGAGCTATGTTGGATCATAATAAAAATTTATAGTAGTGGATAAAATTTCCTAGAGCACCTATGTAGGGTTGTGAATGAGGAACACAATAGTGGGTATCCAAGAGATTTAGCATCGATCATGAGTTAGTAAATAACAAATAAAAATAAAGATAAGGGCATGAAATATTCACTGGTTAGAGTAAGGTCGCATGAGAGAGAGTTGAGAATAACCATCGATAGATATTTGAGTGTAAGGAAGTTAAATAAAATAGTAAAGAAGAAGATGCACAAATAGAAACATCAATTTGAGGAAGTTTAGTTGTATAATTAAAGGATGAGAATGTGATAGAACCATCAATTTGATGCACTCAAGCATAAAAAAGAGGGAAAAGTGAGTTAAAACACCAATAAGAGGCAACATGATAAAAGATATGAAGAGACAAGGCATGAAACAAAATTACCAATATAAGGTAATTAAGTATAAGAGAAGAGTGAGAAGTGTGGGAAAATTGTTGATATGAGGTAATAGAGACAAGGCACATTATACAATTATTTATCTGAGGTAGTTGAGTGAAAGAACATATTATTATTATATTATTGATAAGAATGTGTATAAAAAATCTCTCCATCAAGCATATATGGGTAGAGATTAAGGAACACAAAATGTGACTCAATATAGAGTCAAGGTTCTCAATCAAGTGTAGGTTGGTAGAGAACATAAATCATAAATAAAGGTGCAAGTACAATAGAGCAAAACATCATAAAGAGGAGAATACCTAAATAATAATAAGTGGTGTTTCTACGCTAATTTCGATTTCACATTCAAAAGATAGAAATGAGAAACTAAGAGATGGTCTAGGGTTAGAAGATACCCGGATATAGTCATGCGCACTAAAATCAGACATTGGAAGGTACTCCTCTTTGGCTGTGGAGGAATGACACCTGTGAAGAAAAAGAGACTAAACACGAAAAAATGTTAGACGAAGAGATGGTGGGCTATCAAGCAAACGCTTGATCCCTGAAGTACGAAGACTTCCTTAAGGGATATCAACCCACTAATAAAAAGTAGAATATTTGACTAAAGTAGAAATAATGAAAGACAAAATGAAAGCAAATAAAAGATAAAAAGCAGAATGCATACCTGATATGCAGCAAACTACTCTACATAGTCATCGGTGTTGGTCTCTGTGCCAGCGTCAGTCAGGGAAGGGAGCTGATGTCGGTTAAAGTGCCAGCGTCGATAGGGGTAATGACCCATGTCGATCAGGGCAACAGTTTTGGATAGGGTCTGGTCAGGTCTGGACAGGGTCTTAGGATTTGTAGAAAGGTCAGATGTTTTTGTCTGAGGGTTTGGGAAGCCGGTTTAGGAGTCAGAGGGATTTGTTTGAGGGTTTATATAGGGATCTAGGCGGAGTTACAAATTGTATTTTCTAGACAGGGTGGATAGAAGTGATACGGGTGGAAATAAGGTCAGGGCTATGGTCTAACTCTAAATCTGGGTAATGATATCAAATAAAAAATAATAACCAGAGAGTAAAACAAAAATACATAGCAAAGCTTACCTATTATATGCTAAAAATAGAGTCAGAGACATGATTGATGTTGTTACTATGTCACAGAAGTTCGATGTAGCAGACCTCTAGCAAGATGACTAAAGTAGAATACCTGTACCGAAGAGAGAATGCAAGAGATTGATTGCAGATTGGTTGGATGCAAGAATTGGTTGATCATTTGAATGAAGAGGTTTTTTCTGATTGATACAAAGGAAGGTCTGATAACTGATCGAGAAACGGATTGGCAACTAAATGGATAACAGATAATGGATAATGGTTCCTGTGTTTGGGTTGAGAACACAGTATTAAAGATAGCTGACGTCAGTAGGACTGTCGACGTCGATCGATAAGTGATCGACGTCGGCAACATCGGTCGGGTTATGACCATCATCGGTAGATGTAGAATGGGGATAAAAGGCTAAATTTAGCTCTCTACTCATTTTTACATGCTGCCAGGGTCAAGGCTTGTGGGAAAATGGTCGACAGGGGTTAAAATAGGCATGGAAAACTAAAATGAGGGTTAAGGGGAGGACGACAAGGGTTAGACACAATTACGGTGTCTACATTTGCCCCTTTTTGTCTTGTTGGTTGTTCTAGACGAACTGTAAGACAAAAATAGGAGTTGGTTGCCCCAGGTATGGGATAAGGTCGATTCCATCTTGTTGGTTGTTTGAATGAACTGCAAGACAAAAATAGGAGGGTTGGTTGCCCTGATTATGGATGAGGTATTCCCCCTCAAAGCAGGAATCGAGAGAAGGGAACTAGGAATCGGGTGCTGATTTGACAAAAAATGGCTAAAAAAGGGGTGAAGATAGAGTGAGAACGTTGTAAAAGTTGTGATTGCGCGTACACCACTTCACGAGGATGGTCAGGTCAAATTGTCGCAGGTCAAGGGTCAAGGAGTGCCAAAATTGAAATAACTGGGCCCTAACATTTAGTCGTCTATTGATTGGGTTATTCAATCTAAGTTGAAGTTCTAATGGTCGTTGTGTTCCAAGTATCCCAGGCTCAAGAAGTGCTCCTGAAAACACAAAAATGTCACAAGTAGGGGGGATAAACTAGCTTGTGATCCTATACTTGTGAGGGTCAAAAATATGGGCTACACATAATTTTTCTAACCATTCATGAGGTAGCAGACAAGCAAAAACAACCAAGGCAACATTGTCTTAGAAGTGATCAAGGTCAGAGGAGATAGGTATGACCTCCAATGGTGATTGGTCGAGGTGGATGGATGGACGAAAGGATGTGGTCTCTAGGGTGCCCCAGGGGGTGAAGATAACGTGACCTAGAGAACTGACTGATTGGGGGCAAGATTATGGGGCAAGGTGATGAAAAAAAAGAAGGGTTTAAAGTCTGCTAACGTCAGTGATAAAACTGTCATCGGTGGCCCAAAGGGACCAACATCAGTAGGATATTGGCCGACATTGACGGCCTAGGGCATGACGATGCTGACGTCGACAGAATGCCAAATCCAACAAAACCAGATTAGCGGCCCACCAAAAGTCATTTGCTATTGCTGACTGAGAGAAAGAAAAGAGCTCTAGAGCTAAGTGAGTGAAAGTGACCCAGAGTTAACCGAGGAGCAGTGTGAGGTGGCAGATAGGAATTGGTGAAGAGAGGGAGCGAGTTGGAGAGTGATTGGATGCTACGGAGGTGCTTGTGGGCCAGGTGGATCTTGCAGAGATTTGGACACTGAAGAGATGGCCAAGGGGAGTAGAGGACCCGTGGGGGGTCTACCACTAGTGGCACCCATCGTGCCACCACGCCGACGATGTCGGGATGAGGTAGGAGGCCCTAATGAGTTCAATTGGTTGATTTGTGCTTTGATTTGATTTTTGAAATTTTTGATTGTTTAGGTAGAAATTGAGGGGGGAGGGTGGCTAGGAAGGTGGGTAGGGGGTCTATGATAGATTAGGAGTAATTTAGGAGTGATTTGGGGGGTTGGGGAGTTAATAATGGGGAATCCCTAAATTTAGGGCTCGCCCCATTTGGCCCTAGGGCCGAACCAGTCACTGACGTCGGTAGGTTCGCCAGCATCGACTGACTAGAGACCGGCGTCGGTCACTAACCTGTTGATGTCAGTCACTAAGTGACTGACGTCGGTTAGGTGAGTGCCATCACCATCATGATAACTGATGTCAGTGGCTACTTGGTCAAAAGGAGTGATGAAAAATGGTCAAATCAAAGGGTTGAAGCGATGCCAAGGGCTTCTCAAGTGTCAGAATAGGCATAGATGGTCAGATAGGTTGGTCAAAATAGAAATGGGAGGAAAATTTTTAACATGAGATTGACTTTGGTGGATGCAGGTGAGACAGACTCTGATGCTACAGGATTGCCTCCCGACTTTGCTGATGCAGATGTGTAGAGGTGTGACGGTCGAGGAGTGGGTGCAGATGAGCATAGTTGGACTAGGCAGGTTGAGACGCTACTATAGAGTGGCACGGGATGTGAGCCTGATGGTGGCACTGATCAAGTGGTGGGACCATTCCACCAACACCTTCCACCTGCCCACGGGAGAGATGATGGTCACCATCAAGGATGTGTACCAAATTTTGCAGCTACCAATACACAGAGCTGACATCTATGCATGCTCAAGAGAGGTGCATGATATACACATGGTTATGCTATTTGGGGAGCACGTCACTGAGACAAGCTACCACTCAGCAAGTTTTGCTTATGAGCCTCTATACGTGGTAGATGAGGATGCACATCGGCTGGCGGTCCTGATGATGATCGAGATTATAGTGTATGCACTCCCAGATGTAGAGGGAGGTAGGTTTCCAGTCGCCATGACCAGAGTTTTGATAGATATGATAGAGCAGTAGATAGTGTTTGCCTGGGCACCAGTCTTTTTGTCCCAGGTGTATAAAGAGCTGTGGGGCATTAGTCGGCGGTGACAGTATAGTCTGTGTGTAGGCCACCTTCTGCATTGCTGGGCTTACAAGCATATCATGGTGACATGACCTCTTAGCCTTCTAGTGGTGATTCAGGCTGGCTTCAGGGTTAGATTCAGATGATGGTGCGAGGTGATGGCACAGACGTAGGTGGATGGAGTGGTCAGAGATATTGACCATTATAGAGGGGTACTAGAGGCCCTGATCTTAGTAGATATCATTTAGAGACCGTACTTAGGGTATCTAGCATTTAGAGACTAGGGGGAGCAGTTGTTTGGGGTATAGAGCCTGAGATGGGTCAGGGGCAGGCGAGCCGGTGAGCTCGAGAGGATTCTAGCAGAGAGAGTGCAGTGCTAGTATGGGCTGCTACAAGATGTTCCTCCTGTGTTTCTGCAGTATAGGTGGGATGATATTGAGGTGCTGCTCCCACTGCTAGAGGAGATAAATGAGCCAGATTTTGAGGAGTTGCTGATAGGACCTGGGATGGCTGACCCAAGTTGTACAAAGGCCTACATAGCATGGTGGGTAGGGTAGTACACAGGAGTTCAGGCTGGGCTACAGCTAGATTTATAGGCTATCACCAGGGAGTGGGATGCAGCCTGTGAGGAGAGAGACATAGCATGGCAGGAAAGGGACGTGGCATAGGCCCAGGTGACCATTTTACAGGGACAAGTCATGGTTTTACAAAGGTAGCTGGCGGGGGTGATAGGACAGGTGGCTACTTTGACAGGACATGTCACTATGTTGTAGGGTCAATTGGCTGCAGCCCAGGCATAGGCATCAGCAGGATAGGGCTTGAGAGGATAGG
Organism: Torreya grandis; assembly: GCA_037957365.1. Lineage (NCBI taxonomy): Eukaryota > Viridiplantae > Streptophyta > Pinopsida > Cupressales > Taxaceae > Torreya > Torreya grandis. The sequence goes on from JARHVA010004217.1 coordinate 224,813, forward strand.
GCTCGATGCAGCAGCCATCTTAGCAGCTAGTTTAGCAGCCCACATAGTTAGTGTCAGTGTAGCTAGGGTTTTCACAACCATAGGGTTCAGTGCAGGGCACGGTAGTAGGACAGATGGGTCCACCACAGACTATATCTCTAGTTAGATATAGTGATGCACTGGATGAGATTGCGTATTATGAGAGGGCCATCAAGGGGTTCCCTCAGATACAATGATACTCTGAGATGAGGGCAGAGTATAGTAGACAGAGATCTATGTCTCGAGTGACGGATTTTGGATCTCGCAGATGACACAGATCAGAGGGGAGAGAGGATACATCATCTTCCCAGCCACCGCCACCACCACCACAGCCACAGCCTTGAGGGTAGATTATGATTTTTATTTTTGATGTATATACCGGCCTGTGAGCCATTGATGTGAGATGTATGAGAGAAAAATAGAGGCACAGATTGTGCGATTGTATAAAACATTGTTATATATATATATATATATATATATATATATATATATATATATATATATATATATATATATATATATATATATGATGTGATTTTGATCATGGATGTGTTATGAAAAATGTTATGGATGCGTTTATATGTTATTTTGATTTGATATATGTTTTGATATTATGTTTAGGATTATGATGCTGAGATTATGGTGTTTATATGATGATGGATGTATGAGTAGGATTAATGATTAATGATATGGATGAAAATGATTAATGTTAATGATTATGAAAACATGTGATTGTTTGTGATGTGATTGGCAGGTGATGAAAGAACGTGATGGAAGAAATGTGATGAAAGAATGGCTGAGCTAACCCCAGAAGACCCCATGTCAACTGAGTGCTGCCTACATAGCCCCTGTCGTTAGGGCCTCAGGCCAATGTAGTTCTCCCTTCTAGGGAGGAAGGGTCAAAGGGATGGAATTGGTCTTGGTTGAGGGCAAGGTCATGGTCAAAAAGAGGAAAGAAGGTTTTTCCATCAGAGAGATGAACAAATGAGGGTGGTCGAGCTAACGTCAAAGAATGTCATGTATCTGAGTGCTACCTACATAGCCCCGGTCTTAGGGCCTCAGACCAATGTAGTTCAAAACTAGGAGTCCAAGTGGTAGACAGGTGGTGAAAGTGGTCGATAGACTGGTCTTGGTCAAGGTCAAAATGATGAGGAGAAAAAAGATGTTACGGCCTTTTCCAAATGGTGTATTCTATAACATTGGTGATGTGGTCTTTCATCCCTTAGCAATTTTCCATAGTCATGATGGACATATGCTAAAAATGAATTGAGGTCTATTTATGCTTCAGCAAGTATTGGTTTATGCTTAACATAAATTGCGTCTGGTCGATAGTTTCCATGTATATTGGTGTCCATAGAAACTAGTGTGAATAGGTTATGATGATGTGACAAGTCTAAAAATGTTGGGTTGGCTTGGTTGGGTTTGACAAGTGATGAAGTTGAATGTGATCAAAGTGAAGAAAAAGTGAAAGGCATATTGCTCTTTCATTGACAAGGACCAGAATGACAGCATAGATAGGGGTTATTAGAACCAAGAGCCCCATTCATGCATGACGTCGTTGACCATATGTTGTGTTAGAGTGGTAATCGAATCACTTTGACATTAAAGTGAGCTCGAAGTCCCTTGAGCAGGTGATAGGAGGAGGATAGGGTAACCCGTTTTAGGGCAGAGATAACTTTACCCCTTTTATAGGAGACCCTGAGACAACTACAAGCCAAGTCCATGATTTTTTATTTTTTATTTTTATTTTTTATTTTTTTAATTTTTTTTTCAGACTGACCAATGCGAGAAGTCTACATAGAGATGTCATTTGCCTGGTGGTCATTTGTGAAGCTGATCAATGCGGGAAGCTTCTAAGAAAATTTTTTGTTGGTAGCAAGAGTTAATCATAGCCATCCTTCGAGGGAGTGGTCTATATTTTGCTTTATATATAAGGGCTTTTAAATAGCTGTCCTTCGAGGGAACAGTCTATTAGCTAGAGGAATGATAGTACAGTTGTCCTTCGAGAGAGCAGTCTACTTTTTGATTTTTGATTTTGTGACCTTGGATATTTTTGACATCTTGATTTGTTTTGATAGAAATGTAAGTCATGGACCAGACTATAGAAGGTCAAGGGTTCCCTTTTATTAGGACAAAGCATCCATACTGTATAAAAGGGGTATATAGGATTTGTTAAGGGGAGTAGGGTTGAAAGGAATGAGGACTAAGAGGATGGAGATTGCTCAAGGGACGAGCTCAAGATAAATGTCAAGTGGATGAGTACTCGACTAACAGTAGAATGGTCGCAGATGCAATGCATTAAGAGGCTCAGGTTCTGGTCATCCATCGAGAGAAGACAAACGATACATCCCTAATCCATACTTGTGCATGATAATGAAAGGTCCAAGCCAATTAGGGGAAAACTTGCCTCATTTACTTTGCTCCATATTGGTCACGTGCTGATTCTCTTTGAGGACGAGGTCTCTGATATTGAAATCTCATTCTCACAAATTTTTTTCATAGGCTCGCTTGATGCGATGTTGATAGACATGGAGATGGTTGAGGGCAACAAGATGGTGCTTGTCAAGTAACTCAAGTTGAGCTAAGTGATCTTGACGAAAGTCATCATTAGAGAGAATATCATGTAGGGAGATGCAAAGAGATGGGATCTGTACTTTAAGAGGTAGGACAACCTCTATTTTGTACATGAGAGAGAAAGGGGTAGCACCTGTGGAGGTTTGAATGCTAGTGCAGTAGGCCCACAAAGTGAAGGGAATGCGAATATTCCAATCCCTTCCAGTGTCGTTGACCACCTTCATGAGAATTTTAGTCAAGATTTTGTTGGAAGCCTCAGCCTGCCCATTTGTTCATGGGTAGTAAGGCGAAGAGAAGCTGAGTTTAATGCCAAATGAGTCGCAGAGTTTTTAGACAGTCTTGTTTTTGAAGGACTTGCCATTGTCGGTGATGATTTTATGAGGGACATCAAAGTGGTAGATGATGTGGTTGCTGATGAAGTTGACAATCTTGTTGGCTTTTGTGGAGATGAGAGGAATGGCTTCCAGCCACTTGGTGAAATACTCAGTGGCAGTGATGATGGATTGATGACGAAGAGACGAATGAGGGTTAATCTCACCGATGAGATCTAAGCCCCACTGAGAAGAAGGCTAGAAATCCTGAGTGACTTGTAAGGCATGACTAGGAAGATGAAGCAAGTTAGAGTGCTGCTGACACTTGATGCAGCGCTGAACATAGTCGCTATAGTCTTGTTGAAGGGTGGGCCAATAATAGCCCAGATGAAAGATGTGCTTGGCAACCAAATTCCCACTAAAATGTCTACCACAAATCCTATCGTGGACTTGCTTAATGGCCTGAGAGGCTTCAGTGGAGGTTAGATAGCGAAGAAGGAGGCCATTGAAGCCTCGCTTATAGAGAAGACCCCCTAGCATGGTATAGCGAGCGGTACGCTTGATAAACGCTCATTGTGCATTGTTAGAGAGGTTGGGAGGAATGACAAAAAAAGATAAGAAGTCCACAAGTTGCTTATACCAAACATCTCGTGGGCTAGAGTCTATAGTGTTGACATGATTAATTTTAGGAGAGATATAGGAAGGCAATGGCACACGATGCACCATGATAAAAAGTCTGGATGTAGATGAGGAAGATGGGATATGTGAAGCGAGAGAAGCCATGGTGTCAGCAAACTTATTCATGGATCGAGGAATAGTCTGCAAGAGGTAATGGTCGAAAGATGCAAGGAGAATGTCAGCACGGTTTTTGTACCTTTGCAAAATTTCATTTTTACAGAGGTATGAACCATTGACCTGATTGACGACAAGCTACGAGTCACCAAAGATGTTGATGGACTTGATGCTGAGAGAGAGGGCAGTCTGAAGTGTCAAAATTAAGGCCTCGTATTCAACTATATTATTGGTACAATTAAAGTCAAGCTTAAAAGACAAAGGCATGGGCTCACCATCAAGTGGGATGAGAATGACTCCCGCACCCCCACTGAGTTGACATTTGGAGCCGTCGAAGAACATGGTCATTTGATAGATGGTGTCATCGATGGAAAGCGCGGCGATAGATTCATCAGGAAACTCGCACTGTGAAGGTTGATTGTTGGGAAGGGGGGCATCCGCCAGTTGATCAGTGATGGTTTGCCCCTTGATAGATTTCTGCTGGATGAATTCAAGTTCAAACTCAGCAAGCAGCATGAGCCACCAAGCCATACATTGATGTTGATATGGCTTGGAGTGCATAAACTTAAGAGGGTTGGTGTGAGTGATGATAAAGGTTTTGTGGTTAAGAAGATAGTGGCAGAGCTTGGTAGCGGCAAAGACTAATGCCAAACAGAGTTTCTCGATATGAGTATATCGAGTTTCATAGTCGACCAGTGTTCAGCTGATATAGTAGACCGCTTGCTCACAGTGATGCTCGTCTCGGTGTGCGATCATGGCACCTAACGAATGGTTGGTGGTAGAGATGTAAAGGTAGAAGGGTTGATCGTCTTTAGGTGGAATGAGGACTGGTGGAGAGACCAAATAGCATTTAAGGGCTTTAAAAGCCTCTTGACAGTCTTTATCCCATGTAAAAGAGATGTCCTTCTTAAAGAGATGATGAAAAGGTTGGCAGCGGTTAGAAAGCTGCGAGATGAAATGGTGAAAGGACTAGAGCTTCCCTTGTAGACTGCAAAGCTGCTTGAGATTGGTCGGGGGTGGCATCTCAAGGATAGCATGGATCTTGGCGGGATCTATCTCGATGCCATGAAAAGAAATGATAAAGCTAAGAAACTTGCCGAAGAGGACCCCAAAGACACATTTCTTGGGGTTAAGGCAGACATTGTATTGAAGAAGGCGAGAGAAGATGATTTTGAGAATGGTCAGATGGTCACTGCGAAGCTTGGACTTGTCGAGCAGGTCATCCACATAGTCCTCCATGATTTTATGGAGGAGATCATGAAAAATGTAGGTCATGGCATGCTGATATGTGGCACCTGCATTCTTCAAGCCTAAAGGCATGACTCGATAGCAAAAAGTCCCCCACGGGGTAATGAAAGTGGTCTTGTCTAATCTTCCAGAGCAATCAAGATTTGATTGTATCCTGAAAACCCATCCATGAGAGATAGTATCTCATGGCTGGCTATGAGATCAACAAGCTGGTCAATGTTAGGAAGAGGAAAGTCATCTTTGGGATAGGCTAGGTTAAGGTCGTGATAGTCTGTGCAGATCTGAATTCCTCTAGTCACCTTGGTGACTGGGACGATGTTAGAGACCCACTGTGGATAATTGATGCGCTAGATGAAGGAGATAGAAAGGAGGCACTAAAGCTCTTCTTTGACAAGGAGGGAAACGCGAGGATGCATCTTTCAAAGCTTTTGCCTAATAGGCTTAGCCTCTAGTTTGGTGACAATGTTATGGGTCGTGATGGTGGGGTCGATGCCAGGCATGTCACGGTAGGTCTAGGCAAAGGCCTTGCTATGGTCTGAGAGGAACTGGGTATAGTCAAGCTAATCCTAAGCGTTTAAAGATTTTCCAATATTTAAGATGTGAGGAACATCAGAAGAAGGGAGGTTGATGTCAATGGTTGATTCATTTAACATAACCTGGGTCTCAGAAGGGAGAGAGCGCTGGATGAAAGAGTCATCAGCGCCCATGTAGGAAAGAATGGTGTCATCGTCAATGCAGTGGACAGTGTGAATAGTTGTCGACTCATCTTCTACCATGCTGGGAAAAATGAGAGGGAGAGACCTGGACACCCCATTGAGCTGATAAGTCAAGGGTTCTAGGCGGATGGTGTTTATGGAAAAAAAACTAGGAGGGATGGAAACCATCGACTCGTTAGGTGAAGGAGGAGGAATGGGTGAGCCTGGAGGAGATTGGTCAATGGTTGGTTCAAGACAAAGGTCTGTAGGGGTCTGAGTGGGGTCATGATATCCCAGGCCATACCATTTCTTGGCATCATCATTATTGAGCGATTTGATGGGCTGATGGGAGCCCTGCTCATAGCGTCCGAAGCCAAAACCCTTCCATGCACACTTGTAAAGGTAAATGTGTGCAAAGGTGGGGTTGCCAAGAAATGAGAAGTCTAATGTGAAAGTTTGAGGTGAAGAAAGAGGATTGCAATCAGTAGGAGCTTGATCAAGCCCCCCATAGACAAGGTTGGTTCAGAGGTGAGGAGGACCATAAGGCATGATCATCCCAATCCGATGGTCATAACTAGGGCTGTGATGAAGGCGTCCATACTCTTGTGGAGTTTGGAACATGTCTAAGGCCAGCAAGCGATATTCCCCCAATGAAAATCTTTGGAAGATGTCTTCCATGGGATCTGTGGTCATCGCTTGAAGGGGAGGTGTGAGGGTGACTGTCAGTTGCGAATTGGTTGAAGCTTCTGTGGATGGAGGTGGTGTCAGGGTTGATGGCTTGATAGGAATGAGAACATCATTTGGACGGTAGGTGGTGTTACAAGTTTTGAAGGGTGAAGGGTCAGTGGGAATGGTATGGACTTGCCCATCATGCTCAAATTTCACACAACGATGCAAGGTGGAGGGGACACAGGCCATGGCACAGATCCAGGGTCGGCCTAACAAGATGTTGTATTGAAACTCTCCTTCGATGATATAGAAGAGCTTTGGGACTATGCATGGACCAATGCAAATGTGAAGGACGACTGTGCCAATGGTCATGGCAATGGTGTCATTAAAGGAACGCAAGATTGCATTAGTTTTAGAGACACAATTATTGGGAAGAGCCAACTATTCAAAGGCATGGGTGGAGATAATGTTGATGCTGGCACCTTCATCAATCATAACTCATTTAATGCATGTCTGATCAACATAGGCAGTGATGGAGAGAGTGGCATCCTAATCTTCCGTGTTGGATGTGGGAATCTCAGAATCGCTAAATGTGATGGAGGCAACAGGGGCTAAAGAGTGGACAAGGGTATCAAGTGGCTGGGGGTCCTCAGGTTGAACCTCCACTACCTGCAGGGCTCTGATGAGGGCTTGATGATGCTGGGGCGAGGTTTGAATGAGGTCATAAAGGGACATCTTCACAGGCATCTGGTGAAGCTGTTTCAACATAGAGTCATGAATTGCCCCTAAAGAGGAAGAAGAAGAGGGTTGAGGCGTGCCAAGGATAGAAATCTTAGGCTTGGGCAGTTGAGGTGGCTGGACAAAAGGGTAGGTCCAAGGAATGGTAGCTTTTTCCTTCACCTTGTCCTTTTGTGACCTAGTGGTTATGTGAATGGCATTGATTTCGAAGATAGGGGGTGAAGGAGATGAAGGGGTCATGGTCTACTGATGAGATGTTGATGGGTCTGAAGAGGTTGGAGGGTTATGAGAAGGAGTCAGGGGTTGGTTGAGAGTGTCCTCAAATAGAAGAGTGTCTTTCTCCAGATAGCGGTGAATGACGGTCTTGAGGGCACAGCAAGTCTCGATATTGTGTCCTGGCGTACGATGATATAAGCAAATCTTTGTGTCATCAAACTAGGAGGGCTTAGATCTGAGAGGTTGGAAAGGCCTGATGGGTGGAAGGGTTATGCTGGAAGTCTATAAAATTTGATGCAAGATCAAAGAGTATGAGCCCACTAAAGGGTCCATGCTCGTTGATGTGTGCAATACTGGTGACTTTTGCTTGGGCAGAGTCGGAGGAGGCTTCCGTACCACCTTTTGGATTGATGGTGCGGTGACAGGTGGAGACAGTACTTTCTTCATGAGAGGTACCACCCTTTTGGGAGAGGGTAGGCTAGCGATAGGCAAAGGAAGCAAAGGAGGCAACTGGTTTTGATTAAAAGTCAGAGTGGGAAGGACTCTGGTTAGGGTCGAAGGATGGGGGCCCAAAATGGAGGGCAATGATGACAGAGAAGGAGGCATTTGCCTCTATGGCTTAGCAGTCTTCTATGACTTGGGTTGAATATTACTATTGGTCATGGTTTGGTCTAGGTCCACCTTCACTTGCAGATGAGTGAGGTTAGAGACAGGGTGAACGCCAAGTGACTTGATAGGTTTAGATGGGGTAGATGTAGGTTTTGGTTTTGATGGGGTCAGTTGAGGCTTAGAAATGGGAGTCTAGTTTTTGTTAAAGGTCTTGGGAGATTTTTCCATGGGAGGATTAGCTACATGAGACGAGAGGGTACAGGCATGTTGAAGAGCTGTGAGATGCTCCCACAATCCCTGATGCTCCACTTTCTTAGAAGGGAGAAGTTTGAGTTTCTCCACTAGTTGGGAAAATGGTTGAGAAGATGTGGGATGAGGTTTGGGTTCTTGAGAAGATGTGATGGTTGTGGGGTTGAAGATGAGACTGGTGTAGCGGTCTTAGACCCAAGGCATGATGGAGTCATGACATGTTCGTCTGTGGTTGGAGATGATGGAGAGGTAGGTTCTTCCCTGGGTGGAGAAGAAACTGGAGAATGAGGCTCCTCAAGCAGGTAAAGAGCAGGGATGATTGTGCCCTCCACTTGCAGTCAAGAAATAGGAAGGGTTAGGTCCTCCATGGGTAGCAGGAAGGAGGATGGTGAAACTGGCGATGCTGGTAAGGTCGAGGCATCCTCTAAGATGAGAGAGGTTGACAGAGAACTAATTGGAGAAAGAGGTTCGTCCACATGTGATGGACTAATGGATGGACTCACCTCTTGAGGTTGGTTGGAAATGAAGGGTGAGACCATATTGACTATTCATATATTGTGTTCGTGAATGTTGTCAGTCAAGGTTTGGATATTGTTCTGAGTTGGTGGATGATTGGGGAATGGTTGCTTGAAGATGTCGATGTCCTGATTAGGTGGCGCATTGGGATTGTCAAAGATGAGGTCACCCTTTTCTAGCATGTCTTGGATGATGTTTTTAAGGGTTTTACAGTTGCTTGTGTCATGTCTTTTAACATGGTGGTAGTTACAGAAGTCATTTTCCCTATACCACGCAGGGATGGCGCATGAGGGATCAAATTGTGGAGGTGGTCGGATCTGGGGGAGATTGAGGACCCCTTGTTTGATGAGTTTTTCTAGCACATATGTGTATGATTCTCTGAGTGGAGTATACTGTCACTGTATGTATCTCTACTGAAATTGGCAGGTGGCACTTTGAGATGTGGATGGCTCAAACTGATTAGTTGAAGGTGAAGAGGAGGAAGATCTAACGACCATAGTGTTTGCTAAAGCTTTAGATTTAGGATTGGATGAGGAAGGCTTAAAAGAGGGGTCATTGGTCTTGGAGTTGGAATTTTTGCTCTGCAACTTGACTTTATTCTCCTCAATGGCACGTAACTCAAGTTTACGGGCCATCGTGAAGGCTTCATCAAAAGTGCGGAAGGTCTGAACCCTCAAGGTGGAAGAAATATGTCTGGTGCAGGCTTGGGAGAAAAGTTCAATAAGCTCAAGTTGGGGTGAAGAAAAGGAGAGTTGATTGATAAGGCCCCTCCATCGAGCAACAAAATCAGCAATGGATTCGTCCTCAAATTGGTGGATAGAATAGAGGTCTGTGATTGAGACCTTCTTAGTGATGTTGATAGAGAAATGATCAAGGAAGAGCTGGGCCAGCTGAGTGAACATGAAGAGAGAATGGCTGGTAAGGGAATTGTACCAGTCAAGCGTAGCACCTGAGAGAGACATGGGAAACATGCGTAAAAGCAACGCATCGTCATGGGTGATAAGGTAACATGCATGTCTGAATGCCTGTAAGTGTTGTTGTGGGTCTTCCTTGCTTTGAAAATGAGAAAACTTAGGAAGTTCCCACTGGCTAGGATATGGTCAGATTAGGACAGAAGGATGGATGGGCTCGTTGCAAATTTGTTCATATGAGAGAGTATTGCGTGAGTTGGAAATGGAGGTCTCTAGGCTGGACATCTTGTCCATTAGCATTTTGATGATATCTACTGACGGATTAGCGGGTGGAGCACCCCCTAGATTGTAAGGTGCTTGAAAGAGGCTAGAAGAGGCATATGACATAGTCGGTTGTACCAGTAAGGGCACAACGTATGGATGACTAGTCATAGGGATAGAAGAGAAGACTAAGGATGGTTGGGTAGAAGGCACGGCTAGGCTCGATGTTGCCACAGGGGGATGGTTAGTGGTAACATGGGCCAATGGATAGGTAGCCACCCTGGTGTTGATAGGGGCCAGGGTAGGTGGAATAGAGACGACCAGATTCTGAAAGGGGGTAGAAAGTGGTTGAGTGGGCTGAGGTTGATAGGGGGCCGAAACCTCGGTGGAAGTGGGCCCAAAGATGGAGGGAGAGGCCACACTTGGATGGTTGGTCAAAGGCTAGTTATTGGTCGAGGCAATAGCCTGGGTGTCAAAAGGTTGAACTAAGGACGCTGTTGATACGACTGCAGTTTTGAGAAGAGAGGTCAACATTCCATAGATTGGATTGCCTAAGGAGTCTCACGTTCGGCTATTCGTGAGATAGTGCTGCAAGGCTTTGACGTTGAGGTCTAAGAATCATGCAAAATCTTGATCCCCTTCTGGGACAATAGGTGTTTGGGTCGGGGATGGTCTAGTAGGAGTTCTTTCAGTCTCTGAGTGGAACTCCATTATAGGACTGGTTATGGATGGGGTAGACGGAAGCAGGTGATGCCTCGCGTGATCGACTAGGGCCTTGGCTTGACTATGAGTCAGAACCATTCAAGGCAAGAAAGAATGTCCTCACAAGCTCAAATAAGCAAATAAGAATAGAAAATATGAAGAACACAAGCAGATCCTAAAACCCTAGGAGTAAATTATTAGGATTATAGTGGCTTATGCCTTAGAATGTGTGTAGAGGAAGATTGGCTTTTGAGTTGGATCCTAGAAGAAGTAGTCTATGGATGGTTTTGGGTTAGTTATGGTGCTCAAGAAGTCTATGTTAGGTTTCGTACAAGGCCTGGTGCTAAGGAGCAAGCTCCCCTCACTTCACAAGTCCAGTGATAAGCTGGGCCTACTTAGACAAAATATACTTCCCCTATAGATTAGACTCTGCTAGAGAACAGAGTGGGCTTTCCCCTTATTGATGAAATCCAAGTAGGATCACCGAGAGGGGTAAGGTATCTGCTGGGGGATGAAATCCCAATCGGGCCTGGTCTTAGGTAAGTTAAGATGTTTGTTTTGTGCAAGTGGTGTGGTCATGTAACATCAAGTGGACTAGATTAATTCAATATGCATTTATTAATTACTAAGTGTGGTCTAGGAAATGCAATCAAATAGAAATGAAAGTGCAACGTGTTTTAAGCCCAGGTCAAAATGTTTGTTCGTATGAAGATGAATGGAGAAAGAGTCGAAGAATGTGAGTTTTGACTAGTCTAAAAGTGCAAGAAAGAAAAGAAAAGTTCTTTTTATTCCTGCTTATGATGTCGTTTAGAAGAGATGAAAGAGGTGAAAAGGAAGGAACCTAATGCACCTATATGAATGAAAGAAAGAAAGAACCCAAGGAAGGCTCTAGGGTCCCACCGGGCGTGCCAGAATGTTTCTACGCTAATTTCACTTTCACATTCAAAAGATAGAAATGAGAAACTAAGAGATGGTCTAGGGTTAGAAGATACCTGGATATAGTCATGTGCACCGAAATCAGACGTTGGAAGGTACTCCTCTTTGGCTATGGAGGAATGACACCTACAAATAAAAAGAGACTATACATGAAAAAATGTTAGACGAAGAGACGGTGGGCTGTCAAGCAAACGCTTGATCCCTAAAGTACGAAGACTTCCTTAAGGGATATCAACCCACTAATAAAAAGCAGAATATTTGACTGAAGTAGAAATAATGAAAGACAGAATGAAAGCACATAAAAGACAAAAAGTAGAATGCATACCTGATATGCAACAAACTACTCTACATAGTCACCGATGTCAGTCTCTATGCCGGCGTCGGTCAGGGAAGGGAGCCAACATCGGTTAAAGTGTCGGCATCAGTAGGGGTAATGACCGACGTCGATTGGGGCAACAGTTTTGGATAGGGTCTGGTCAGGTCTGGACAGGGTCTTAAGATTTGCAGAAAGGTCAGATGTTTTTGTCTGAGGCTTCGGGAAGCCAGTTTAGGAGTCAAAGGGATTTATTTGAGGGTTTGTACAGGGATCTGGGTGGAGTTATAGATTGTATTTTCTAGACAGGGTGGATAGAGGTGATACGGGTGGAAATAAGGTCGGGGCTATGGTCTAACTCTAAATCTAGGTAATGATATCAAATAAAAAACAATAACCAGAGAGTAAAACAAAAATACATAGCAAAGCTTACCTATTATACGCTGAAAATAGAGTCAGAGACATGATTGATGTTGTCGCTATGTCACAGAAGTTTGATGTAGCAGACCTCCAGCAAGATGACTAAAGTAGAATACCTGTACCGGAGAGAGAATGCGAGAGATTGATTGCAGATTGGTTGGATGCAAGAATTAGTTGATCATTTGAATGAAGAGGTTTTTGCTGATTGATACAAAGGAAGGTCTGATAATCGATCGAGAAACAGATTGGCAACTGAATGGATAATGGATAACGGATAATGGTTCCTGCATTCGGGTTGAGAACGCAGTGTTAAAGATAGCTGACATCAACAGGACTACCAATGTCGGTGACGTCGGCCGGGTTATGACCGTCGTCGGCAAATGTAGAATGGGGATAAAAGGCTAACTTTAGCTCTCTACTCATTTTTACATGCTGTCAGGGTCAAGGCTTGTGGGAAAATGGTCGACAGGGGTTAAAATAGGCATGGAAAACTAAAATGGGGGTTAAGGGGAGGACGACAAGGGTTAGACACAATTATGGTGTCTACAAGTGGGTCATGGGTGTAGAGAAAAAGCTCAATGCTAAATAATCTAGGGGATTCCATAGAGGATAATAGTGTGTGGAGAAATAAATGGAGTAATGCATTAAGGAAATGGTGAGACTCTAAGGATAAGAAGATATGGTGAGTCAAGGAGAGGAAACATGTGGTTTATATGCTACTAAAAAAATTAGTGCACATATAAACCACCTTGATATAATAGGAAAAATCTAGATCCCCTAGCCAAAAGAGAGGGATAAGGAGCTGGGAAAGGATGATAGGGATATAAACCTTAAAATATGCCTTTGGGTATCAAGGAGGCTAACACTGAAGGAGAAGGGTGTCTAAGTGTGAGTTGTATAAAAAGGGTGTTCAAGAAGGAGTGGAAAAGGAGATCCAATTTTTAGGAGGTAAAATGGGTGAATTTAATGTGGATATCATTACAATAATTTATAAAGTATTAAGGTGAAATGCAAACACCTTGAAAGAAGGAGCTTATCCCACATGGTCTATTAATAAATAAGATGTTAAATAAAAACTTGAAGTGTGAGTTTTAGATAGTCAAGGAGGAAGAGGAGAGGATATAAAACTAAATTTCAACCTAGAGTGTGAAATTAAATAGGATTAACAAAGGAGAAGATTCAATGTATAGAGATCAAATAAAATGGAAATGTGTCTAGGCATGAAGGTGAGTAGAAGAGAGGCTAGTAATTTGTGAATAAAATCCTAAGATAGAAAGTCATGGAATAACATTCAATTTGAATTAATTATATTGAAATAAGCTAGTATATACTTTTGGATAGAATAAATTTCTAATAAAATGGAGCAAACATAAGTGCTATGAAATGCTAAGGATGAAGAGTTGATAGGGTACAACAAGAATCTAGATGGTGAACTATTTAGTTATCCATTAGAGGAACTGAAAATATGAAGAAATATTTGAGCATAGATAAGTCTAATATATTTATTAACAATGAGGTAGAAAGGGAAACAAGGATGGTATTCAAAGGATGTTCCAAGGTAAAAAGAGCTTTAGTAGAGTAGAGTGCAGTAGAAGGCTAGTAGGTCATTTAACATTAAGGCAACTAGGAAAAACACTTGACACGACAAAGGTTGAGGAAGAGAGTTTTAAAAGGAGAAAAAAATAATAAAAAATAAATAAACATTGAGGTATTTATTAGGATTATCAATCAAAATATGTGCCAAGAGGATGAAAGGTGGAATCAAAGGCAAGCATAGTTATACATTAGTCAATTGATAAACTTTGAGCAAGCTAGTAAGAGTGTTAGTCATAAAACATGCTAGAGAAGAGGGATATAGATTTTCCAAGGCACAATTAGAGGATTCCATACTACTAAATTATTGAGTTAGACAATAGAAAAGATGAAGGAATACAAGTTTTCCTGAATGCAACTATGGATAATAGAGCACTAAACATTGAGGCAACTAGTGTGAGGTGAGGATGTTTGAGATGCACCAAGGAAATAAAGTGTGAAGAAGATAAGTACATGATAAAAAAATTATTTGGTAGATATACCAACCATTGAGGAATTTAGAATATATCTCAAAATCTAAAATAGATACATGCATGAAAAATAAAGGGATTCAAAATAATTAACAACCAAATAAGAATTCCACATAGAAACATGAAATAAGTGGTAGAAGAGTAGGTGGATTATGCCAAATAAAAGGAATGAAGGATAAGAAAGAAAAGGAATAAATACAGAGTGAGCATAGCATAAATAAATCCTCTGAAAGATAAGATGAAGTGATGTTAGTTGTAGCTAAGCTAATGCAATGAGAGTGAAACAATGGAGTTATCTTAAGAAGCAAGGATGCACAAATTTAGGATAGGAAGAAGTGAATGAGAATGAGTGGAGATGGAATAAAAATAACCTATATACACTAATACATGAGATTCATGATAATAAAACACATAATACATAAGAGTGGATAGGATATGAGGATTCCCTAGAGGAAAATAATAGAGGAAGTATAAATAAGAAAGAGAATAGATAAAGAGTGAAATATGGGTTTGAAAAATCCTTTGCAAAAGGAACATGAAGTATGTGGGTGAAAACCCATGGAATAGATGTCAAGAGAAATATATAAGTGAGTATAAAGTGAATAATAAGTGTGTGAGCAAATAATGCATAAAGGAAAAGTATTTATGAAAGTAGGGGAATAAGGTGGATGCCAAACCACAAGAGTAAGAAGAGGAAGAGGGGAATAATAAAATAGAAGGAGAATAAAGGAGAGAAGATAGAATTAGAGGAGAGTGGAAAATATCTAGGAAGAGTATAGAAGAATCAAGTGAAGAGGCAAACTATATTAAAGTATGCTGACCAAAAGGGTGTAACTACCACTTAGACTTAAAGTAAGTATGGACTTACATTTGAGTTACCTCGGGAGTTTGAAGTAAGAGCATCCCATTTGAAATTAAATCCTATGAATTTTGGAGAGTGCAAGTGAATTATAAGATTGGGTCATATAATACAATGTAAAGAGACTAGACAAAGTGCATAAGAGGAATACAATTGAGAAACATGGAAGGTAGAGACAAGTAGAAAGGTTTAATAGAATCTTATACAAGATAAAAAAGACCATGCTAAAATCTACAGAGTTATACTAAATATAAAATACACATATAAATGTGTTAAAGGGTGCATGGGAGATGAACTGAGAGGCATACTCACTAATAGTGAGAAAAATAAATGAGAATCAATAGAAAATAAAAATAACATACAAAAGGAGACACCTACAACAAAAATTAAAAGTAGATTACAAATAAAATAGTACAGATCCCAAGGATAAAAAGATAAATGTTCAATCAATTAATAGTAAGGATGAAACTTCATAGATTGGGATGAAAAATATGAAGAGACAATGAGATATGCAAAGTGGATTTTAATTAATTATTATCAAATACATAAGGCTCAAAGTTTGACTCGTCCATGTTACAATAGTGTAGGGATTTGAATTTAGGTGCCAAACTTACTAGTGTGACAAATGCTAATCTCCTAACTAGACACATTGGTAATCAACCTCAATAACTATACGTATAAGCATAGGGTCTAAATAGTGGAGTAATTATATCTAAATGGTGGAGTGATTATTACATTGGTAGGTATAGAGTAACTAAGATTTGAGGAAGATAGGGTAGGTGTCAGGATCTATAACACACAGCTCTAATACCACTTATTAGGATCCTCTCCTAAGAGCACAATTTATTACCTTTGTATAAGCAACTAAACATGGAATTTAACTAGAAGTAATATGTAACTAGAATTTAGAAATAGCATAGAATATGAGAGACAATACAATCTTGTATTAACACTCTTCTAGAAGAAAATACAATGAAGAAATCACACTCTTCCCACACCTCTTGGGCGTACATTAATTCTCCCTCAAGAGTTCTCTTTCTCTCAATTACAACCAACAATCAACTCAATACCAAGTTGTTGTTTCCTCCAGTCCTTGTGACAACCAACTCAACTGGTTGTTTTGCCTAAAATACCAGTACCTGGTGACAATCAACTCAATGGTTGTTTTGTCTACCTTACATACACAAGCATATATCCTTGATCTTGCTCCTTGTTGTGTTGCAAATCTCCTTGATCTTGCTACCCCATAGATCTAACTGACCTTGCACACACACACCCATAGATCTCCTTGATCTTGCTACACCATAGATCAACTGACCTTGATTACCATGTAGATCTCCCTAATCTTGCTACCTGAAGATCAACTGATCTTACACCCCTTGAGACAACCAACCCAATTATTGTTCTTGCCTTCAAGTGAAGGATCTAATACTTTCCTTAGTCCCTTGACTTGTCCTTGATCCTTCTTTCCTTGTGTTGCAGATCTTCTTGATCTTACTACCCCGCAAATCTCTTAATCTTACACACAACCTTGGCACACTTGCAGATCTCCTTGATCTTGCTACCCTGTAGATCAACTAACCTTGCTTTTCTGCACACTTTATAATACAGCCGCATGGGTCTCTTAAATAGATCCCAAAATAAACAATAATTAGAAAAGTGGAATCAAGACTAAAATTAGTCTTGACATGCAAATTGACTGTTCATCAAACTAACTATTTGTCTAACTAACAGTTTTAGAAACACACAAGTGACCGATGTTGGTTCTTGTCTATCTAGAGATGACTGACATCGGCCGATGCCTAATCGATGTCGGCAAATTTTGATCGACCCTGACCAATGTTGGTTGGTCCTGACTAATGTCAGTGATTGTCTAACTCTAGCAACCTCCACATTTGTATAACAGTGAAGCTTTTAGCTCCACAACCTAACAATCTCCCACTTAGAGATAAATAGCTGCATCTGTACTTATACAGCAATGTCCTCTAATCTATTTCTAGCTTGTATCCCTCTTCAAGTTCAATCTTGAAGATAAACAAAAGTTGAATGAAGATTCAACTTCTCCTTTATTCTCAACTTTGTTAACATTTCCACATGGTTCTTATCCTTGCTAGCCTCTGTGACTATAACAACCTTCTGCAACTCTGAAATCCAGCTAACCACCATTCCACCAATAGTGAACACATATCTTGTGGTGCTTCTCCTGCCATCCAAGTCACCTGCCATATCTGAATCTACATACCCATGTAGAGAAATACTTAACCTTGCATAGCATAAATACCTGCTACTAGTCCCTCTTAGATACCTGAGAATCCACTGAATTGCTTTCCAATGCTCCTTTCCTAGATTGGCCATAAACTTGCTGACAACTCCCACTACTTGGGTAATATCAGTTCTAGTACATACCATGTACTCAACCTCATCATGTGATTTAGGACATTGTTCATAGCTCAACTTGAACTATCCAACCATAGGTGTGCTAACTAGTTTTTCATCCTACAAATTGAACCTCTCCACTACCTTATTCACATAATCCTCTGGAGACAAAATCAACCTATGAATTTCCCTGTCTCTAGAAATACTCATGCCAAGGATTTTCTTTGCTCCTCCTAAATCCTTCCTGGCACATGTCTGAGCTAATTTTACCTTTAGCTTAGCAAATCCTTGCATGTTAGACCCTACAACAAGCATATACACTACATACAATAACAGGGTAATGTAGCGACCATTATCCAACCTGGTAAAATAAACAGAATGGTCACATTGACATTGACTAAAGCCATGCTTTGTCATAAACCTGTCAAACCTATACCACTGTCCTAGAGCTTGCTCAAGACCATATAACTTGGCCTTCTATCTCACTTGTCCATTCTCTCCTTTCTTTAACTTGTAAATCCATTCATCTTTAAGTGCTTTCTTTCTAGCTGGCAACTCTACCAAATCCCATGTTTGGTTCTCTTCCAAGGAATCAATTTCCTCATTCATGCCATGCTCCCACTGTTTCCTAGATTCTACCTATATTGCCTCTTCAAAACTTCCTGGTTTTCGACCATCAGTGAGCAACAAGTAGTATAAAGAAGGGGAATAATGAATTTGAGGCTTACCCTTTCAGACCTCCTCATAGGAATTTGAGACTCCTTGACAGTGTGTTGTCTACCCAAATTTCATTCTATCAGTGATCGATCCTGATCATCTCTTAGTCTACACCTGACCTATGTTAGTTCCATGTGACCAACCTGATTGATGTCTATTCCTACCTGACCGATGTCGGTTTCCACCTACCTAACATCACCGAATTTGGTCTCCACTAGATCGTCATCAGTTCCTACCTGTTTGATGTTAGTTCTCACCTGACCGACGTCAGTAACTGTGTTTTCCTATGAGTGATGTTTTTTACTTATGAACTCATTTTGGATCATAACATTATCCAAATCAACACTGCCTTGCTCAAAATTATTTAGCCTCTTGAACTGATCTCTATCCATCATCTTCTCCTAGAAAACCAAGGCTTTCCAATTCTTAACTTTGTCAAAAACATCAGATTTCCTCTTTATGCAATACTGTGATCCTCCAATAGAAGGTCCCTTCTTTGTTGACCCAGTTTCAAGAAACCTCACTTTCTTTTGTTGCTTATAGAAATCTTGATCTATGCTTTTCAAATCTGAAAGCTTACCATTTGACTTAAGAACATCCATTCCCTTCTCACTCATGTGACCAACCCTACAGAGCCACATCTTTGCATCTACATCTGAAGTAGATAAAATAGAAGGAGAATCAGTAATACAAGTAGATAGATAAAGTGTACCTACTTTCTTACCTCTTACTAATACAAGTGCACCCTTGGAAACTTTCCAAGATTCCACCATGAGAGTTACTGTGCAACCCTCATCACCCAACTTTCCTGTAGAAATTAGACTCCTCTTCAGGCTAGGAACATGCTTGACATCCTTCAACACCCATGTGTTGCCTCTCTGCAATTTCAGCTACACTTCCCCTTTGCCAATAATTTGACAAGGTTCACCATACAGGTAATTCTCTATCTGCATCCTCCATAATTGATAATTCTTGCCATTGAATTTATCCATTCTTAGTGTACTTTATTTTGCCATTGCTTTACTCCCACTCAATCAAAAACCCCTGAGAGTGACTTGTAATCAACAATCACTTAACACACTCTAAAACTAAGGTGTTAGTGAACCAAGCTCCGAACCAGGCTCTAATGAACCTTCAACCAGGCTCTGATACCTCTTATCAGGATCTAAAACACACAGCTCTAATACCACTTGTAAGGATCCTCTCAAGAGCACAATTGATTACCTTTGTATAAGCAACTAAACACATAATTTAACTAGAAGTAATATGTAACTAGAATTCAAAAATAACACAAAATATGAGAGACAATACAATCTTGCATTAACACTCTTCCAGAAGGAAATATAATGAAGAAATCACACTCTTCCCACACCTCTTGGGCATACAGTAATTCTCCCTCAAGAGTTCTCTTTCTCTCAATTACAACCAACAATCAACTCAATACCGAGTTGTTTCCTCTAGTCCTTGTGACAACCAACTCAATTGGTTGTTTTGCCTACAATACCAGTACCTAGTGACAATCAACTCAATGGTTGTTTTGTCTACCTTACATACACAAGTAGATCTCCTTGATCTTGCCACCCCACAGATCTAACTGACCTTGCACACACACACACACACCCGTAGATCTCCTTGATCTTACTACACCACATATCAACTGACCTTGCTTACCATGTAGATCTCCCTGATCTTGCTACCTACAGATCAACTAATCTTACACCCCTTGAGACAACCAACCCAATTGTTGTTCTTACCTTCAAGTGAAGGATCTAATCCTTTCCTTAGTCCCTTGACTTGTCCTCGATCCTTCTTTCCTTGTGTTGCAAATATTCTTGATCTTGTTACCCCACAGATCTCCTGATCTTGCACACAACCTTGGCACACTTGTAGATCTCCTTGATCTTGCTACCCTACAGATCAACTAACCTTTCTTTTCTACACACTTTATAATACAGCCCCATGGGTCTCTTAAATAGATCCCAAAACAAACAATAATTAGAAAAGTGGACTCAAGACTAAAATTAGTCTTTACATGCAAACTGACTATTCATCAAACTAACTGTTCATCTAACTAATAGTTCTGGAAATGCACAGGTGATCGACGTCAGTTCTTATCTATCTAGAGATGACCGATGTCGACTGATGCCTAACCAATGTCTATAGCTTCAGGTCGACCCTAAGTGATGTCAGTTGGTCTTGATCGATGTCAGTGACTGGTTAACTCTAGCAACCTCCACATTTGCATAATAATGAAGCTTTTAGCTCCACAACCTAACAATCTCCCACTTGGAGATAAAAAGTTGCATCTGTACCTGTATAGCAATGTCCTCTAATCTATTTCTAGCTTGTATCCCTCTTCAAGTTCAATCTTGAATATCAACAAAAGTTGAATGAAGATTCAACTTCTCCTTTGTTCCCAGCTTTGTTAACATTTTTGCATGGTTCTTATCCTTGCTAGCCTCTGTGACTACAACAACCTTCTGCAACTCTGAAATCTAGCTAACCACCATTCCACCAATAGTGAACACATATCTTGTGGTGCTTCTCTTGCCATCTAAGTCACCTGCCATATCTGAATCTACATAGCCATGTAGAGGAATGCTTGACCCTGCATAACATAAATACTTGCTGCTGGTCCCTCTCAAATACCTGAGAATCCACTGAATTGATTTTCAGTACTCCTTTCTTAGATTGGCCATAAAATTGCTAACAACTCCCACTGCTTGGGTAATATTAGGTCTAGTACATACCATGTACTCAACCTCATCATGTGATTCAGGACACTGTTCATAGCTCAACTTGAACTATCCAACCATAGGTGTGCTAACTGGTTTTGCATCCTACAAATTAAACCTCTCCACTACCTTATTCACATAATCCTCTAGAGACAAAATCAACCTACGACTTTCCCTATCTCTAGAAATACTCATGCTAAGGATTTTCTTTGCTCCTCCTAAATCCTTCTTGGCACATGTCTGAGCTACTTTTACCTTTAGCTCAGCAAATCCTTGCATGTGTGACCCTGCGACAAGCATATACACTACATACAGTAACAGGATAATGTAACGACCATTATCCAACCTGGTAAAATAAACACAATGGTCACATTGACATTAACTAAAGCCATGCTTTGTCATAAACCTGTCAAACCTATACCACTATCCTAGATCTTGCTTAAGACCATATAACCTAGCCTTTTGTCTCACCTGTCAATTCTCTTCTTTCTTTAACCTATAAATCCATTCATCTTTAAGTGCTTTCTTTTCAACTAGAAACTCTACCAAATCCCACGTTTGGTTCTCTTCCAAAGAATCAATTTCCTTATTCATGCCATACTCCCACTGTTTCCTAGATTCTACCTATAGTGCCTCTTAAAAACTTCCTAGTTCTCAACCATCAGTGAGCAAAAAGTAGTATAAAGAAGGAGAATAACAAATTTGAGGCTTACTTACTCTTTCAAACCTCCTCATAGGCATTTGAGACTCCTTGACAACATGTTGTCTGCCCAAATTTCATTTTGTCAGTGACCGATCCCAGTCATCTCTCAGTCTACACCTGACCGATGTTGGTTCCATGTGATTGACCTGACCGATGTCAGTTCCTACCTGATCAACGTCAGTTTCCACCTACCTAACATCACCAAATTTGGTCTCCACCAGACCATTATCAGTTCTTTCTTGTTTGATGTTAGTTCTCACCTGACTGGCGTCAGTAACTGTGTTTTCCTATGAGTGATGATTTTTACCCGCGAGCTCATTTTGGATCATAACATTGTCCAAATCAACACTGCCCTACTCAAAATTATTTAGCCTCTTGAGCTGATCTCTATCCATCATCTTCTCAAGGAAAACCAAGGCTTTCCAGTTCTTAACTTTGTCAAAAATATTAGATTTCCTCTTTATGCAATACTATGATCCTCCAATAGAAGCTCCCTTCTTTGTTGACCCAGTTTCAAGAAACCTCACTTTCTTTTGTTGCTTATAGAAATCTCGATCTATGTTTTTCAAATCTAAAAGCTTACCATTTGAATTAAGAACATCCATTCCCTTCTCACTCATGTGACCAAGCCTACATAGCCACATATTTGCATCTACATCTGAAGTAGATAAAACATAAGGAGAATCAGTAATACAAGTAGATAGATAAATTGTACCTACTTTCTTACCTCTTGCTAATACAAGTTCACCCTTGGAAAATTTCCAAGATTCTACTCTGAGAGTTACTATGCAACCCTCATCACCCAAATTTCTTGCAAAAATTAGACTCCTCTTCAGGATGGGAACATGCTTGACATCCTTCAACACCCATGTGTTGCCTGTCTGCAATTTCTGCCACACTTCCCCTTTGCCAACAATTTGACAAGGTTCACCATACAGATAATTCTCTATCTACATCTTCCATAATTTATAATTCTTGCCATTGAATTTCTCCATTCTTAGTGTACTTTCTTCTTCCATTACTTTACTCCCACTCAATCAAAAACCCCTGAGAGTGACCTATAATCAACAATCACTTAACACACTCTAAAACCAAAGTGTTAGTGAACCAAGCTCCAAACCAGGCTCTCATACCTCTTGTCAGGATCTAGAACACATAGCTCTGATACCACTTGTTAGGATCCTCTCCTAAGAGCACAATTGATTACCTTTGTATAAGCAACTAAACACAAAATTTAACCAAAAGTAATATGTAACTAGAATTCAAAAATAGCATAGAATATGAGAGACAATACAATCTTGTATTAACACTCTTCCAGAAGGAAATACAATTAAAAAATCAGACTCTTCCCACACCTCTTGGGTGTACAGTAATTCTCCCTCAAGAGTTCTCTCTCTCTTAATTACAACCAACAATCAACTCAATACCAAGTTATTGTTTCCTCCAGTCCTTGTGACAACCAACTCAATCAGTTATTTTGCCTACAATACCAGTACTCGGTGACAATCAACTCAATGGTTGTTTTGTCTACCTTACATACACAAGGAAATCTCCTTGATCTTGCTCCTTGTTGTGTTGTAGATCTCCTTGATCTTGCTACCCTACAGATCTAACTGACCTTACACACACACACACACACCTGCAGATCTCCTTGATCTTTCTACACCGCAGATCAATTGACCTTGCTTACCATGTAGATCTCCCTGATCTTGCTACCTGTAGATCAACTGATCTTACACCCCTTGAAAAAACCAACCCAATTGTTGTTCTTACCTTCAAGTGAAGGATCTAATCCTTTCCTTAGTCCCTTGACTTGTCCTTGATCCTTCTTTCCTTGTGTTGCAAATCTTCTTGATCTTGTTACCCCATAGATCTCCTGATCTTGCACACAACCTTGGCACACTTGAAAATATCCTTGATCTTACTACCCTGTAGATTAACTGACCTTGCTTTTTTTCACACTTTACAATATAGCCCCATGGGTCTCTTAAATAGATCCCCAAACAAACAATAATTAGAAAAGTGGACTCAAGAATAAAATTAGTCTTTACATGCAAATTGATTGTTCGTCAAACTACCTGTTCATCTAACTAACAGTTCTGGAAATGCATAGGTGACCGACATCAATTCCTATCCGTCTGGAGATGACTGACGTCGGCTGATGCCTAACCAATGTTGGCAGCTTCCAGTCGACCCTAACCAATGTCGATTGGTCCTGACCGATGTCAGTGACTGTCTAACTCCAACAACCTCCACATTTGCATAATAGTGAAGCTTTTAGCTCCACAACTAATAGTAGGGGTGTAAGGGATGAACCTTTCCAAGATGTATAAGAGTGAGTGTGATTAAGAATATATGTGTGAGGTCTAATCAGTGAGCTAAATAGTCCCTCACATATTTTTTTAAGGCTAAAAATCATGTAACTTTTTTGAAAATAAATACAATGTGTTTATAGAATATGTTGTGTTTGTATGTAGTTGTGTGGTGAGGCGTCCATTCACTAGGAACCTCTGTTGCAAATCCATGACATTACATGGTTGCGAAAGATATTACATTTTTTTGGGAATAAAAATGTAATTGTGAAAATCATATCTTGAATGACAAAATATAAACTATTTTTATCCATTAAAGCCATTATTTATTTATTATGTGAATACTAGTAAATTAGAATTTATATTTTAAATCCTTATGTATAAATATGAAAATTTAAGAAGGTATGATGAAACCCTAATGGAAACATAGCTTTTTTCACTTAAATTAATATTATAAGTAACCAAAATGTTTTAACTCATTTTGGATTTGGTAATTAAAAAAAGCTAAAACTTTGGAAAATTTAGATTACAAAATATATATCATTCACTATGTTGATCTGAAAGTAAAAATTAGATTGATATTTATCTTATATTTATAGGAATGACAAGAGGATAGTGTACTTAGATTATTTATGTTCTATTATGTTTTATATTTATGCACAATCATTATAAGTAATTTGTAATGGATATTTTATCACTCAGGTGTTGATACTTACTATCAAAATATGCCAAGACAATGCTAGTAATTATCGTAAATATGTAGTGACTGGATATGTACATTATATGTTGAAGATATCTTCTAAGTTTTTACTGATCTATTCTACCATATATAATTTCACCTACTTGTCAAGATATTTTTAGAGATACTTCCTAATCTCTTTTTTTTTGTGTAGCTTTAGATTTTCCTTCATTTACCATGAAAACCTAACTACCATTTTGAAACTTGATTTTCCTATAAAAATGGGCTATAAATATGAGTTGGAAAACCCTAACCACACCTCCATTATGTGGTTGAGAGTTTCCTACATTTTTAGAGTTTAAGTGTATCAAAATTCCTAAGTCAATAATTTAAGACCTAAAACATGCTCTATCTTGTTTGATATAATAAATGATATGACACTTACCTCAATCAAAATGAATCCCAAGGTTTTGATTGCATAATTTGGAATATCTAAAACTAGATCAAAACAACCAAGCCTAAAGGGAGGTTTCATCATCTTAAAAGTATACTATACTATTTTGATCTACCCTATGCTACTTTCCCTTATTAGACATAGGCCTCTAGTAAAGTTGATAATTATTCTCAGTCTAACACTATTTGAAAATTTTAATTATTGATATCATTCTAATAAATTTTAAGTATGGATAAAACCCATGTATCAAGACCTAATATTAGTGTTATATTTTATAAAATGGAAATTGATAACTCTAAAATTATTGTGTGACCATTAGAATAGGTTATTTAGTCTTTTGTTGTCTAATAATTTGCATAATTGGTTGTGCATTTATGTAGTGGTCTATTAGATAAACTTACATAAAGACTCTAGTTTTATTTTATAATAAACCCTTATCCTATTATATCATTATTTGTAATTAATTATAAGATAAAATACATTAGCCATGGATATTCTCAATCAAGTATCCTTGTATACGGTTTAGTTTGTTAAAAAATATTTTAGAATCTTGATATTTATTATTTTTCCTATGAGTCACATGAAAATGTTATATTAGACATGAAATTAACATGTGATATTTTGGAATAATTTTTTTTCCTATTATTGAATAATAGAATCAATGTATAAGATGTAATGAAAAATCTCACTAAGGTAATGGTTTATTAGTTTTAGACCACAATTGGGCTACACTTAGGGTTGAATTCACTTTAAACATATTGTCACCATCCTTAAATAAGTCAGATATATCTTAGGATAAGTAGTGAAAAAAATGAGTTCTAGGCAAGAATATCATTTAATAATAGGGTATTTCATAAATATAAAATAGTCCCAAGGTATTAGTTAACATGTGTTTCGGCAATGTACTTTGTGATTCATGTTTATAATAAGTAACTTGTCTAGTCAAGGAAGTGTGATACTATTATTTTACCATAATTTAATAGAGTTATTATGATCATTTATTATTACCCTATTCAATAAGTTACACTTGTGGCTTATGTGAATATGTTCTTCCCTATATTAATACTCTAACCTAAAATGAATGTGGTAAAGGTGAAAGGTTAGTATCATAATTAAATGGATAATACATCTAAATATAGAATAAATATTCAATGGAGAGGGATAAATAAATCATCAAGTTACAGAAAAACTTAGGTATTTCTCTTCAATAATCATATAGGATGTTTAGATGGAAACAAAGGAACCAAATCCTAGTATTTTTTTCATAAATATAAATCCCAACCCTAGGGTGGATCTACAAATTGTACTTATTATTATCATGAAACTATTTGTTGAAAAAACCAAGAGATAATAGTGCATACATAACTAGATAAGATATAATAAAGTGGATATATAACCCACAAGTCCCAGGATCAAAACTTGAACTCCAAACTAGTATATGATCTCTATCTAGGAAGACTTGTCATAATTTAAGAAATAAAATAACAAATCTAGGATTGGTTTTTAATTTCACCCTATCTTTCATATCAAGTTAGGTTTACAATGCAAGAGATTTATAGGATTTTTGAATTGATAAGATTTGTAGTGGCTAATTTTATGATTAATGAATTTATGTGGATTTCATTCTTTTTGTATTTTCTAACTAGTGTCTTAATGTTTGATATTGAATCATATTATATTTTATCCAATGATTGAGTTTGACAAATGATAAGATGAATTTACACATGTTAAGAGTTTAAGCATTCTAAATTTGACTTAGCTATACCTTATCTACCTTATTTAGTCAACATTCTAGGATAAATAACTTCTTGTATATATGTTAGGTATATTTTCGGGGCCATTTAGACTATTTTAAAGTATGAATTATTGAACTTAAGTGGGCTTAAGTTATAGATGTTGTAATATCATTAGATATTTTATATTGGGAATAAAAATTGATTATAAGATAAGTATATAAATTTAAGATTGCCTCTCATGTTTAATTATGCATGAATTTTAACATTAAATATTAATGTTATAGATTCAAGTAAAAATAACAACCTTTAGGGATTTCCAAGAATAGGCTAGTTGATGCTTGGTTATTTCTTTCTAATGGGAATATTTAGAGTCTGCACAAATCTAACACAAAAATTAAAGCTAAATCATAGAGCCGAATACATAGAGATATTTAAACACACTAAACATAATAATCTTATTTACTCTATATCAAACTCATATGGGACATTACAAATATATAGAAAAAATCTTTCCTATAATTGGGGAGATCTTATCTCCACCATAATCCATATCTCCCTATAATCACTCAGTCTAACAACCAATTGACTATATAAAAATATATTGTTACTACAATATATTCGAATAACCAAATAATATAATATAATAAATAACTCACATAATATTATATTTACCTCTCTGTAAATATCCAAATGTAACTACTAAAGTAAAAACTAATTACTAACACTTTCATAAGGGAACTTGAGCTCTCTCTCTCTCTCTCTCTCTCTCTCTCTCTCTCTCTATATATATATATATATATATATATATATATATATATATATATATATATATATATATATATATATCACCATGGGAAAAAATCATATTCATATGAGTTCTTATGATGTCATATGATGAAATATGTAACATTAAATGAGCATTTATACGACTAGTTTTAATTCCTAACACTAATCATTTTTCATTAAAACCATATTCAACACTTTAAAAATTCTTTAAAAAATGCATTGCTTGAACTAATAAGAAGATAGGTTAAGTGGGTAGGCTATGCTTAAGTACATCTGCTGCACAAGGTCATGATGTCAAATTGGAAAGGATGATTAATGACTAAACCTTATTGAAAACTAGTTATGTTTGTACTAACTTAATCTTACTACATAATTTTGAATAAACATTTTCAGTCTTGTGTTCATGAGCCATGGTCATGAAATTAATGCTCACTCCTCTATATTTAAAAATTATCTAATCTCATATTATTATTTTACTAGAAAAAATACTTCCATGAGCATAGAACAATACTACCTAATAGCAGTTTTTACTACAAAGTGCATGATCATGTGTAGATAAGTATTGTGATTTTGATTATTATTGCTTGATTAATGTACAACCCTATAGGCAAGCCATTTTCCATATTTTAATTTTTATGCTGAACAAGATAAAAACTTGTGTATTGACCAAATTAATCTTATTATATTTTGAAATCATAGTTTCATCTTATTTAGATATTCAACCAAATATTAAATGATGCAAAACTACTTCTAGTCAAGCATGTCTAGTGTTTTTCCCAAATTTATATTAATGCAATAAAGACTAACCTAAATAGGATATAAACATGTAGAGTAATTCATATATTAAGATATGACATTGAAGCATAAATATGAATGTAAAATATTAGAACTAATTAGAAAGATTTAATAAGTGGCATATGCTCAATATACTAAGTATAACAAAGGGATGAGTATCTATCTATTTTGGTTGGATATATAACTATTATTATATTATTGAAGTGGAAATCAAGGAAAATTAGTCATGTGGTTCATTCATTTCTTTAAATATTTATTTACTTTTACAGAGTCAATTTTACAGATCTTATTCACTATCACCAGTCAATACTAGCATGTGTTGGTTAGTATTAACTTGTGTAGAAATGTGGAATCATGATTGTATGGTCACTTACAACTATATTTTTATGATCTATATTTATGATTAGAATCCCTTATGATGAAAATAACTATATAAATCAAAATCATTTTCCTTGAAAAACTTAATTATGCTTTTGAGGGTTAGAAACCTATAAAAATTGGGGAAGTGTAATGGCTTGAGCTAAACCTAATAATTATTTTTTTATGATTGAGTAATAAATACATGTATAATACTTTAAGGAGTTAAATCAATCCACACATAGTTCTCCCATGTGGTGTGATTTTTAAATTGTGCTACTTTACTATATATACATCTAATGTTTTATATTTGATTCTTGACAATGCCTTCCTTGACTTGGCTTTAGTGTGCTTTGAAATTGGCTTGTAATTTATCCTAGTGATAGGTTCAAAATTTAGGAAGAAGTAGGTAGTTTTCTCAATTTGAAATATTGTTTAAATGTGTTATAGATAAATCTCAAGTACCTTTTGAATGATTCCTTGATTTGTTTATATACGAGTCCAATTAGGTAATTTATCACACCATCGACACACTAGATAAACAAATGACCCTAAGGTCATATTTGGTTTATAAAATATATGTTTCAAATACTAAAAAAATTAGGTCTACATCGCATGATGACACCAATCGAATCTAGTGGAACTAACTTGTGTACAAGTAGACTAAATTAAAAAATCGGATATGTATGTGCAAGATATTTAATAAGTGTAAAATAGATAATGAGGCTCGTATATTTATGTAACATTAAAACAAAAGGGTTAACTCATAATATGACATGAAAGTGTGAGATAATGGCATATTAAGACCTTGTTTATGTGGTCAAGTCATGCATTATAAATTTGTGTCAATCTTGTTATTTTCAAGTATTGAAGACTAAATTTTAGTAGCTAAAATTGCCCCCTTTTATTCAAGTAATGGAATTACTAGATTAAAAGGATAAATGTAGATGAGTGTGTAAAAACACAGTATCTTGGTATGAATCTCCAATTTTATAGGTCACTAAATATTAGAGCCTACAATCATGTGTAGTCAATGTCCATAGATTGAAAATTTTAATATGAAACTAATTTTTTGAAAATTTAAAACAATAAGGGTTAATTTACACTTGTGTGATGGTGAAAACCATTTTACCATTATAACTTGTTTAATATGATGCTTAATTGTTGAATAATTGGATAAGCTTATGATTCATTGATGAAACACATGGAGAGTATAGGTGAATGTGCCACAACTTATGTAACTATGCAAGCTCTTGGGTTGGAAAGATAACATGATTCAATACTAATGAGTGTGTGGATAATTACATTATGTACTATTGCAAAGAAATACATAGTTAAAGAGAAAACCATTAGGCTACATTCTCATTAATAAATTGAAACAACTAATGTAAATGGATTATATATAAAATTACATAGTTTTGGTTAAGTTCACTCCATGTAAATAAAAATCCTTTATCAAAAGTGCATGAAATATATTCATGCCCCCATCATGAATGCAGGTTTGATTTTATAGTTTCACTAAATGAAAAATAAAATATATGATCAAAAAATAAAGTACAATGTTCATTATATCATCATAACTAGAAGTCTAATAAGTGTAAAGTATAATAACAACCATTTATCATTAAACTATAAGTTGTGTTTTTGTGTATATGTGCATGAATCAATATCACACCTCATGAATTCTAAAGTATGTATATGTTTACATAAACCATTATCATGCCCCTTGAGTATGTGAAAACTAGTATATAATTTTGTACATGTATATGCTGAATCAGAGAACCTTTATCTCAAATTTGTGTGTATGTGGAAACTTGTAATTTATGTTCTTATAAACTATTTTCATATTCCCATTAATATTCACTCAAGTGTGTATGAATATATGTTCAAGTTTTATAAATTGAGTGAATATTCATATAATATTCCCCCATAACCTATATCATTGTGCTAATATCTATCATGTATTTGAACCATATTATATTTAAACCATTTTAAATTTATTAAATATGTAATTTGATCTGGTTTTCTACTCATAGAGGTTTATGTCTCTATGAAAATCCAAATGTCACTTCCCCATTTTGTGATGAGGGATGTGTCTTGTAAGTAACTCATCTCAAAAGAAGAGTTAATTGTATCATGTTATGTATAAAAGATAGCATCATGTAATATCATGTGAGCATGAGGAGATTATGTTAGTATAGTAATGTATATTTTGATCAAGGCATATATGAAACATAAATAATGCAATTAATTTAAGGGTCATGTATAAATATGTGTATCAGTGAAATGTGAAATTCAAGGATATATAAATAATAATATATAGTAAAAGTGCATTATATAGATCATGAAACTACTCAATGTCAGAAATATCAAAAAACACAAGTGGTAGTGTCATACATAAGGATAATGACCACATATAATGGACATAAATATGTCACAAAAAATAATGCCAAGGGTGACATGAAAGGGACATAAATATGTTAGAAATAAGGGACATCAAATATGTTGCATAGATTAATGAAAAAGGCCACACTCAAATGACATAAAGATATCACAAACAAGGCCAAAATACTATACATAATAAACAAGCACAAATTAGCCTATCATGTAAGAGACTAACAATATCAACAGAGCATAGAATAAGGAACTAGTCTACCCCATCAATATGCATAATTGTCATATCATAGTATAATAACATATCCATGTATCATTGTGTAAGATATGAAAAACTATCAAGGAATGTATTATAAATGTAGCTAGCTCAACATGGAAGAAAAGGTCATAGAAAGATATAACCTATAATAGTGAAACTTATGAAATAAGATGCCTAGATTATTAGCATGGTCATTAGGTAGAGTAAAGTATAACATCTGTATGTCCATGTGTAACATTTATGTCATGCATAGCACTCATATACCATGAAATTAATGTGTGTATGAAAATAATATGCCATATATAAAACATATGATAAATAATATATGTAAATAGTATTATCTAGAAATCACGTCATGATCAAGTAATGATTTGGAGTTTTTTTAATATTTGAATGTTTTTGTATTTTTATTATTATTTTATTTTTTGTATTTTTAGAATATATGAGACTTGGGATCATAAATTTGTAAGTGATTTATCTTTGTCAAGATTGAATTCAACATATCCTAGCTTGTGATTAAGGTTATGTAATGACATTATTTTTTATTCCTCAAGTCTAATTATAATTTTTAAATTTTTACACTTTATGTTGTCTCTAAAGAATTTAATTTTTTATGGTAAGTATCAATGCCATGTTGAATCATAATCAGTATTTTAGCATGTGAGAAAGTGAGATACTAATTTACTAGATTTACTATATCCTTTATATTTTTTTTACCATCATTGTAATAATGTGAAAGGTACCTCATAAATAGAAGGAATAAAATAAATACATGTGTTGACCACTTTTTTCCCATAAGTTATTTTTAAATTGATATATACAAGGGTCTATTTCCATGATGTGCTATGTTGTAATTCTTAATGTCATGTACCAACTATTGTAATCCTCTATAAATGCATATGGATTTTTTTCGTTACCATCAATATGTATTTTATTATAATACTCACCTTCCATATATAGTGTAATGTTAAATGGCTCATGTTGAAGATGTTTGTTAGTTGATATAGTTGTAAATGGTGTCTTTGTAAAGCTTTTTTCAAGTGCTTCTTGTTGATTTTTTATCACCTTTATAACACCCTCATTATTGTATTTTAAACATTATTTTTTAATGCCTCACAATGATACTTACTGTGTATAATGAGTTTTTGATAACCATAATATGATTTTCATTATTGATGTAAAATACCTCCCATGCCTTGATGTCGAGTAGATGGTGATGTGATAATTTTATGATCAAGTAACATCTAAAATATTTTTATTGGTTTATCCTCAATATGTTATATTTGTAATGGCTTTAGAACATTGGCATCAATAGTTTCCACATTGTTTATTGATATATACATATATACACAAACACACACACACACACACACACACACACATGTATATAAATATGTATATATACATGTGTGTATGTGTGTGTGTGTATATATATATATATATACACACATGTGTATATATATATATATGTATGTATATGTATATGTATGTATGTATGTATATGTGTGTGTGTGTATGTATGTATATGTGTGTGTGTATAGATATATACATATATGTAGACACACACACACACAGAGATATATATATATATATATAATACATATATATATATATATATATAATACATATATATATATATATATATAATACATATATATATATATACACATGTATATATATGTGTATACATATACTATATCTATATACATATATATACACACACATAGACATATATACATACATACATATATGCATACATATATATATATATATATACATATATCTATACACACACATCTGTGTGTGTATGTGTATATATACACACACACGCGTGTGCGCACACACACACACACGCACGCACACACGCACGCACGCACGCACACGCGCACACACACACACACACACACACACACACACACACACACACACACACACACACACACACACACACACACACACACACACACACACACACACACACACAATTTTTTGTCTAAGTCATGTTTTATTTTAGTGTTACATGTGCCTGATGTGAGATAATATTGAAACTATTTTTTTAATTTAGGATGTATTAATTAATTGTCATTGTTTCTTTTCAATTGCCCTCAAAATATTGGGCTTGAATAGGAGTTTATGATTTGTCCCATTTCATGTATATGAATAATCTTGGTATTTTATAACTCTAAAAAGTGTAAAAAGAGTATGAGATAAGTATATTATACATAATTTAATTTTAACTTGTGTAGTTGATCATGTTTTATATCTTCCATGATCATATCTTTATCATCACTATTATGAAAATATGTGACTTTTCCATCTTGATATTCAAAATTCA
The DNA here is from genome assembly GCA_037957365.1 of Torreya grandis. Classification (NCBI taxonomy): domain Eukaryota; kingdom Viridiplantae; phylum Streptophyta; class Pinopsida; order Cupressales; family Taxaceae; genus Torreya; species Torreya grandis. The sequence continues at coordinate 258,551 of JARHVA010004217.1, forward strand.
CTAGTAATGTAAGATCAAGAGTAGATTGTGGTTATTTTATATTAACATGTGGCTCATGTTGTGAAGTTACATTGTATTTCATATACGCTTCATTTTTATTTAAATTATTTTATTCACCCATATCCTAAGTATGAAACTAGGCTATTGCAATGGGTTATAATGGAGAAACAATAGTATGATCTTCCAACTATGAGTTCCATTGGTCCTCATTAGTAAATTGGGTAATTTTAAAATATTTTAAAGGGTCATCATCTAGTAGTTTTGAATGATAATATGCTTCATGTATATATGGTACATATATGCAACTTTAATGGTACTAATTCCATAACAAGTTTCCATGGTCATCCCAAAATTTGTATTTAAAATAACTAGGCATAACATGGAAAGTAAAAGGTACCGTCTTGGGACCTAGTCTTCTATCTAATGATATAGTTCCAAAAAATTGACATGGAGTTTTATCAATATGCTTTGGTCTAATTTTTTAATAGTATCCACCTAGATTCCCAATAATTTTAAGAAGGTAGTGTTACAAATTATCAATCCAGAACCCTTATCTACTAACACATGTTTGATTAGGTTGTTTTCACTTTAAGTTGAATGAATAATGACCAATATTTATCTATTTTATGTTTCATAGGTAAGTATTATTTCTCTAAAGTTATGATTTTTTTATTATTATCCTTGAATTTATTCATAATGGAGGTAAATGATGTAGGTAATGTATACCTAGGTAAAGTTACATCTTGTAATGCCTTGTGTAAGATGTCTTTGTAGATTGTTGATCTTTTTTAGTAACACCAAGATACAAATATTAGCACAAGTGTTATTTAGTTGATTGATGAATCCATATACCTTAGATTGGTTAGATTACCTTGATAAGGTGGATGTGATTAAGAAGTAGCATGTTGACTACCTTCATCATGTTGCACATGATGGATAACCTTACTTCATATAGTATTAACAAATTGGACCAAAAAAACCAAAATAATCCATTGAATAATAATGTGAGTGGGATTATAGATAGTAAAACCTTGAGGTATTAGGAAAAGATGAATAAAATGGGTAATTAATTCCATTTTGTTTCTATTAATAACAACATCATCTCTAATTATATGTTTCAGCAATAAGATTAGAGGAGGGCTTGAGATTGTTCATTGATAAATTTATCATTATTATTGTATTTAGATTTCATCTCTTAAACCCATATTATTACATAACTAATACAAATAAGATATAATATCTATGTTGAATAATATGAAAAGAATAAATTCATTACTTGTGTTAACCAATAATGTTCATTGAATATGACCATGATTAATTTGTATTACTAGGTAATCATTAGATATCATATATGAATGCAAAACCCTAAGGTTGAAATATAAAACCCTAGAAGGATGAAACCTAATTAAGATCTGCGGATGAAGATAAAAAGAGTCTTTATGTATGGAATTCAAAAATGAGATCACAAAACCTTAGCAAAAAAAAGTATGAACAATATTTTGTGTATGTAAATAAAAATGAGATTTTAAAATTGTAGGACAAAAAATATGAAACCTTCTAAGGATGGTTTGATCAATGTAAACTAGCTCACCAATATGGTTTGCCCTAATTTTGATTAATATAATCAATAATAATAGGATATAGAAATGTAGAGTGATTCATGTTGATAATTTAGCCTCCTAAACCAAATATCAACCCCTATAGTTCAAATTTTTCTCATAAGGACCTCCAAACTTGAATATGGTGATCTAGAGATTGTCACGGTCTTCTTGAAAAACTTTTTAGAATTATTTAAGGTTTCATTATATGTGCTAGGGGTTGCTTGAGGAATCATCATGCAATAGAATCTTGTGAGTCATTGGTTGACATATTAGGTCCTCATAGGTTGTCCTTGTGTGAATAGAAGGGTGTCAAATGAGTTTAAAGCCTAAAGAATGGTATATACCTTGTTTGATAAGGTTAAGATACTTTACTAGAAATTAAGGTATTTAGAGAGATTAAGGATTCATGTTCTTATTATATTTATTCTTATTTTAGCCATTTCTCATGGGAGAGACCTTGTCAACAAGATGAAAAAGGTGTCCAAGTCATGTTTTAGTCTTGACATGAGGTCTAATGATGAATCCAAGGTTGTCTTCTATGGTCTAGTTGTCAAGAATGTTTCAAGTTCCAATTAGCCCACCAAGTCATCAAATGGACTTTTAATAAGTTAAAATTGTAGTTAGAAGTATTTGGAGAAGGCGTCACATTGAATTTATGAGTTTTCAAATCTCTCGTAATAATTCCAAGTCATAAAAAAGTGGTCTTGTATGCAAAAATAGGTCCTTTTAGGGGTCAAATATCATTTATTCACCAAAAAATGTCACTACACACTTGAAAAATGACCTTAAAACTTCCCTCCATCCATACCCTTTGATTAAAAAATGTTTCTGACTTCTCATTTCCCTCTTTGTGGTCCCCAATGGTTTTTTAAGACCTCAAACCTAAATAAATACAAAAAATGAGGTTTTTCAAGTGTTTCCAAACCTTTTATAGACTTTTACGATTAGGTTAGAATTAGATGAGGTCATAAATATAATTTAGGATCCATTTAAGGTATCATGGAAAAAATCCATGTCTTGTATGTGTAGAGAAAGGTAAAAATGGTAGCAAGATCTCCATTGATCCCTTGGCAAGTTCATAAGGGCAAATTTGAGTTGGATGATATGGTATGTACAAAGGGAATTAGAGCTCAATATTTTAGTTAGAGGTGGAGTCCCTATTTGGATTTAAATTAGTGGATTTTTTCTTTAAATCAAAGGCCTGAGATTTATGGACAATCACTAAGACCCCTAGGTGGTCTTAAACCCTTAAAAACCTTAGTGGCTCAATTTTGGGCAATCCTTCTTGTAAACAATGAATTTTTTAAAGAATGAGAGTGTTTAATAAAGACCCTAAAAGGTTTTCAAATACATTTTTCACTTTTATCCACCAAAAAGGGAATGTGTGACATTGAGGAATAGGCAAAGAGCTCCACAAGGTAGTTGGCAGGTTGAGAATCATATCTTTGTCATCTCTATGTTTTAAAGTTTCTTAAGGGTTAAGTCATCCAATGTTTTTGAATTTTATTCTCACCTTATTATCCATCCAAGTCTTCCCAACCACCTGGTTATTTTGTATAAAGTCTTGTAAGCAACACCCATGCTCCCAACCAATTGAACTATGTATAGATTACTTGTATGAAGGTGATTGAAGGTGGTCTTATGTTGAATTGTAAAAAGGAGAGATAAATAAATAATATCATAATTTTAATTTTAATATCCAATAAATTATTATTTTAGGCTTAATAAATCTTGTTTACACCAAAAGAGGCTTAAGAGCATGGGAATGCAAACCTATAGATCTGTAGATTTATAGGTCTACATTTGGTATGTAATTATTGAAGATACATTAATGTGACTATTTTTTATGGTTTAAATGTAATAATAAGTTCAAGGTTAAAACATTTTATATTGTTAATTATTCTTAGAAAATCATTCCTTTAGACCCAATGTCTAAGATTCTAAATCACTCCTACAAGCAGACAATTATCCCTTTAACCATTTTAGGCTTAGAAAAATATAAAGGGTACCTACAAATGCATATGAGATACTTATAAAACAAGAATTTATATTTATTTAGATATAAATTTCACATTTCACTCACATGATGATCAAGTAGGTTGAAGAAGTGGACCCAAATTGACCTATAGGCCAATCATGAAAAAGTAGAGCTATGATAACAAAGATGAGTGGAATATGGTTTGGGTGGAAGGATATATGGTTATAATAAAGTAAAAGGAAAATATAAATCATTTTCTCATTTCTCAATAAGACCTAAAGGTACTAAAAATAAGATAAGATACACACTTACAACCCAGGCAGACCCTAAGCTAGAACCTATAGTTTTGTCATGCAAGAATGGAGAAAATAGGTATATGTGAAGTAAGGGTCTCAAAGGTTTGAATAAAACTTTAAGACCCTAGATATAATTTTTAATTCATTTATAATTTCCAACAAAATGGATGATGTTAACACTTATTGTAGACATGCCCATTAAACTCTTACAAGCATGGCCTTAGAGAAGAGTGGAGAGAGTAATTTAAACCATGCATAGATGAAAGGTGATGGAGTGAGAAATAGATATATTGAATTAAATATCAATGGTACATATTATTAATTAAGATGTATTTGTATTTTAAAGAAAATGAAAATCCTTGACAAGCCTAATAGGCCTAAATGGGTAGTCATAGGTCTAAGCATGAAACTAGAAGACAAATTAAATTATTGGGAATATTTGGAGGATTAAAGGCCCCAAGGAGGTGAGTGATGATGTTATAAGTTTTTTAAATTTATTTTATCTCATTAAATCAAGAGTAAACCCCAAAAACCTAATAAATAGACTTTAGGGTCAAATTGGTCTAATGGCTTACAAACCCTAAACAGGTGTATGAGAGGTGCTTGTGCAATTTAAAGTAAATAAATTCACAAAGAAGAAGTGAACCACTTTGTAATGTTAATTATAGTTATATTAAAATATATATTAAGTTCCCATAGTTAGTACAAAAGGGTAATAATGTTTATAAGGACTATTTAAACATGTAAAACTTACGATCAAAGCATAAACATATATACACAGTCATGTGGAAGATTGTATAATGAGGGTGAAATGAGAGTGTAGAGGCATTGATAATTTTGAGGATGATGTCATAGACCCTAGGTATGAATCCACAAGTAGACCAAGTTAAATAAAGTACCATTTTAGCATAAAGACCTTCTCAAGCCTTTCTATCTATATAACTACAACCTAAGATAGATCTTCTTGTGCTTAGTGGAACCATGTAATTTTTCATGGGGTCCTATAGATTTTAAAGGTGGAAATGAGGTATAAATAATAAAATTTAATGTCATGGTAGTTGGTTTAGGTCTCTGACATATATAAATAATCATAAATATCATATAACATTCCCATAATTCATATTTGAGCTTTGGATACCACCAAATTTTGCTCATGTATTTCTTGAAAATTTTGATGGTGTAAAAATGAGTTTGGAGGGATAGATGGGTCTATCCCTTGCCACCTTTTGGTATTATTAAGGAGATAAGGTTTATGCTCTTTATGAACAATCTTTAAGAGATGATGGCACCTAAAACCCTTGTTAAACCTTGGCAGGATCCTAATGGAGGAGAACTTGAGTTAAATGCATCCAAATGCATTGTAATGGCTTATAAAATAATTGAAACACATATTATAATATAATAAGGATCTATTTGTGCCATTGTTTTGGATAGTCACCTATATGAATGCAATAAACAACCTATTTTTACAAGTTTTCATGGTGATTTCAAAGTGTAGGGACAAGTGAGCACTTAAAAATAATTTATGAGGGTGATGTGATATTTTTTATAGCTTACCATGCCATATAATACAATAAATTCCCCTATAAGTCCTCTACAGGCCTAGACTAGAGAGGCAATCTAGAGGTGCTAGTGAAGGATGACCTTGTCACCTAGATGAGCAAGGATTATAGGTGTACACTGCCTAAAAGGTGTAACTCTTGGTATGAGATATTTATTTGGTCCTGAAACATGTTCACTAACCCATTTTAAATGTCTTATACATGTTTCATGTCCATCTAGGTGACTAATACTAAGTGACTAAGCCTAGTTGTCTAGTAGGCCTATTTGGCCTGCTAAGCAAGATGTCTCTTAGCATAGAGGGCTAATAAAAAGGTGAATTAAAGATCATAAATGATCTTGTAACTAATTTATTATGGAATTTATGCACATTTCATGACCATCATGGAGAACGGGGCAATTTTTAAGCCTTATTGACATGTAAAAAGAGAGTGGGGATAGTTGAGGCTTCATTCAGGCCAAGATAAACCATATTCTACCATTGTAACTTTTGAAAATGAGGTGGTTGAAAAAGTTAGCATGCTAATATCTTGAATGAGGTCAGAAAAGACTAAATTATCTTCTACTACACCTTTCTATACCATACTTCCATAAAGATCATCAACCTAACATGCCTCATGCATTGAAGAGGGCTAGAAGATGGTGTCTCATGCAAAATATTTCTAATTTAAAACTAAAAATGGAGATATATTCTAGAATTGATTAGTTTTAGTGCTTTCTTTTATATCTCTCTCATCATTTTCTATAAATTGATCATATAAATCTATTGCAATTATCCCTCTTATGGGTATGTGAAAGTCTTGCCCATTTTTATATGCAACTTTGAGATAATAAAGGACTAATTCAACCTCCATTATATTGGTATTATAGTTTGTTGGTGTTGTTTATATTTTCACAAGTGGTTGATTCTTCTCCCTTTTAAGGTCCTTGTCTTCACCTAGGTACTATTAGATTATCTTAAGCAGGTTACAAGGTGTGTGAAGGTGTTAGTTAGTATAACTATAATGAAAATTAACTAATAATGTTTTTAATCAAGCCTCTCATTTATCGACTTAAGGTCTTAGTCTTCTAGCATAACCTCCATGTGAAACACTGATGTGTATTAGTTTTAGAGACTATGTGTTATCAATCAACCTTGTTATTTTCATAAGTGTTATTAAGGATCAAGTAGAGGATATAAAACATATAGGTGCATCACCTCCCATAGCTTATGTTTGTTTCATACATCTTTCTATCCCTTTTCATTGACAAGTAAGTAGTTTTAGGAGTTGAATTTAGATGATACATCAAGGGAGATAGCCCCAAAAGTAGATATTAACCTCACCCAATAGGCTACCCACACATAGAGTTGATTCTATTGTATCATCTAGATGAGGCAAGTCTAAAACATCTTTGCTTCAAGGGTGCATTCTAGACTAATAACAATTCAAATATTAAGATATGCCATCTAAAAATAAAACTGAATGTTAAATCTTGGAAATAATTAAAAATATTCAACAAGTGGAATATGTAAAATAAAATAAGTATAATAAATTGATGAGAACTTAGATTTTTTTGGTGACTATCAAACTATGACTATATATTGGAAGTGGAAATCTTGATAAGCAATCCTATAGTTTATTCTATATTCTATAATTGATTCTATATCTATGAATGGTCATTCTATTAATCTACATTAGTATAAATATTTCATACTAACTTGTGTTGGTTAATACTAACCTATGTGTAAATGAATAATCATAACTAAAATATCACATGTCTCTATCTCTATATGATTTATAACCCTGATGATGCATGCAACTCTAGAAATAAGTCTCATTTGACTTGAAAACCCTAGGTGTGCTTATGAAGGATAGAAACCTATACAAACTAGAAAATTATAATGGGATAAGCTAACCTAATCACCACCTTTTTATGATGATGATGATTATTATTATTATTATTATTATTATTATTATTATTATTATTATTATTATGACATATATGATACTCCAAGGAGGGAAATCAATCCACACATATTTTTCCCACCTAGTTTGATTGTGTAATGTTGGTACTTTGCTATATGTATGTATCTACTCATTTGATTTTGATACTAAAAAATTTATTTATTTGACATGGATTTAGTGTGCTTCAAACTTGGATTTTAATTTATCTTAGTTATAAGTTTGAAATTTGTGAATAATAGGGTAAATTTTTCACTGCAAAATAGTGTATAGAGGTGTTCTAGATAGTTCCAAGTCCCTTTTGATTAAGACTTTGATTTTTTTATATGAGTCAACTTAGGTAATTTCTCACATCAATGGAATGTTTTAAAAATGGTTTGAACCCAAGGTCCATTGCTAGGAAAGGGTTGATACTAACTAAATCATGCTAGTATTGACTCGTCATAATGACCAAATCTAGTGAAACCAAATTATGTATCTTAAGACTGAATTGTAATTTTGGAGATGTTTGTGTAGGATATTTATCTTGTTTAAAATAGAAAGTGAGGTAATTTTATATTTTTAGTATCCAAATGGAAGCATTAAATCATAAGATAACATTCAATTTGAGAGAATGTGTGTCAATATTGCGATTTTCAAATATTGAATACCAAATTTTAGTATCTATAATAGCCCACATATTATTTTAGCAATGAAATTATTAAATTAAAAGGATAAAATGTACTTTATTATGTATAAAACACTTTTAATTTGGTATGAAGATCCAATTATGAATTTCACTCAATAAAAAACCTATAATCATGTGTATTCAATGTCTAAAGATTAACTATTTTAATCTAAAACTAAATTGTTAAAATAATAAGGATTATAGTACACTTGTGAGTTGGTAAAACCTATGTTATCATTCCAACTTGTTAGAGATGATGATTATATTTTTGAGAATTAGATAAAATTATGCTTCCTTGAAAATTTGGAGTGATTATGCCTGAAATTTGTATAATAATGTAGGCTCTTGGGTTGTTATTGGTAAGAAAACATGCCTCAACCCCATATATGTGGGTATAAGTATATAATGTATTAACTCAAATAAATACATAAGTAAATAGAGAATAATCAGAATAGATTTACTTAAATAAACTAAATTAGGTTAGTAATAATTGGTAATACTGAGCAAATTTGATAGAAATGACTTGTGTACAAGTAAACTAAACTAAAAATTGAGAGATGTTTCTAAAATATATTTAACATATTTAAAATATAATGTGAGTTTCATATAGGCATGTATTATCAAAATGTAAGGTCAACTCATAATATATCATGCAACTACGAGATAATTGTATATTATAACCATGTTTTTATGCTTAATTGATGTGTAGTAAAAGTGTGCAAATCTTACCATTATCAAACACAAAATAACATATTTGTGTATCTCTACATGGGTACTTTAATGTAAATAGTTTTATATCTAACTAGAGTACACCTAAACCCCTTTATATAATCTAACATTTACATAACATTATAGACATTGTTTAGACCAAGATGATTGATCAAAATACAGAGTGATTTGGATAATAAAATATTTGGTGTGAGTCATTGTAGAAGAAATTAAATTAATTCTTAACAAGCCATTAAGATTAAATTTATTATTATTGGATTATATAAATTGATATAACTAGGTCTTTCCTAGGATGCCAACCTTAGATGTTCCAAGTAAGATCCAAAGTAATTAACTCATGTGACCCCTATTTAGACTCAAGACACTTAATAGATTAAACCCTATTTTCTCTTTTTATGAATCATGGAAAAGTTTTAAGATTCAGGTCTTTTTGTAATGGTGTATGTGGGTAGGTACTTGTAAACCCATTATGATTGGAATTATGAATTATACATGGATATTTGTCATTAGATGTAGTTTTTTTGGTGTTATAATCCTAAAATGAGTGGACATAAATAATAATAATTTGGAATATGGAAGGGTATTAAGTCTCCATTTGTATATAGAGTCAAAAAGCCCAAGTATTGTGATAGAAACCAACATACAAAACTCTAAATATAACATCTATGTTATGTGCTTAATAGGTGGATAATGTAATATACATGCAAATTAATGAATTGCATTATTATTATTATTATTATTATTATTATTATTATTATTGTTATTATTATTATTATTATTATTATTATTATTATTATAATAAAATGGCTACCTTGCATATTTAAACTCTCAAAAAACACAAGTGTTTAATATTCAAAGATTGAAAAAACATATAATTATATTTTTATTATGACATTTGAATAAATATATAAAGCTAAAGACTTGAACCTAAACTAGAAGGAACCCTTATTTCACTCATTATGCCATGAGAGATTGAAACTTAAGTTTAATTTATTTGATAAAAAACATTGAATACAGAAATGGAAAATTAATACTAAAGATAACATATATGTTGATATTAATTAAACCATGATTGGCTAGTATAAAAAATCATGTATTATGCTTCTCCCTACCATTGATGAGTATATTTCAATTGTGTCATGTTATGTTCCTATAAATTATTCAGTTGGATATGTCTAGTGGGTTGTGTGTAACTTAATATAGAAATAAATTGAATTATATTCCTATTTTAGATAGAATGGAGACTATTGGTAACTTGAGAGGCTCATTCTCTTCAGATTAACCTAATTAATTTTGTATACCTTGACCTAATTGTAATAATATTGGATAAGTCTTGATAAATATGTACATGTACATGATAACCTTGAAGTTAATCATGTAATATAAATATAAGATTATGATTTAATACCATTTTTTACACTAAATCATCATTGATAGGATTTTATATCTAGTTTTATCATGTTGTCCTCTTTTAGGTTCCCTATTAGGTCTATGAAGCATTATAGACTTATTATATTCTAGCATGTGATATTGATTTATCTTTAAAGGATGATTTATCTTGAATTCTCTATTTACCCTCTAATAATGTTTTATAGAATTATAGTGTAATTCAAAATCTTAGGTTAAAGAGTCTAGTTGAGCATCATGGGAATATGGTTTTTTGACTCTAATAAGAGTGATACCTTAACATAGGAAACTATTGTCTCTAATATATGAAAATATACTTTAATATTATTAGTTCTTCATAGAGACTAGCTTGAATGGAAGCATAATGAATTGATTAAAGGATTAATTCTTATTAATTTGTTTCTAAGAGATATGCATAGTGACTTATAAAATAAATATACTAATTGCCAATAAGATCATACCCTTGTTGTACCTTATTGAGAGCATAAGGTATTGATGAGAAAATAAGGAATATAAAGGGTGAGTACACAAAGTGGGAATGATAAATATTTCACATTTCATAGAAATGCCTCTGACTTGTTTAACACCAAATATAGGAATAAACCATTAAGTCTCTAGACATCCACAAAGTGATAATGTATGTAAGACCTAATTTGGAAAAGGGTAATAAGACTTGTAGGAAGGAAAAATAAGACCAAATATGAAAAGGTAGATTTAAGTTTGATTAAATCAAAAAGAATATTCAGGCTTATAATAACCTACCTCACATGGTTTATTATAAGTCTTACAATGGATAAGCTGGTAAGTCCACTAGGAAAAAGATAAGATCTCATTTGGTGAAAACATCAGAAGTAAAACCAAAGTGGGGTAATAGTTGTTCAATTATCTATAAACAAGGTAAAGAAAAGTAGTTATGTATTTGGAAAGAAAAAATTGTATTTCCTAGCTAGAAAAGATGGTAAGACTACTAGGTAGAGAATTCAAACATGTGTAAGTCCTAATTGGAAATGATAGTATGTCCATTAGGTAAGGAATGAAATATATTTGGTGTAAAAACCATGAATATTTGGGAATAAATACCTTAATATTTAAAATGATCAAGGTTTTGAAACAAAAAACCTAAAATTTTAAAGGATTAATTTTGAGAATAAAAACCTAAAATTGTAAAAGATGAATATTTAGGAATATATATCCTAAAATTGTAAAGGTTTAATATTTTGGATTAAGGAACCTAAAATTTTAGAGGATGGATATTTGGAATTAAATACCCTAAAAGTGAAAAGGATGAATATTTGGGAATAAATAACCTAATGCAAACACATAATTTATAGATAAAAATTAACATTAGAGGTAGTAAATTTTAGTACAATTTTTTGCCTTGTGTGCTTATAGATGATCAATACATATCAAGGATTCTTGATCAAGTTGGGAGTGCATGTATAACAAACTATGGGTTTTATGTAACTTTCATTAGATGGATAATTTTATGTCTAATTGCTTATGAATGTAATTTAGTAACACCTAGATGGAAATAAAAGGCAATAAATTAGCCTAAGGTTGAAAACACCCTGAATAGTCCCTATGTTTTAAGACCTAATTGGAAGATATTATAAGATCAATAATAAAAAATACCTATTTTATAAAATCCTATAAAACCATTAGGTAAGGAGAATAAATACATAGGCTAAATACCAAATTGTTAATCTTAAAAATAAGTTTCTTGTGAAATTTCAGCATGTAAAATGTAAGTTCATTGGGTTTCAAGTCATTCTAATATAAAGTTTTATTCACCTTAATTTATATTTAACATGTTAATCCTAGTATAAATATAACTATAATATTATGTATATAGTCTAAAATCATATTTTTAAGATAGAATAATCATTGAAATGATCTAAATTTATGTTAAAACAAATGCTTTAAGGTTTTAGGAAATGTAAGTATTGATTTTTTACTATAAAAACATGATTAATGACATAAATTTTCTCTAATATATGGGTTTTTAGCCTTGATTAGATTAGTAAAAATCTACATAGCTTTGAGAAAAAAATTGTTATCTACATTAACTAGTCTTGGTACATAGCTTGATAGAATAAAATTATATGCTTGATAAATTGATATGGTTTATTAATTTATTTGGATAAAATAAAAAGGAAAACCTCTTTGATATGATTTTATTGAATATGAATTCATGATTTGAATATTTAAGTTAGAAATTACGTTAAGAAATTGTTACATTCTATGATGTATACATGAATGTAAATACATTACAATTTAAAGATACACAATTGTATTTGATATTGAATTCATTATGCCTTGAATGATTTGTATATTTATTTATGAAGTAACACTTAGTAAATTTTTAATGAAATATGTATACTCCCAAGGAATTATATAAATTCTAAATGTAATATGATCCTTTAATGGTTGTGTGATTTTATTTGTGTATGGACCTTGTTTTGTATGATGTAGTTAAGTCTCTAAATAAATCTACTATTAATGGAAACTTTATAATCTATTTTTTAATGGGATTATTTATAAATAATAATAAAAAAATATGAGAATATGTTACATATGATTTATGCATCTATTTTTTTATATTGGTAAGATGTCTATAACTGTCATTTGAAAAGTACTTTGAATATTTCATGAGAGAAAAGGATTCTTAAATCTTATCTTACAACCCTATTCTATTTAGAAACTACATTCTCGTAGAAATCCAATCTATAATTTACCAAGTAAACTTGTTATTAATGTTTTTACATTTCCATAATACACACATGAGATTGATGTTTTGACCTAAAGACTTAGTTGGCATAAATATGCATGGATTAAGCTTCATCTCTATTTATAAATAATTTTTTCATTATTGTGAAAGGACATGTTATAACTTTATTTTGTATGATCTAGTATTTTTATGATCTAGTAACAAATTACTTACTTTTCGAACTAGGGTGCATATGTTATGATCATAATACAGTATCTCTTTAAACCTAAATTTGTAGTTAATAGAGTCTATTAAACCTACACTATCTAGTTCTACCCACACAATTATTATTTTTTGTATAAATGGCTAAGATTGATCTAAATGACCATACTTAATGTTTATAATAAATGTTCATTAAAATTGGTTTGAATGGTATACACTATAATAGACTATGTGGTATTTAATGCTATGTGAACAAACTTATATTATAAGATTTAATTATTTTGTGTTGTAAAGACCATTTGATATCCATAGATTAACCTAATGATTACTAATATCAAATTTGGGTGAATTGTATTTTACAACTGTTCATTTGATATAGTTGTTACTTAGATTGAAAAAAAGAAAGATAAGTGTTTGTGTTTGTCTAAAGGGGATTTTGATAAGAATAGAATATTTGATACTTCAATAACTTTGTGTACACATTTTGAACCCTATTTAATTATCTATTATGAACCACTTATTTAAATAAAAAACAATATATTTTTTATAGTCTTGACTTATGAACCAATCAAACTATGTTAAGGATCTATTAATATATAAGGAAAAAAATTCATATAAGAATTATGTAACCTTAGCTCTAAATAAATGAAATTTATAAGATTTTAATATTTTTTGAGGACTGTGTTAAGGCAAAATCCATAAAATTAGATAATGATATAATGTACATATGATATTATGCCCTTTCTCTTGGTCTCACCAAATGCCATGATAACATCATACAAAACATTAGATCATGATAAGGCCTTATAGAATAGGGGAGGGGATATAATAACCTTGCCACTTTTGCCTCATGATGTTGTTTGGATGTTATTGGTAAAGATATTTTTTATTGAAATTCTTTGCATGTAGAAGGTAAGAAGTAGGCCATACAATTACAATTACTTTCATGACTAGTTTGTGTGTTTATTTAACATTTCTTAGGACTTTAGGAAGGGATATGCATGTTCTAAGGGCTTACCCAACTTGATAATTGTCCTATTATGTTTCACCCCAAGTTGATGAGTAATTTAGTTCTATGTTTCATATTAGACATAAATATTACAATATTTCTTCAATTCTAAAAAGTTTTAGTTATATTTTAATAAATTAAGAATAATTTAATTCTTAATTTAATACTTTAAGTCTTGAAACATGCTCTATTTATTTTGTTAACCTAGATTCTATGATGCTTACCTTAATCAAAAATAATACAAAAGTTGTGATTAAATAATTTATCATTACTAAAATTTCATAAAAACAAAAATACTTGAAAAGAGGTTTAAATATCTTAAAAAATAGGGAATACTATTTCAATCTACCCTATGCTACTTTCCCTTATCACAACAAGGGCCTCTAAATTTTTTTATAATTTATCCCAATCCAACACTATTTGAAAATTGAGATTGATGATATCATTTTCATATTTTATATAAGGATAAACCCAAACATAGGGCCTAATCTTATTTTTTTATTTTATAAAAGTGACCTTGATAAATATAAATGATTGTATAAATTTTAGGCTAGTTTCTTTGGTTTTGAGTTATTTAATAGATTGGATTATTAGTGGTAAATTTATGCAGTGTTATATTATAATAACTTAAATATTTTAATTTTAATTTATATTAAACCATCATATTATTTAGTCATCATTTCATATTAAATTCTGATAAAATAATTTAGCTAAGGTTATTCTCACTCAGGTTTCTTTGTATAAGTTTTATTCTACTAAAAAGGATTTTTGAATTTTAATAATTATTTTTCTTCTAATTTACCAAATGAAAATGGTAAAAGTTTTTAATTATAAAAAAAATCAGCCTATTATATTTTGGAATCAATTATTTTCCTAGTAGTGAATAATATAATCAGTTAATACGGTATGATGAATAAGATGGTGAATTGACCATATATAAGTTAAACGAAGGACTACATAAATTTCCACAATATTTTTTTCACCCTCAAATAAATTATATCTATAATGCAAGATAAAATTTAAAAAATGAGTTATATGAAGGAGTGTTATTTAATAATAGGGTATGCCATCAATATAGAATAGTCCCAATGTATTATTTAACTAGTTATGTGTTTTGGCACTATAGTTGATGGTTCATGTTTGTAATAAATAACTAATAAATTCAATGATACTATTTTTTTACTATAATTTAATGGTATGACAAATATTATAAATGATTACCCTGTACATGTAGTTAAAATTGTGGCTTATGTGAATGTGTTATCCGCTTTATTAATATGTAGACCTAGAATGCATCTTTTAATATATGGTAACGGTGAAATATTTGTATCAAAATGACAAGAATAAGATAACCAAAGATATTATAGTCATTTAATGGATAAGTATAAACTATTAATTAGGGTATAGAGTAACTTCAGTAGTCATGTTCAATTGTGACATTAGATGTTCAAATGAAAATAAGGAAACTTAATCCTAGTCTTTTTCTCATGGTTATAATTCCCAACCCTAGGATGGTTCTATAAATTATACTTGGTATAATTATGAAAATATATATGAATATATTGGATAATTAGGGTATAGAGTAACTTTAGTAGTCATGTTCAATTGTGACATTAGATGTTCAAATGAAAATAAGGAAACTTAATCCTAGTCTTTTTCTCATGGATATAATTCCCAACCCTAGGGTGGTTCTATAAATTATACTTGGTATAATCATGAAAATTTATATGGATATATTGGATATATAATAGTGGGTCCATGCCCTTATACAATATATTAAATTAGATCCATAACCCATAGGTCTAAGGATAAAAACTTAAACTCTAAACTAGTATAATAACTCTACCTAAGAAGACTACCAAAGTTTTCATGTGACTATAATTCAAGTCACAATTTATGGAAAAAACATTATTAGTTTTTTTCTACACCATAAAATGGATTATACTTTAAATTAATGTGGGATTATTAAAATTATTCCAAGGGATGACTCACAAAATAGATGTGTCCATAAATTTTATTAATAACAATAAGTACAAAGAAAATAGTTAGGACAAAGGGGTCCCAACTTTCCTTCTCCATTAAAAATATTTTCCTAAAATCCTAAGTTAAATAAAATTATATTGAATTTTAATAATAGATTCTTATGTTGTGTATTTTGGTTGCATCCCATGCCTTAGTAATGGACCAATTGTGAAGCGATAGGAGCACATATCTAAGATATCTTTAGGATAAAAAATGAGATATCCTTCTGCATAAAGTTCAATAAGTACTATCTAAAATATGAAATTATGGCCAATGACTTTACTCAAACATGAAACATGATAAATAATATGGATAGGTGATGAAGGTTGAAGTTCTAGCTTGTAAGTAACAAGACTAATCTACTAAAGAACTTTATAAGGCCAATATAACTCAAGATAAATTTTATAGTGACCCTTTAGATTCAAATAATATTTATTATAAGGTTTTATTATAAGTAAAACTATACTTTTGGGTTGTAAATCATGCTTTGAACAATGTTGATCAATTTACTATATCATGATTATGATCCAAGTGGATATTTTGTTTGGGAAGGTAAAAAATATTCTAATGCACTGAGGGTAATATCCACTACTTAGACATGAGAAATAACTAGGATATAAGAAAGGATAGATAGTTGATTTTGACCATAGACTTATTTTAAGAATACATATTTGTGATTGTGTTATAATTAGTGTTGTACCCCCATTCAACAAGTGGTAACCATTTGGCCTACTAATTTTGTATAATAGAGGTGAAGAAATAAAGATAGATTTCAAGGTTTTTATTAATATTTTAGTTTATCCATATATATTTAATTAATATCTAGAATTATTTTCAACTAATTTCCCATGCACTTTAATATTTATTTTCATAAATGAATGGTAAAAGTTGAGTCCTAATTAGATAAATTAGAAGCAGGTATGTTGTGAAGGTGGAAACTCTAGTCTAGTAAAAATTTGAACAATCATAGAATTAGTGTAGGGATGGTCCAAGGACTATAAATGAGCATATTTTTGGAGGTGATCCACCACCACTTGTATGACTTATTTACCACCAAATTTCATTAAAACTTATATAATATCCATTAATATATATATATATATATATATATATATATATATAAATGAGGATTGGTTAGAGAAATATTATTGTTTACATTATTTCACATTTGTTCCATTGACATGTATTACACTATTCAAAACATTTATTGATATCATGCTTAATACATTTCCAAAATAAATTTCAATGAACCAACTCATAGGTTTTTAGTAAATCTAAATAACCCATTAAAGGTGATGCATGAAAATCATGAAACATATTGTGTTAGATCCTAGACCCAAAAATAAATGTAATTCTACCTTTGTATCTTAAGGATTATCCATCCCAAGTGTTATTGGGTTTAAATGTATGTTTGAAAAATAATTATTGGATGAGTTGATGTGTGTGACTACCTTGGTGTCAATCTTAATTAAAGTCATGTATCCATTTGATAATGGTAATATATAATGCACCTAAATTTTCATATTATTAATATTGACATGATAGTGCATTAGTGACCAAATTATTCTTGCCCTTTTTATAAGTGATCTCATAATCATACCCATCAATTAGTTGAAGCATTTTTTTATGATCTTGGGAGGAGACTCTTTGTTCTAAAGAAGTATTTAAGACTATGATGATCTATTTTTAAATAAAATTTCCAACCTACCAATTATGGATACAACTTGATGACTTCATAGAAGATATCCATGATTTATTTTTCATATGTGGAATGGACCAGATTTCTCCTAGTGAGAGCCTTTATAGTAAAGGTGATGGGTCTCCTTCAAGCATGAGGACACATTTCATTTCCACAACCATCACTTTCAACAACAAAGGTATTTAATAAATATGAAATTGTAAAATAGGTATAGTACACAACCTATTTTAGTATATCAAAAGCTTTTTCGGCTCTTACAAACCATACTAAGTAGTTTTTAGCATGGTTATCAATGGGGTAGTAATTTTTCAATAATGCTTGATAAATTTATGGTAGTATCCAATGAGGCCTAGAAAACCTTTAAGGATTCAAAGTGTCTTAGTTTTAGACCAATTTTATATGGATTTAATTTTCATAGGTTTAAGCATTACTCATGATGATGAGATAGTCTGTCCTAGGTAATCAATGTTTTTCTAACCACAATAACATATGGACCATTTTTCACATAGTTGGTGGCTCAAGACAAGTTTTAAGAAAGTGTCAATTTGATGTATATGGTCTTACAATTTTTTTTAAATGAGATTTTCATCAAATAATATTAATATGAACTTACATAAAAATGGGAACAATATTTTATTCATAAATCCTTGGAATGTGGATAGGGTTTTGGTAAGCCTGAAGTGAATGACTGAGAATTCATAGAGGCCATGACGAGTGCAAAAATTAGATTTGGGAATATCTTTGTCCCAAAGATGGATGTGGATAGATAAAACATAAATCCAATTCTAATAATAATCTATCACCATAAAACATTTAGGAGTTCATTTATCATTGGGATAAGAAATGTTTTCTTAATAGCAAGTTTTTTAAATTTCTACAAATCAATGCATAATCGCCAAGATCTATATTTTTTGTTGATAAGTAGAATGAAAGAAGGTTTTTGTCTTATGATCAGAAAAATTTATCCTATATAGAGTAGATTTTGAATCAAATTTCTTAATTTATACTTTATGGAGATATAGGTAATGATATGGACTTATATTGTGGGTACTTTGCCCAAAAGGATTTGAATGTGATATTCCTCTAATAAATAAGGCTACAAGTTTTTTTTTCCTTAAATACCAATTAATGTTTGAATATAATATTTTATAATTTTTTAGGTTTTTTGGAATGAGGATATGTGCTAAGCTGAATAGATCAAATTTTAGTGATGATCCCAAGTGATCCTTTCTTGAGGATATTCTCCATGTAGTGGGAACTAATGAAACTAGTGGGTCTTGGTAGGATGATATTTAATGTGTATTGCTATCCATTATCTGAAAATTGCATTCACAATTATGAAAATACCACCAAAAATATGTATAATATTTTGAAACCATTGATCCTAAATAACCACATCACATCCTCCCAAGTGACAAACAAAAATGTCAATTTTGAGAGTTTTTCCTCAAAAAAATAAAAAAATATTGTGCCATTTTACTTTATAAGGAAATTTTCATCAACTATAAATCATAACTTCAAAAATTTAAAAGGTTTCATGGATTTTTATTTATTTGTTTATCTAAATATCAATTAAATTATGGGTGATACTAAAGTCAGCTATAATAGTGAGGGGGTGTTTATTGAAATAACCCTATACTCTCATAGTTTTAGGAGTGACTACCCCTACCAAAGCATACATATAAATTTTTGGGTGAAACTTGGTAAGGATTTGATAATATGATTATATTTATTCATCATAGGTATATTGAGCACCCTCCCCTTCCTTAGTATACATAAGTGTCTCTAAATCAAGAAAATACAACTTTTGTTTGATGCATTTATTAACATGGGTGCAATTTTCATCATAATTTTAACACAACCATTTTTATCAATAAGTTCAAATTTATACCTATATAATTCATTTAATGGGGACTATTTTTGGATTAAATTTTTTTAATAATCCATTATGATGTAGATGGTTTGAAGGAAACTAATATGAGAAGTGATGTTGGGTTACATTCTTATCTTCCATAAGCTTAGATAACCTTATATATTATATCAATTTTTAATCCCTGAATATATTAACCTTAAATTAAATAATATCCTTGAGCTAAATAATGAATCAAATATTGAAAAAAATATAATTTATCCCTTCAATTTTATTTGATGATTTTTAAAATTTAGTTTGGTATTTGTGAAATATTTTGGTTTACTAGAATTGGATCATTACTCATGTAAAATTACCATAGGCACTAGGACCAAAAAATCCTATCAAAAGTTTGAAATAATCATCCCAAGTTAGTTATTCATTACATTTTTTATATCACTAGTACCATTGGTCATCATACTTTTCATGTTGAAGGAGGTGATGGGTATTCTGTCTAATCATAATGTAGTTTGTAAGATAAAATATTGTTCAATTCAGTAAATCCAACTGGTAGGGTCAATAACATGAAATTTTGGAAATCCTAATTTAAGGCCACATTACATGGTTATGTATGAGAATATCCCTTCTGAATGACTATCACCATTGAATCTATTTGAAAGTTCAAAAAAAAAAAATTATTGAGGCATTGTAGTCACTCTTTTAGTTTAAATACCTACAATTAAAGGTCATAGATGTAATGTTCCATGGTATTGGTTCCACAAGGGTTGTGACAACCATAACCAAGAGGGATTTCAAGGAATCTAAAAATTATTACTAAATTTATATGTTAAAATGATTAGCTCAAAGAGAAAATCACAATAGTATAATTTTCCAAGAGTAAAAACTTTCCATACTTTTTTTTACAGAATGGTTCCCTATGGGAAAACATTTGATTATATATTTTTAATATTTCATTATTTTATGGATAACTAACCAAAAATATTATACATATGCTCTATAACCATTTAATTTGAAGCTGATGTAGACTATTTTGATTCTTAGATTCTAATTTTGTTGGTTGTGATCTACAGATTTGGATGTTACATTTTGAACTTGTATCACCTAATGGTGGTTTATTATAACTTAATATTTCTAGTTTTTAACACATGGAATAAAATTTGAACATATAATATAGGGTGTGTCTAGTTTGTGATCTCACATTCAATTTTATCCCATTTGTAAATAGTGTCAGCCCAATGTTTTAAATCACTAACTAAAAAGGCTATAATTTAATTGTATTTCCCTATCCCATATTTAAGATAAATTCCATGGAGATGACATATAATCAATGCAAAAAAAATGGTCAAAGGCTTCCTAAGGATAAGCTTCAAAAATATGTAGTTTATATATATTAAAAAGGTATGTGGAAACAAAGTCTATATATAATATTGTTTAATGATTTGAATATTGAGGAATAAGCTCCCATTTCATGGAATTAGGTAAATATAATAAATTTTTATTCCAAAAATAAAAACTTAATTTATTTTTTAAAACTCATTTTTTAACCTAAGAAAAGAAAATAAAACTATTCAAAAAAAATAAATTGGGAAAATTTGGGGAAAAATATTAGGGCAACCACTTTTGTTACTAATTTTGATCACCAAGATTCTAATTTGGGTGAGGTGATAGAAAATAATATATATTCATAAATAGCCTAAACCATTGAAAGTACTACAAAAAATGGCCCTAGAAAGAGATTTAATACCAGATAATATAAACTTTACTATAGTAGAATAGAATAATATTTAAAATACATGGACATAATATTATAAATGAAATAGAAGGTGGTTATATTTGATTAAAAATAAATTAGAATTGCATTAAAATATATATATCCTCTTATAAGGGGTAACTTAATTTGATAAATATAAATATAATATAATTCATGGATACCTTTACACTAGTCTAAGCTCCTATTTAATCTAACTCTATAATAGCTGACTACTACTTCTCATGAATTTGGGATAATTACAATTAGTTCAAAGGATGAATTAAAAATCATATAAATATATAGATTTTATCAATTAGAAAAATTAAAAATTAAATATTTAGGACAAAGGGGTCCTAAAAGGAAGAATATACCAAAAACATATAGAGGACAATTATAATAGATAGAGGATGTATCTAGTTTCCACATGTGTCTGTAGATTACCAACATCTTAGAAGATTTTGATAGTTTATCTCATGCCCTGAATGACCATAGATCAATTGAAGACTATTTATGATGATAATGCACAAAATAAAATCATAACATAATAGAAACAATCTAAGTACCATATCTTATTATAATGTTTATAAATAGTAAGCTCAATATCAATATTATTTTTACATTTACATATGTGAAGTGAATTATATCTCTTATGTAAAATAAATATTCAATAATTTGGCTTATTTAGATCACTAAATAAAAAATAAATTAAAACAAAGTAATAAATAAAATGTCTTTTATGAACATCATCATATTATTTAAATAGGTTTCCTATATCATGATTAGTCCAAAGATGTATAATATAAGAGGTTAATCAAGAATAAGTGGAAACACGCGATTAAAATTAGGTAGACATTATTTAATTTAATAAAAATACCTATGACATTTATCATCCCATTTGAATATAGTGTTTTTACAAAATAGTCTTGAAAATGGTTGTCTTATTATCTAACTAAAAACAAATCATCTGATGTCTTAAATAATTAATTATAAACTTTACTTTTTATTAAGCCCTTTATGAGAAGGATGTTAAACAATGAATTGTAATTTCTTAAGATCAAATTATATATTACCTCTCCAAGAATTAATGTATCCCAATACCTTTCATAACGTAATGTTCAAGACACATTCCATGGGATTTATTTTTATATTAATATTAGTGTAATTGTTTCAATATATTTTATAAATAATTAGGATGGTTTTTCCCAAGTAAATTGTAGGAGATTATTTGTTAATTAACAAACATTCAATTTTTTGAAATTTGGTTTTGGCAATTTTGGAGGGCTAGTACATAAGTCCAAGTCACCAAAAAAATTAGATATAAATTATTTTATGGGTTAGCTTGCCAAACATTTACAATAATTACATGGTTAATCATCTAATTCACCTTATGCTGTAGTTGGATGTTTGTCTTTGTTGAGCGGTTGTTTGTTTGATATCATTAGGTGATTTTGCTTATTGAAACAAGAATTAGATGGTTATCCATGGAAATATATATATATATATATATATATATATATATATATATTTCCATGGATAACCATATAATTCTTGTTTCAATAAGAAAAACCACCTAATGATATCAAACAAACAACCATTCAACAAAGGCATATATCCAATTGTACCATGTTAGCAATCATTTGGTGCCATATCAAGGTGGGTGCATGGAGTTGGGGGACAATTTTGTGGACATCCACCCAAATATTTAATAACATGTACATGGTATGGTTCAATAATTATTGATTCATAATGCATATGCATTATATAATAATCCATGTGCATTATATAATGCATTTGTCTTATTAATTGTGTTTTTTAATGTTAAAAAGGTCCCATGACCCCTCATTTATCAATTTATTTCTTGCCTCTCATAACAATCATTTTGCGATCGCACTTATACCTATCAAGGGTAAATTATGTGCCATAATTCCATTAGAAAAATTAGCATGTCCTAAAATTCATGATGCTTCCACATATATGAGGTAAGTCATAAAAAATTACACCTATTAACCTTGTATTTTACCAATTTTTTTACATTGTTTAATTTGTAAATTATTTAATTAAACAATCCAATCCATTATAGGAGACCATAAGCATCCTCCTAAACCTCTAATTAACCTTGTTATTCTTGTGGTTGATCTTCCACCTAAACCTCCACCTATTCCTCCACCTAACCCTCCCATTGATGCTATTATTATTTTGGTTAACCCTCCACTTAACCATTCTAATCCTCTAGCTAACCCTCCAACAATTATACAAGATCCACCAAGCATTCAGGAGTATCTAGCTACACACATTATGGAAAAAATTGAAATTGAGCAAATAATCAGGAGAATGAGGATCCCACATCCACCAACATCCACCACACTTATCTAGTCAATAACCTAGAGTCATTATGGGGTCAAATTGACTCGATAACAATTCAAATTGATAAATGGGCATCTTATCAAGATAGTTTTAGGGATTATTATGATGAAAAATTGTTATCACATGAGGTAAAAAAACAAATATAAAAATACTACATTTGTGCATTATTTATTAACCCAACCACCAATTTGCCATTTCTAGTAACTACTAAACATTTCCCAATCCATAGGTGCCAACACAATTTGATCAAAACTAATTTTTGGGACCAATGGTAGATGGTGTTTGATTATCCACCAAGTAACAACCATGATGTCCCATTTTATTTTATGAAAAAACTTTACTATGATTTTTTTTGTATAAAAAGGGGTAAATTTTTTATTGAAAAGCAAAGAAAAGCATTACAAGAAGAACGGGGGACAAAAACCCCTAGAGGAAAGCAACAAAGGCAGAAAAACTAGACACACTCCCAAGTAAGCATTATTATAAACCTCCTTATCTTCCTCCAGAATTCTTTCCAAATCAAAACGAAGCATCAGAGAGAGAGACTCCCAATCCTCAGTATTTCCTCCATCTAAATGCTTGGACACCCATTTAGCCAAACAATCCACTGCCCTATTCCATTCACATAGAATATGAACAAACGTTACTATATCCATGAGTGAGCGAACCCACAAAATATGTTGCACAATCAAAGCCAGTTGCCAATTGACATCCAACACTTTCCTTTTAAAGTTCAAGTTAATCAAGACTTGAGAATCTGATTCGTACATGATCCTATGCCAACCCAAAGCTTAAGCCTTCTCAAGGGCATAAAGAATATCCTGGCCTTCCATCATGTTGATGGTTTACATCCCCTCAGGGACTATAAAGATAAAAATCACTGTACCTTTGAAATCCCTACCAATCCCTCTAGTACCTACTAGCCCAAGATTACCCCTAGAGGAACCATCTATATTGATCTTGAGAATCCCATTGGGAGGGCGCTGCCACTGACCAACCCTATGAATCTTCTCCTTGACCTGTCAACTTTTCCTAACACAAGTTAAATTACCTGAGAGTCACTAGAATCCAAGTTGTGCCACCACCTCAGCATCCTATTTAGTTAATGGAAGGTAGATCTCACTCTTGGCTTGCATGGTCTCTTGAATCATTCCCACAACTTTCTACCAAACTTGTTACACCATGACCCTCATGCCCCAAAAAATCTACCTATTTCTCTCAAGCCAGAGCTGCCATAGCAGAAAGATGGCCCCCCTAACCATACATCCTATAGGAAAGGCATCCTTGAGGGGGGTTCTCCTACGCCATTCCAAAAGTTTACCACTAATAAAGCATGAAAATAGGGGCTCTGCTAGACATCCCACTAATTATGCTAGAGTTGCAAGGCAAAGGAGCAATGAAAAAATAGGTGAGCGAAATCCTCCTCAGCCACCCCACACATAACACAAACAAAAGGGCCTTGGAAGCCTCTCTTCTAGATATTTTCCTAGGTCAAGTACTTATTCCAAGCCAACATCCAAACAAAGCAGTTGCATTTTGGCCATGAGAATTTATTCCAAACTTGTCTCCACCATTGCACTTCCCCCATGCCCAATCTCTAAAGTAGTAAGGCCTAATATCTAGAGGCAACTATGTAAACTCCCTTAGGATTAGAAGACCAAGAAAGCTCATCTTCCTCCTGGAGGGAGCTATAGCATCACCTGGAAAGGAGGCTTAGTAGCTCATCATTCTCCTCCTATATCCCAATAACTGGCCAAGCCTTGAGAGCTTTTCATCATGCCACCTCCAACTATCTGCATGAAATATATGATTTGAAGTCGCTCACCTAAGACCAACTAGCATTAAGGAATCTCTGAAAAAGGTTCAACAAATTTGGGAATTGAGAAATAATGGGAGGATAACCATCCCAAGAGTCAGTCCAAAAAAGAGCCTTAGATCCCCGCTTACAAATCTATAATAAGCCTTCCTTAATGAGATCAGCCCCTTTTTTTAGAGTACCCCATATCACCAAGCCTGTCCTAATAAGGGGATAGTGAGGGATATCACTCTGAATATTCCTAGAGTAGTACTTTTGGGAGAGAATTATGGTCCAAGCCTTGTCTTGTTTAGTGCACCAATGCCAATAAAGCTTGGCCACCAAAGCAACACCATTTAAGTCCATCTACCTCAGACCAAGTCCCCCATGTTATTTGGGGCTACAAATAATATCCCATCTAACTAGGCTCCATTTAGAGGATGTCAGACTACCAACCCATAAAAATTGCCTAGTAATCGAATCAAACTCCTTAACAATTCCCATCGGGGCAACCTGAAGCATACATCTATAAATGGGTAAAGCCTGCACCACAGATTGGATTAGTTGGACACAGCCAGCAAAGGATAACCACCTGTGAGTCCAATGATTCACTTTGATCTAAAATTTCTCCAAAATATTTTTCCAAGACTCTTTGGATATACGGCCAGTTGAAATAGGGATACCTAAGTAAATCAAGGGGGGGTCCCAATTTGAAAATGCATAGTCTGAGCAATCTGCTATTGGATGGGACCTAGAGTATTGAAGAATAATATGGATGACTTTTCTTCATTGACCTTTTATCTCAAGGATGTTAAGTAAACATCTAACACCCTATGCAAATTAGTTGCTTCACTCATTATGGCCATGCCCATCAGAGCAGTGTCATCAGTGAACTACAGGTGAGACTGCGCTGATAGTTCACCTCCCCATCTCTAGCCTTGAATAAGCCCATCCTCTATATTCCTTCTAATCAACCTCCCCAAACCTTTAGTGAGGAGAAGAAAGAGGCACATAGATAGGGGATCTCCTTGTTGTAACCCCCTAGAGGCACCAAATAACTCCGTATGTTCTCCATTGATAAGCACTAAAAAGGAAACTGAGGAAATGCAACTCATGACCCATTGAATCCATTTGTCTACAAAACCAAAAGTAATAAAAACCTTTTGCAAGAATGACCATCTAGCCCTATCAAAGGCCTTGGCCATATCCAACTTAATAAACATCACCTTATCTTTGGAGCTGGCCATGGAGTGAATGGACTCAACAACAATGACAATACCATCCAAAATTTGCCTACCTTCCACAAAACCACTCTGCTTTTCAGAGATCACATCACTTATCCCTCTTTTTAACCTATCTGTAATGATTTTAGATATAATTTTATAAATAAGATTTCAAAGAGATATGGGGTAGAATTGACTTAGCCTATAAGCTCCTTCACATTTGGGTATGAGGGAAAGATAGGTCACATTTGTAGCCTTAAGCATTTACTTATTTTTCTGAGATTCTTGGACAATAGCTAAAAGGTCAAGTTTGATAATGTCCTAGAATTCTTGGTAGAATTTAGTTGGTAAGCTATCAGGTCCAAGCACTTTCCCTTTTTTCATTTGGGTAATGGTCTCCTCAAGCTCCCCAAGTTTGATATCCTTCATTAAATTCTCATTCATTTCACACGTCACCAGAGGTGAAATATAGAAGAGAACCTGAGCTTCTTCTGGTAATTCCCCATTCACATCTTCTCTAAAAAGAGTAGATAAGTATTGCACCACCTCCTTTGATATTGCCAAAAAGGAGTTAAGATGCTCACCCCTTTCATTGACCAAGGCCAAAATATAATTTCCATGCCTCCTGGCTTTAGAAGAATGAAAGAAAAAGGTATATTTCTATCCCCTTCCTGGAGCCATTCAATCTTAGATTTCTGCTTCCAAAACATTTCCTCCTATAGCTCGCATTCCTCTAGGACTTTCATAGCCTGAGTTTCATCTTGTAGTAAGTCTTCAGTCAATCCTTCCTCCCTTATTATTCTCATGATACCATCAAGCTTGGTCTGTGCAGTAGCCTTAACATGAAAAATATTCCCAAAGCATTGGTCATTCCACCATTTGAGCTTATAATTCACATACTATAGTGATTTAGCAAAGATATACATTGTTGTACCATGGGTAGGCCTACCCCATCTCCACCAATTAGCCACACACTCAAACAGAGATTGATCCCATAGCCACATGAGTTAGAATACTTAGAAGCAATCATAGTCATGGAAAACTTAGAAGACAACCATCCTATGAGACTGATCTTCCATGGGTTCCATAGATAAGCTAGTCCCCCTGAGGATTTGAGAGCACCAATGCATTGATAGTCTCCTTGCCTCCACAACTTAGGTGTTAATCTAAACATATCTTTAACTGAAAGCTTAGTCTCTTACAAAAAAAGGGCATCCAGTCTTTTACTTCTAATCAAGTTATGATCATTTTTTCTGGGGCTATTGTTCAAGCCCCTTACATTCTAAGATAGTACAATCATTTTAGAGGATTCAAAAAGTGAGCATCTAGAGTCTTCACTAACCCTAACTCCACCAAAGTCTCTCCCATTAATTTAATCTTTTCTAGGTCCTTTTTTCTACCAGGCTTGCCAGATTTCTCCCCTTCCCTTTTGAAGGTCCTTTTGTAAAAGTCCCAAATGAGGAGAAGATTTACTACTTCTTATTACCCCTGAGTCCCCAATTTTCCCCATGAGAGTTAGTTTTACATCTTCTTTAGAGGGAACTACTAAGGAAGTCAATACTTCTAAAATCATCATCTATTGGTCCATATCTATGTGCCAATCCCTAGCATCCTATGATTCAATTAAAGCACCTAAAACATTGGTCTCCTGAGACTAGGCCCTCAATCCCTTGATCCAAAATTATCAACCCTAGATTCACCTCTTGTTGATTAAGGTCATCCAATATTTCAAATCTATCAAGTGAGTCATCTACTTGTCTTTCCTTCAAGGACCATTTTTGGCCCCTATTTCTATAGCGGCCTTTAACCAGCATAAAACCATCAGCTTCAGACACCTCACCTAGAATCATGCCCTTCTCTTTGTCTATTCTAAGAGGAATGTGAGCAAGCTGAGAAAGCTAAGATTCAATGGATTTTGATTTGGAACACCATCGCTGCAAGTGGCCATAAGTATGGCAAAGATAATAGCAGAAAGGAAGAGTTTTATAATCCAGCTATTGCACCCAAGAAAAGGGTCCCACACTCATTTCAACAGCATCTGGTATTGGCTTGTTGAGATCAATTTCAACACAAATGCAAGCATAAGTCATTACCTTTTCCCCCAATAT